>CM031239.1:435869763-436277943 GCA_018340775.1 Taxus wallichiana var. yunnanensis
TACATTTTGGTTCCGTTACTGGGACCTCTTTTGAAGTTATTATTATAACGATGTGTAATGATGGAGCTCTTGACATTTGACAATGTCTAAGTATGGTTTAAAATCATGGAGGATGAGTTTACTTAGAGATTTAACACCAAACCCGAGTTTGATACACATAAATTCATAGAGGAACACCAGATCATGAGTTGTATGAAACATTTTTTTCCCGGTGGATTTGTATGATTGGATCTCAGCATATGCATCGAGGTAAATTTGGTTTTATAGCCCTCATGTATGGGCCTAAGATGAGTATCAGAGGTTGCATGATGCCAATATGACCTGGACCCATGTTGTTGATCACTGGTGGAGTAGAGTGTTGACTAGTTATACCTTGGAGTACGCTATTTCTATGTATTATTTCTCAGAGATTACTAAGTTTGAGTTCATGAGGGAGCCTAGAGGATCATTCTTGTAGGATATTCCACTAGCTATTAATATCCTAGTTATTACTTTGAGATTGGAATCCTTTCCCATGAATGGATAAACTCTTGCTACGCGTGAGGTGTGAAAGCTAGTGTGGTGAAAGATGGCGGATCTTACGATGGAGAAGGAGAGAGAAAAGAGGTGAATAAAGTATGATGAAGTGTGAGAAAGGGAGTTGAGGAGACAACGTGAGGTTGCAAAGCGATGAAAATATGGAGAAAGACGTTGTGGAAAGGATTTGAGGTCTGCGTAGAAGGCATGGGACTTGAGTAGTATGTGCTACCCCATCTTGGAAAGTGTGGGATAATTACCCCCTCAAATTCTGGTGGGAGTTCATTACGTGAAGAAAGGAGAGCCATAGGTGTAAGTCTTGGCTCACATAGTGACTAGAACTTGGTGGTTAGCCTTCTAGTTTATAAGGAAATTTTTCTTATTCGGTTGTTAGTGGTGTTGATATTGGTGGTCAAGTGACACCTAGGAGGTATAATTTTTCATTTGGTACATCTATGGCTGCACAATCATTTCCTATATTCGGAGGTATCCTATCTGTATGACATTTGGGAAAGGTGTGGGTTCAAAATGTTTGGGTATCACTTCTGGAAGTGGCACGAGAAACACATCTGGGAGTGGTTTAACCCATGAGACTATCGGTGACCAGATTTAACACGACGATGGATGTGCAAGGAGAAAATTCATTAGGCACATTACTGCGATAGGAGGAGGATCTAGTGGATTTAGAGGAATTGGCACTAGTGGATCTAGTGGTGTTGGAGGTGGTGGAAATATTAGAGGAAGCCAAGGTTATGGATCTGGTGGGAAAGGGCCTCAACAACCTCAGCAGGTATTTTTTGAGATGTATTTACATTTTTCTGATTACAAGGGTGTGGAAGATCTTTGCAGAGCATGTGCACAAATGTGATTTTCTATGGTGTGCGAAGGGTATCATTACACTAGAAAGGAAGGAGAGTCAGTTTTTAACTACGTTACAGAGGCGCACACATAGCTGGTATAGGAAGTATGATGTTCACTAAACGATGGTGGATTACATCATGTTGCGTGATGAATTTTTGGTGGAGTTCCACATCCCTAAGTTTGAATAGAAGAGCATCAACGTGTTGAAGGAAATCCAACAAGGGATGGAAGAAAGTGTGTGGTAGTATGACGTGCACTTTAATACTCTTTTGTCAAATTTATCTTATGATATTCACCCATCTCAACATGCTCAGTGGTTTATCGGAGGGCTGATCACTCCATTCAGGAGGGAACTTTCACATAAGACCTTCACAGATCTGCGTGAGGCCCTGGAGGCTTCCTTGCATGTTGAGGCTATGGGAAGCATTGATACCAATGTTATTCCATTCCTTGAAGCCCAAATTTTTGCCATGACAAATCAGCTTGAGAAACCGTCTCAGTGAACTTGGCTTATAAGACTCGCGGATGGGCTATGGTGTATGGACTACAAAGTAGAGGGGCATAGAAAAATTTCCTCACAAAGATTGATGCATGACGTGTTGGTGGATTGCAAGATCTTCCATGGAGATCATGATGCAAGTAGATTCGCATTGCTACATCATGCGATCCATAAGAATGTGTCTTGTTATTACAACATTTACACCTCTACTACTCATGAAACCAAGGATTGTAGATTGATTGACCAGATACATGATGCCATTGATATTGGTGTACACCAGACCATCATTTCTAGTAGTTCCAAGGATTATGGTCATCATTATGAAGGATGCGCAAATGGAGAAGGTCATGGAAGAATTTTTGGGGTACATTATGAGGTCATGGAAATCACATAGGAGGAAGAAGTGAGTTTCCTTATGGAACCTATTATAACTGTAGATCTATAAAATATTACAAACATGAGTGTCCTAATTTTTGATAGTGCTCTTGGTGTGGGATAAAGCACAAGTATCAAGAGTTCCTAGAGTTATATGAGCATATGAGCTAGAAGCAACGTAAGGATAAAGGCGATGGGATGGTAAGCGTAAAGAGATATGATCCACAATGGATGTTAAGGGTGGCTCATGGGTCAAAGATAGAACTGTATTGGTAATGACATGAGATGAGGCTGCACGTGCTAGGGAGATACCAAAGTAGAGACCACTTGTTACAGGGAAGAGGTGATACATGGGAAGTATCCAGACCCTACTCATCAAAAGGAAGTTTATCAGGAAACCATGGATGTTATTCAAAGCCTACAAGGAGAGATCCAATGCCTAAAGGAGTAGTCGTGGTAGTTAGAGTAGAAGAAGAGCATTGAGGCTCCACAAAAGGATCTGGATGAAGTTAGGGAGGTATGCAAGATGTTGAGACAAGAGAATATCATCCCTCTGTTAGGAGAGTGGCTGAGAGGAAAAGTACCAAGTGTTGGAGGAGAGTGTGAGAGGCAGGTTTTGCATGCTAATCTTCCTCCTCATAGTCTTGACTATGATAAGGAGATTACCTTGAATGCAATTTTTGATGGATGGATCCTAAGTAATATTCTTATTGAAACAGACACAAAAGTTAATGTTCTCACCTTGGATGCATGGAATCAAATGAGAAGACCCCCATTACAGCCATCTTCAAATGTGTTGTATATGGCTAATAAGAAAAGGAAATGCCCATTGGTGTTTTAAAGGATGTTTCTATAACTATCCAAGGTGAAAAATTCACTGGAAACTTTGAATTCATGGCGCTTGCTAAGGCGAGACAATTTTCCAACATTACTTGGGCACCCCTGTGCTATAAGAACAATGTTGACTTACATTTCAATAAGGGGTATATAAGTTTTGAGAACAAGGAGGAACGTGTTATCATTCCTTTGACGGATGGAAAGTCAACACCCTATATTGAGCCCTTGGGAGAAGAAGACCTAGAAAAAATCTATGTGTGCACTATCAGAGGCCCTGAGGTTATGCAACCAACCAAAAAGGCATTATTCAGAGGAAGACACTCAATATATAAGTGATACAACTAGTGTGGCATGTGATAATTGGGCACACAGGACATATGAGTTAGTCGAAAGGTAGTTAAGAGGCTTTGTGATGAGAGTAACAAAGGTGCACTTAATCAAGTTCCTAAGAGGAAAAGCATTGCCAAGTTACATAGGGGAGACAACCTTGATGTTTTCCTACGAGAAATGGAAACCCAATGGAGATGTGAGATTGAAAGGAGAATTATACTTAGCTATAATTTTCTTAGGACCATAACACATTGGTGGGTGACCCATCGAGATAACCTTCTAGAATGACACGAGGTGAGAATCACATTCTCTATTAGGTTTCTCTGAAGAAATGCACCTACTGTTATACAAGACTATCATGGGAAGGAACCCACCTCATTTCATGTCTAGGCATGTGAGAAGGCCTGGATGGAAGGCACGAATCCTTTCCTCCATCTTTATGGGTGCATAAGATTTAATCCACCTTATAAGGCTACGTGCAAGTGTGGTAAATTCATTCGAGTTGTCTTTGTCAAACATGCAACTAGCAAGAGTTGACGGTTGATCTCATTCAATCTTTTGAGCATCAGAGTACTAAGCCATTGGTAGATAAGGCACTATAGGTTGTTAAGGGCCAAACTATGGGTGATAGTTCCATGGTAAAGGATAGAATACTGGAGTTGTTAGGAGAACTTGACTTAGAAGCATGCTTTGATGAGGAATAATAAGAGGAAGTATAACTTGAGTGCACTTGTATGGAAAAAGAGAAAGAAAAGTTGGTCTACGTGATAGATGGTGAAGAGGTGGAAAAATTGGATGTTAACCATACTATAGGTATGCACGAGGTTATGGATAATGCTGATGAGAAAGCCATCCTTACCATGAACCTTTGAAAACCGATAAGGTTAACATTGGCTAGGAGGTAGAACCAAAGGAAGCTAATAGTGGAGATTACTAGTCGGAAAGGGAGGTTTCAAAGATTATTGATCTGTTACGCGAATTCTAGGATTTTTTCCATGTGGGTACCATGAGCTTAAAATATTTCACCACTCCTTTGGAGAAATGAATATCAATCTAAAGGAAGGTAAATTCCTAATTCAAAAGAGACCTTATCGAATGAATCTGAATCTACGCATCAAGGTCAAGGAGGAGATTGACAAGATGATCGCATCAGGCATCATTAAGGTTATTGAGGAATCAAAATGGATAAGTCCGATGGTCATCAACATTAAGAAGGATGGGAGGATAAGGATTTGCATTGACTACATGGATTTTAATGTGGTGTGTGTCATTGATCCTTTCCAAACCCCATTCAATGAGGAGATCCGGAAGGAGTAGGCCGGGAATGAAATCTATTCATTTACAAATGGATTTTTGGGGTATCATTAGGTTAGAATTGCAAAGGAAGACCAAGAAAAGACAAATTTTTCCACTGAATGGTGAATTTTTTCCTATATGGTCATGCCTTTTGAACTAAATAATGCACTTGATGTGTTTTCATGCATTATGGTTCAGGCGTTTTAGGACTTCATCCATAAGTTTCTTCAAGTCTACCTAGATGATTGGACAATTTACAGACTAGTAAAGGATCATTGTGACAATATGAGACTAATGTTTGAGAGATGTCGGCAATTGAGTATATCTCTCAACATTAAGAAATGTGTTTTCACTACTCCATTAGCACCTGTTGGGACATATCATATGTAAAGAAGGATTGCTAGTGGATCTTGCCAAAGTTGTCGTTATTGTGGGTTTGGGGGAGCCTACCAGCCAGAGCATGGTGTGTGGATTCATTGGGCATATGGGGTACTACTATAAATTTATCAAGGGATATGCCAAGATCGCTACACCATTGGAGGAATTGTTGAAGCATAAAAGTACATTTCATTGGGGAGAGGCGCAATAGATGGCATTTGACACATTGAAGAATAGGCTTATCACTGCACCCATATTATGATTTATTTCTTGGGATAAGCCATTCCATGTACATGTTGATGCTTCATGGATGGAAATTGGAGTAGTATTGGTGTAATATGGTGATGGGATTGTTGATCACCCTCTATGTTTTGCAAGTAGGAAGTTGAACCCAACATAAGTAACTATACTACTACCGAGAACAAGACATTATTAATGATTTATGCATTACACAAATTCATGCAATATTTTTAACAACACCCTTTATATTCTACATGGACCACATGGCATTAAAGTACTTGGTGAACAAGCTGTCTTGTAAGGGCACATATGTAGGTGGGTCCTATTGTTTCAGGAGTTTGAGTTTATGGTTGTTGTAAAACTAGGTAAGAGTAATTTGGGGCCTGACCATTTATCAAGGATTGAATTAGGAGAGGATGCACAGAGAATTGAGGATACAATGTTAGATGCAAAACTATTCAGATTGTGGCACGCACCATTTGACTTGGAATATATTGTTGTGTTTTTCAAAATGGGTGTGGTTCTGGAGGGAATGAAGGCCTTAGAAAGGAAAAAGTTAGCTATACTCGCTGCACCCTACTCAATGGAGATCTATATAAGTTAGGTCGGATGAGGTCTTATGCTTGGTGTGTACTAGAGTATAAGTGTGCTTTGGAGTCATAGAGGAAGCACATGGTGGGATTACAGGAGGGTACTATGTAGGAAATGCCATTGCATGCAAGATCCTCTTAGCCAACCTTTGGTGGTGGATGGTTTACAAGGATTGTATTGAATATTGCCTTGGTAAGCCAGGTAAAAGGGATGAAATTCCATTAATACCAATAGTTAGTATTTAACCATTCGAGAAATGGGAAATCAATTTTGTAGGCCCTATTTCGCTTTGTCATGAAAAGGATGGGTTTGTGCTCATTACTTACACTAATTATCTAACACAGTGGGAGGATGTAGCACCTACGAGGGATTTCAAGGTGGCCACAACAACAAGATTCCTATGAGAAACTATAATCGGTAGGTATGGGTGCCCTCTTAGTTTGACTGGTGACCGAGGTACTCAATTTTTGAATGAGATAGCCAGGATTTTGTTGGTAGATTTCATGGTGGCTCATCATAAGACTAATCCTTATCACCCTTAGGCTAATGGGACTGCTGAGAAATTTAATAAGATATTGATTCATACACTTACCAAGATTTTTTATATTGGGAGGAAGGATTAGGATGACAATGTCTCAACCGTGCTATGGGAATATAAAAAAATTACAAGAGATTGAACAAAGCCACATCGTTCCAATTGGTTTTGGCACGGAAGTTGTTTTTTTGGTAGATTTTATGCTACCCTCTATGTGTATTGTGTGCATAGGAGGATTGGTTGTCAAACAAGCATTACAAGAACACATTAAAAAGATAATGATGTTAGACGAAAGGTGATCACTTGCTAAGTGGAGTCGAATACGAGAAGGTGAGACAAAAGGCCCGACATGATCATCACATAAAGAATAAATAATTTGAGGTTGGGAAAATGGTTTTACTTTATTATTATGAGTTTCTTTTCCATCTTGGGAAGCTCAAGGTCCATTAGTTGGGACCATATTATATTACCCATATACTTGATTCAAGCACTTGCCGGCTTCAGGGCATTGATGGAACATGAATTCTGGGTATTTCAATGGAAGTAGGCTGAAGCCCTACTATAAATAAGGCTTCTGGGTGTTTGTAAATAAGGCAATATTTCCAATTATCTTAGGATTTCCCTTAAAGTGGTTTCCTTTTACGTTTTCCTTTCTCGTTGCTTTGTTCCTTTTAGTTTTTATTGGGCATGTGTATGCAATGGTGGCTAATTACATCATTAAGGTTTTAGGTGCGAGAGACCGCACATATTTTTATTATGGGGTGGAACATGAAAAGGAAGTGAGTAGGACGTGGTAAGAGTAATGTTGATGAGGTGGTCCGGGTTATAGAGTCAAAGGTGCATGGGATCAAAAGAGCGCATGTAGAAAATGTGAACATGAGAAGATTGGTGTCAAAAGGCTTTGAGAAACCACATACAAGGGTAGGAATCGCAGGAGTAACATAAGGTAGGTGAAGGAAATAAATTGGTAAAGGACACAGAGGTTGAAATAATTCGAAATGAGGAGTGTGTGTGAGATAGTCTGTTGTCAAATAATTCTTATGCGCCATAAGGTTGCAGAAAATTTTCACATGAGTTTACACGTGGAGGGAAAGCGTAAAGAAAAATGCACGGAGGAATGTCATTGGAAAAATACAACTTTAATGCAGATGTATGTGGTAGGTGGCACAAAGTTCAAGGAAAGAAGGTTATAAATAAAAGGATGAAGAGCTGTTTTTTTCATCTTGTTTTTATTATCGAAGAAGTTCTTACGTTTTAAGGTGATTCTTGCAAAGAAGTGCGAAGAGGAGTGTGCAAAGTTGAAGAAATCAAAGGATTTGTGAACCAATGTGGAAGCAAGGTGTACATGCATACACAAAGGATTTTTTTGTGGGTTCTTGTGGGTGGATATGTTGTATTTTGGAAAGGAAGTGCTCTAGGTTAGGGTTTACAAGCTAGGGCACATGTTTTTGTGGAAATTTCATAAAAGTAGAGTCAAGGGTTTGAGAAGTAATAGAACTTGACGCAAGGGAGAAACTACAGAGGACTAAGGAAGAGAAAAATGACACCAAGGAAAGGATTGACCACTTCACCGAAGAAGGGCAAGGGAAAGGAAAAGGAAAACTAACTATTTCCACTAGTTTCAATGAAGAATGGTATGTAGAGATGCAGTACCTAGATGGTGTGTTACTAGGGAAAGAGTGGGTGTCACATATAGCATGAGCACTAGAGAAAATAAGATAACCTTGGAGTTGGTTCACCCAACGGAGAAGAGGACACCAGATGGGAAACCCATCTATGATGATGAAGTAAAAGTGAAGTTAGAAAAGGTTGGGCTTCTGCAACTTTATGAGTTTCCCTATTTTAGAAAACCTAAGCGACTGTACAAATGCTTGATGTCACATGTGCATGAGGTTCACTTTTACTTCGTAGGATGAAGAATGCACATAAATCCTCAGTTGATTTCTAAGTTCACTAGCCTGATCTCGAAAAGGGGAGTTGGACGATGATTTAAGTAATAAGGAGGCCATTAAGAAGACTATTGAGGTGTATGACTATAAGAAGGGTTCGCGGTACTTTGACATCACTGCAATCACCAACCCTGTTATGAGGATGGCCACATGCTTGGTGACAAAGTTGAATGGGTAGGAGAGATGGATGCAGATAAACAAAGGTTGGTTGAATGTCTGCCGCAAGATCTCGGAGGGCACCATTTACAACCTCTCAACTTTTATTGCAGAGGAGATTATTGATGCCACGCATGATGGGGAGAAGATCATGTTCAGTAATTTCCTCCTTACCATTGTATTTTTAGAGATTAGAGTGCCCGATGGGCCAAATAAGTTTTTTTAGGAGTACTGGATGAGAACCCCTCTCCCACGAAGAGGTTTGAAGCTTATACTTGTGACACCATGATGACCACTCACAAGGCGCACTTGGAGAAATGGTATAAATAGATGCACGATGCATTCAAAGATGAATGGAGGATACCATAACAACTTCTTGCATTGGTGGATGGAGAAGTTGAATTCGCTATATACCAGCATTTATGTATCGATAGGTTTACCTTGACAGATGGCACCAAGGGTCCTTGGTGTAAATTACCCTTCTCCTTCACAACACAGTACTTTCAAAGCACAGTCAATAGGTTCAAGGAAGCCAAAAATCTTTGTTTTGATCTAAGTGTAGTTGATTAGGACTACCACGAGATGCATCAGACCTTGGTGTATCCCAAGAAGCACGCATATGTAGAGAAGTATGTATCTCATGACATACGCATGATAAAACCGATGACATTTCCTATTGTAGGTAGGATGGTGGCAAGGGTGTATGTGTGGCTAAGGCCCAAGTTTGAGAAGGGTGCTTATGTTGAGGATGATGTCTCTATCCCTAGAAGACCCCACCGGGAGAAAGAAGAAAGTAGTAATTAAGAAGAGAGAACAAGAAGAGACTCCTGTAGAAAAGGTGTTGAGCGTGTGTACAGTGTAAACCATAGGGGTGCAAGAGTCATGTGTGGGTACAAACACCTACGTTTAATGGAAGAAGTCTCTCGTCAGGAAGGATTTTCCAAAGAAAGAAGAGTATTCTAGGAGAGAAGAGTCACCTGAGAAGGAGGAGTCCCCTATGTTGGAGTCACCAGTGAAGAAAAAGAAAAGGGTGGTGCAAGGTTTGGACTCGGAGGAGATAAAGAGCATGAAAGGAGATGAAACTGAAGACAATGAAGAGTGTGAGGAAGCTCAGAATCCTCCTATGTATAATGTACATGAGTCTGGTGAAGAAGGGGATGAAGAGGAGAAGGAATATGAAGAGGGTGCCCATGCCAAGGGAGGAAGTGAGGAAGTAAATATGTAGGGTTAGAAGACCCTAACCCCTACCAAGGAACAAATAAATGATATAGTTGAAAAGGAGGTGGCGGGCATTATACGAGATCTAGTGGACCAAGAGGTCGAGCATAGCGCCGATGAAATATTGAAGGAAACGAAGAGAGCATAAGTGTAGGGAAGGAGTATGGAAGTATGGGCGGAGACCCCAACTTAGCAGTTAGTTTCCCCACGGTAGTGCGCATAGGTGGAAGGGCATAGTAGTAACGCAAGAACATGCCATGACCTATAAGAATGATCTAAAAAATTCTTGTGTGCATTATTCTAGAGTACACCCTTCCTACAGACCAATTCCTTGCTTGGTCATCTTTTGATGAAGAGACTATGTACCTACGCACAAAAATATGTTGTCTTGGGATTTTGAGTCCCACATCGATGAGCTCGATTTTGAGGTAACTAATGATTCATTGATGGAGACACCGGCACCGAAGGAATGAAGCCCTTGTAAATACTCAATGATCATCAATGAGAAATTTTGCAACACACTCAACAAGGTGTCAGTAGAAGTGGAGGCAAGAATTTTTGGGAGAAATGATAGAATAAGAGCCTTGGAGGAGGAACTTGAAAATAAGAATGAGGAGACCATTGAGAGGGATAAGGAGATAAAGAAAAAGGATTTGATCAATGCGCAGTTAAGGTGTGAGCTAAGGGATGAAAAGGTGAAGGTGCGTGAAGTCCATAAGAAGATAGAGGCCATTTCAAATGCCATTATCTTGAAGCACCTAGACCTGGCCCCTCCTGAAAAAAAATATGAGTCGACCTTACATTTCTTGGAAGACTTAACATGCATACTCACCATGGAGAGGAAACCACTCACATTAGAGTCAACAGAAGAGGTGATGGCACGCCAGAAGAAGGAAGAGAAGTTGAAGACTAGGGAGATACTAACTTGGTACTCCAAGCTCCTTTCCTTAGTAAAAACCATGACGCAAATGGAATAAGTTGTATATGACAACTATGGCGATAGGGAAAAAGTAGCAAGCATATTAGTTTCCAACCATGAAGTGGATCTGAAAGAATTTCAAGAGAAAAATAAGGGCAATAGGGTGGAGTGGGACAAGATCTTTAGAGAAGAAATTAGAGGTGATCAAAACCTTAAGGGTTTCAATTAAAAATAAACTGAAAGAGTTGTACCCCCAAGTCACTTGCAAGATGGACGCACTAGGAGACCTTAGCAAGTAGATGGAAAACATTGAAGATACGCTAAAGGCTAAGGGGGATGAGATGAGTTTTGATGAGGTTAGCATGATGGTGGGTAACTTACTTCAATAGGCATAAAATGAGGTGGATGCTTGGGTTAAGATTGAAGCCCCCATGAAGAAAGATTTCCCACTTCTCATGTAATAGTAGCAAGATTCTTCCATTCTTCCATTCTTTATTCAATCGTAGATTATTTCATTTCCTCTATTCTTTATTATTTGGTGGAAGGGCAGAGTTTTTCGAGGATAGAAAACACACATAGTATGGGGTAATGTTGGGCCCTGAAATTGACTAATTCCCAAGGAAGAAGTTAGCGTGTGCGGGAGGCACTAAAGAAGGAAGGCGCTCAAGAAAAATATCGCAAGGAAAAATGAGTAGGAGAAGAGATTGGCACACGCGGGAGCAGGAGGCTTGGGGACTTAGCCATATTTTGAAGGAGTTGTCACAGGAGAAACACGTGAAAATCTTGAGTAGGCATGCTTGAATGGATAAGGTGCCATCCTGGAGCCTTGGAGGTCAAGAAAAGAATATTCCATGTAAGGAATATTCCCAAGATGATCATTACAGGTAGTGGAGGCATTTGCAAGATGGCATAGGCATTCAACCATGGAGGACCACACTTCCACTTGGCATGCAATCTATTCATGAAGGAAACAGAGGGTGCATCTAGATCCTATTTAAAGGAGTGCTTAGGTCTGAAATAGAGGAGGGGGAGAGTGATAATGAAGTGCTAGGGAAATGAAGGGTTAAAGAGGGTTTTAAGTGGTAACAAGGTGTTGCAAGAATACTTGCAAGGATGTTATTGAGCATATATGCATGGGTTTGGGTCTAACAAGAGTTTTAATGGGTATAATAGCTAAGAAATCTCTCTCTGAGGTATTTTTGTAGGGTTTAAGATAATATTCCTTGATGTATTCGGTCTGTATGACCCTTATGATGTAATGAGGCCACTATAAATGTTTATAAATCAATATATGTGTGTGATTTTGGTTATTCATGTTCTTAAGTGTAAACCCTTGTGTTCTTCATATTATTCTGAGTTAGATCTAGTTTCATTATGCTTATTTACAATGTTCATTCCCATTTATGATGCATCTATGCATGGATCTGTTATCTGTATCTTATGTTTTTGAGTGAATGTCTATATTTCCATTCTTGCAACTCATTCTCCATCAATGGCGGAACATTCTCACAAGGCTCACATAAAGGAGGGGCTTCGACGCCATGCGCATCTTTGGGTGATAGGCCGATGCGCTTGGGGTAAAAATAAGGTATATGAAGAAATGTCTACTAATTCTAGTATTTACAACATTCACACAATTTTCGGGGCTTACTTGCAACATTATTCTTTCCCGCTTCATCAATTTTCCATATCGATACAACTTCGAGTTTTTTTCGCGAATCGATTAAGTATGTTACCCTCTCTCAGTAACTAGGGTTTTAATTTTTTCTATCTTACTTGCTTGTGTCAAAAATATATAATTTAATGCATATTTACTGGGTGGTTACAAAATTTAGATTTAACATTTATTTATTTCAATATTTGCATAATCAAGTGTTAATATAACTACATGTGTCTTGATTCCTCTTTGAAGTAGTGGTATGTAGTACAACACTCATCACATAAGTGGGGGTGTGGTGAAATAGTTTATCCTATTCATTACTAAACCATTTTAAGGATACAAGAAAGGATAAATGATATCTTAATAGATGAAAATTATTTCACATAAAGTATACTAAAACATATATACCCAAAGAAAAGAAAACGAAATTGGAGAATCTAGATCCAACTCTTAACACTAAAGGTTGAATTCATAGCCTTATGATAACATTTGACAATGAATCTATACAACCTCTCACAAAATTTTACTATATACATTTTATGATCCTTATATTTTATAGAAAAATTTACAAGATATTGATATTATTCTTTATACATTATGAGATATTCATCACATCATCTAAACATGGGAAAGTGATTCTCTCTAAACCATAAATCTTAATTGTAGTTCCATTTATTATCTGTGGAAAATCTATTGGCATATGCAAGAGCAACATAATTTAGGACTTTTAGGTTCTCAATTATCATTTTTGCATAATATATTTAATTAGGAATAAAAAATTAATTTTTATTATATTTTTGTGAAACCACATATCTCTCAAGCCATTATAGCCCAAGGTCTCATTCTTCACCTTTAAGGTCTCATATTCATATTTATAAAAATTGCCCCTTATATATTCTTTATATTTGCAAAATGGCCAATATTGATTATTATTCTTCCATAGATCCTAACATGAAAATGTTGAAATCATATATAAGCATATCTTTAATGTTGATAAAGGTATGATGAATGAGCTAGTTCAATGTATCTTGGCAAACCATGTTAAAATCCCTAAATGACTATATGCTACTAAAAAAGTAAAATATGAGCTTATTGAAAAATGAAGCTTAGGGATGTCACATTCAAACCCTTGATTTAAAAACCACCTTCTATAATATCTCTTTAATGGAATCATCCCGAGTATCTACATAAGAATTTCCTAAACCTAGTATTTATACTATGGGAAATCCTAATGTGCTCCTCAACTCACCATGCTTATTCCTACACATCCTACTACTTTTATAGTCATATCTAATTCTTCTATTGTAGTAACGAATCCATTAAATGGTGTTTATGATCAATAAATACAAGCTATACAATATCAATCAAATTTCTTCACACAGGAAAGTTACATGATACCATAAATTCTATTGGTTTATTAGACAATCCATCAACACCTACAATTCTTAATATGCCTTTCCTACATGATTTGTTTCACCCACGATATCCCTACATGATGGAAAGAATAATCTCATATAACATCTTCGACGATTCATCTCATCATGTATGGACTATGTAGGTAATGGAATATTTTAAATCAAACTCTTCCCACATAGTATTAAGGAGTATGAACTAGATTGGTTTTGCACTATCCCTTAAGGTTAAATACACTCATTCCATCTCTTGGTTGATAGGCATCTATCTCACTTTGCGGTGAAAATTATCCAATGAGTTTCCTTCACATAAACTTCTCAAATCAATAAAAACCTAGTGATAAAGTCACCAATTATGTGTTATGACGTAAAACTATGTTGTCTCAATGACACAAACACATTGATGAGAAATAGGTTAAAGATGTAATCACTGCTATTCTAGCTCTATAACTCAAGAAAAAGGTCCTGTTTGAAATTAATATGATACCTTTACAAAGTTTCTCAACAAATATGAATGTTATTATTGAAGAAAACAAGCTATAATATTTATAGATATTATAAATCTGAATTACTATCATATATAACATCTAAACAACTTTATAATAAGTGTCAAAAATCACTAAAAATAGAGTGATGATATTTGCAAGTACAATATCCTAATTGAATACAACATGATGACTCACTAGATGATTCAAAAATCTAATATAAGTTTAACACTATTACATTAAAACCTAATTAACACACTAAACATGTGTTTTTGAGAATTAAGATGAATTAAAACATATTAACTTAGATAATAATATATATATTATTCTAATTCTATCATTTCCACCTTAATTCAACATTATCTCAAGTCAAAAAGTGAGAGGCTATCTAAGTGCCTCAAATTTTTAACACACCGTAAGATATTTTCAAAAATATCTACATGTTGTTCTTTTGTTGGGAAATATTAGAGTTGGATGTTGTTCGATCAACAAATTCATGTATGTAGTGAATTTTTACTTCGATATGCTTAGCGTTCTCATGAAATACTATATTATGAACAAGTTTTATTAAACCTTAATTTTCATAATGTAAGATGGTAGGTTGCTTTTGTGAAACACCCAAACCTTCAAGAATATGACTTATCCATATCACTTCACGCATACACTCCTCATGCAACATAATATTTTGCTTTAGTAGAAGAATGAAAAGTAACATTTTATTTCTTTCCCCTAATGATATTGGACCATAACGAAAAGATAATGAATATCTAGATGTGTACTTCTTGTCATCCATATTTATAACATGGTATGGATCCACATATCCTATAAAAACAATTGGTCCTTCTTATTGTAATCTAGTTAAAATTAAATTGTACTTTTGATATACCTTAGAGTTTGTTTTTCTACTTTACAGTGACTTTATTTTAGATCTTGTATGAATTGAGAGAGATAAGTCACTACATAGCTAATATCTAGACTACTATAGGTCAACTTTATAAGGCTTCTAATCAACTTTGTCAATATAGAGTTGCATTTACTTGGAGTGATAGATTTGATTGAGAAAATGAAGCCTTTCCTCCATAGATGTAATGATATGTTTGTAGTTTGTCATATTTAATTTCTTGAGCATGTTGTATTAGCATACTTTATTTGACTCAAGAAAAGTGATTCTCTTCTTACCATACATCCATTGCAAGAAAATAATGGAAAAGCATGAGATAAGTCCTATCAAACAAGATTTTATTTTTCTCCTTTTTTATATCAATCATGCTCAATAAAATTCCAATGATTACTAGATCATCAACATAGACTATAACAATCACCAACTCCCCTTATTTTTTTAGGTAGAGATTGGGATTGTAGGGATTCCTCTTGAATCCATTTTGAATGAGATGCTCATCAATCTTGATGTACCATCATTAGGGTTCATGTTTTAGATTATATAGTGATTTTATCAATCCAAAAAAATTGTTTCTTGTTTCGGTGTGACAAAACCTTATGGTTGAGTCATATAGAATTATTTTGTAAGATCATCATTGAGAAAGGAAATTTTAACATCCATTTGGTGGATTCTCCATCTAGATTATGCAACTAGAGATAACATTGTAACACTTATTATTTGATCTTAGTAGTGGGTGAAAATTTCTCCCCATAAGAAATACCTTCCTTTTGTGCATACCCCTTTAGAGTTAGCCTTGACTTGTGCTTGTTAATACTTTAATATAACTTTTACTAGGTTTTGAAGACCCATTTTCATCCAATTAGAATTTTTTCCAGGTGGAAGATCTACAAGCTACCATGTTTTGCTTTATTAGGGACTGATTTTCAATCTCCGTGGCTTAATTCCAAGGTTTTGAATCTATTGCTTATTAAACCTTAATGGTTCCATTTGTTTCAATAAATCTACTCTTTAGTGCCATGTTGACTTCTTCTCTTTATTTGTTATGAGTGATAAGTTTAGGAGTAGATATGTTTGGAGCACCATCTAATTTAACATCTATAATAAAACTTGTACA
Source organism: Taxus wallichiana var. yunnanensis (assembly GCA_018340775.1). Classification (NCBI taxonomy): domain Eukaryota; kingdom Viridiplantae; phylum Streptophyta; class Pinopsida; order Cupressales; family Taxaceae; genus Taxus; species Taxus wallichiana. The sequence continues at coordinate 435,886,036 of CM031239.1, forward strand.
TCACCTTGGCATATATTGATATATGGGTTGTGGGGTTTGGTTATCATCAATCATATTATTATTGATGTTCTACATCATATAAAATGATCGTTATCACATATCTGTTTTCTATTTTTATATGTGAGTATGTGTAAGATGAACTTGAACAAATTGTTTCATCAAACTTAACCTCCTTAATTATGTACATATTTATTGTTTTGGATCCACAAGTTTGTATCCGATCGATTATTCATCATACACAATAAATATTTAAGGTGAAAACATGTTGTACAACTTAATTTTTTCTATTTGGAAACTATCATGTGATATTTTCTTCTAAAACCTAAATATTCTTAATTGATAGATTATCATCTAACCCTATTTCATGTGTAGTCATGTTGTCAAGTAACAGTGTTGGTGACTTGTTTAAAAGGTATACTATTGCTTTTTGTGATTTCTACTAAGTATGTTATTTCCAAACTTGCACCCTAAATCATAAAATGCACCATTCCCATGAAAATGCAATTTTTTCATTCTGCAACACCATTATGCTATGCACTATAGGGTGTAGTCATTTTTTGACGAATGTCATATTCTTTCAAATAGGTAGAGAATGCATGATTGGTGAATTCCTTCCTCAACCTGAGCATAATAATTTTATTTTTCACCCAATTTGAGTTTCAATAAAAGCCTTAAACTATTTAAATTCTTGAAAGGAGCGATCCATTTTCTAAGTATATCCACATTTTGCATGAATAATGATTAATAAAGAGCTGAAAATACTAATATCCATTTGAGCTTTTAGTCATTTTTAAAAAAAGTTCGATTGAACTAAGTCTAATAGGCATATAGATCTACTTGGATTATATGGGAATGGTTCCCAATATACTTTTATACTAGGAGACATTAAAATATATCTATATTATTGTTTATATGTGGTAATCCTCAAGCCATATTGTGTTGGCTAGGTGAAACTAGGCATCAAAAACTCATGTGCCCAAATCATTGATGCCACAAGTTTGTGGAGTTTTGATTCTTTGCAATGAGTGACCAAATGTTGTGTGGGAAAAGTCAAGTTGAAACATGTTGCCAATACCTAATGCAAAAGTAATAATTTGACATTTTCTCTTGTTATCCCTTATTAAGCACACTTTCTTGTTGTAGACACAAAATCATGCACATATTAATATTTTACTATGTCGTCAGTATGTTGTTATATGCATAAATCATAAGTAAGAAAAGTATTCATTGGTGACACTATATCTTGTCCATATATGTCTTTGCTTAATTTTTATTATAACTTTCATCTACATATTTTCATTTATCTATGCACTTCTCGGTCGAGTCATAGGGATTCTGTCTATATGTCTTTTCACATCTTTTTAATATATCCCAGGATAAGAGCGCCCACTTTGGACACTAGTGCTTGGGTGCTTGTGTCCATTCCGGGCGCTTCATTCGTTCATTCCTTTTACACATTTTTAACATTTTTGGTCAGCCTTGTTACTTTTCTTATCATTATCCTGTGTTCCTAGTCATCCTTTTGTGTCACTAGTGTCGAAATTCAAACACGAGACTCATATATATACACAACATAGACACTATTATTCTAGCTAACAATTCAATATGGATATCACATCTACATACTATCACTATTATCAAAGGGACTACTTTTTTTGGATTGCATACACTGCATAGGAAGGGGAAGTCTTGAATTCCATACCACACAATTGCATCAAAGTTAGCTATAGCCCAATATCTTGGCACTATTAGTGCGAGGGAAAACCTAAGGACACTATTTTACACACAAGAAAAAAAAACTACATGGTGTCTAAAATGTGGTGCGGTGCTCAAGATCTTAAGATCACTCATCGATGACCTGTTCGGGTTAGTCTAGCTTCACATATTGCATATCTTATTCATAGTTAATGTGTTTGTGACTTGTGCGAGATAACTAGGGTTGTTTTTACAGTTAAAAGTGTTATAAAAACCTTAACAGTGAAGTCGAGAGAAAACACATATATTGGAGAGAAGACCCTTAGACCCGAGAAAAGAGACCAGATACTAATTATTTACACATACACTAGACCCCAAAATGGAAACTAGCATTCGGGTGCTCATGTTCTTCTATAGGAGATTCTATCTAGCACAATATAGAGTCCCAAAACTCTCTTCTAGCAATTGTGACATCATTTCTAGTAAGATCTAGTAGGTACACAGTCCCGACTACCTCCAGGTTACATAGAAATCAACTAAGTCATTTATCTCTCTCATTTACTTAGAGTTTTACACTATTGAATACTTAGCACTTCTATATCACTATATATTATCACTTGTATAACATTGTTTATATTATTTACTTTGAAATATAGATTAAATTAAATTAAATTAAATTACTTGCCACTTTTACATTCAAGTTCAACCTTCAAATGTGATCTAGCAATTTATCGAATGATAGAAGATTCTTAGTTATTCTGGGAACGCATATGACTCATGTATAACACAATCATGTTTGTTAAGAGGCAACTTGATATTTACCTTCCTTGAACTTACTAATAAATGTCATCACCTTATGGAGCATGATTGTTGTTAGGTGAAGGATCTAAGCTAATGAACCGATGCTTTATTCAACTTATATGTTAGGTGGCTCCTGAGTCTATATATTATGTTAGAATTTTATTTCTCTTAATAATTTTTTTCCCTTGGTGATGTTGTTTCTTCTTGAATTTCCCTTGTTACGTCTACTGAGACTTTTGTTAGTTTTGAAATGAATTTTGTTTGTTAGGCTTCTTAATTGAAGATCCTTGGGTCAAACCATTGTACAACAATCTTGTACATCATGCCATTTTCCACAAATAGGACATTTCTTATTGGATGAACCTTTATATTTTATGAATTTTACTTCCGATTTTTCTTTGCTTCTTGAAGAACATTTGTGTAATCTTTCCGGAGTTAGAAGCAAGTGCATGGTCTTCATTGTCCACATCATTGTGCATGGAATATTCTTGTTGTAACATGTTGGCCAACTATTCAAAATTTAGTTTCTTTTCCATGAGGTTTAATGCGGTGAAAAACAATTTATATAATTTTTGTGATCCTCTCAACACTATGGATATAAATGTTTTATCTTACAATGGTTCTCCAAATACTAGGAGTGAGGCCCTTAATATTGTAACACGTCTCAAAAATCCTCAATCAGTATAAGTGGACTTGTGTTTGAGACTGTGTAGTTGAATTTGGATATGTAGGACTATGTTTTGGTTTTGTGCCTCATACACTATCTTGAGTTTTTCATAAGCGGATTTGACAGCTTCAACATCCCGTATGTAAGGTTGGACCTAATTAGTTACTCTAAAAATGATGATGAGATTAGATTTTTGATTAGATATATCAAAATTACGTTCTTAATAAGTTCTTGTTGCATGTATAATGAAATATCCATCAACCAAATTCCAAATATCCTAAAATTCCAAACAATTCTCCATCTTATTTTTGCATGTAGCATAGGATTCTCCACGTAGGAGTTGTGAATCGATAAGAAGAATGTTGGACTATTTATTATTTTTTGTGTATAAATTGTATCAAGGTGATGGACTGGTCCTTTATCTCTCAAAAATGTTATCCCCTCTATATATTATCATTCCAATATACCAAACCTCTCGATCTACATGCCCTTACGATATGCCCATTGGTATATAGAAGAAGATCATCCCATTGATATATACATGGGCTTATGAGAGATAAATGTTAATGCATGAAAGAGGAGAATGATACATGATGATTAGATAGTATGTGAGAAGGATTCATATAATCAATGACACCTTCTTAAATGGGAACCATCATACATGGGTGTTAGCCATATATACTCAAATTTTCACGATTTTAGGATTTACGAGTAAAAATCATGGGTGAATGGGTAACAGAGGGATGGTTTAGTGATCCAATAAGGTAATCATATTTATCCCCAATAATTCATAGGGTTAATGCCATAAATTTCATTCTGTAACTATATTAGACATTAAATGCTTAGTTTAAGTGCAACGACTTTACTCGTAAATGTGAACCAAAGGCATTCTATATACTAAATGTTGTTGTGATCAAAAGATATGAATTTTACGTGTTTTATTTTTAAATACTTATGTAAAATTTACATAAAATTGGAATAAAATTTACAAAATATGCAACACGAAATTAAAAAAATTCGAAAAATATTGTTTTCTTCCTCCCTTTAAAAATGCAAAAGTATGGAAAATTTACTCCATTTTTAGCCTTTAATGATTTTTATGGAAACAATAAGAATAAATTTTTCCCTAACTATTTTTCCAAGGTAGGTATTAAAACATGTTTCAAAAATATTTTTAAGAGAATTTTGGATAAGTAAAAGGTCTTTAAAGCACTTGTGTTGTTTATAGATCACTTGGGTCTTATCCCTTTTGTATAGAGAGACACCTTGGAGCTTTTGTCCTTTACAGAGCGGTATATGGAATTTTAGAGAAAGGAGTTGCTCTTCTTCCATAACTTGGACCAACTTGGACCCATCTTTTTTCCTTGTGTACCTTGTTATCTTACAAAAAATTAACTACACTTGTTTAGGAATATAACAAAACATATTAATTGTATGGATGGCGTTTATGTTGTGAAATGAATCTAGACAGTGTCAAAATAATGTATGGGATTTTATCTCGGTTTTGGGACTATAATTTTGGGCATTACATTTTATCTTTTCAGCTTTGATCCATTAAAGATGCATCCTTGTTAGGTTATGTAATTTACTTTACATTTGGAAAAAATAAAACTAACTCCTCATTCACTTTGTATTTCCATTCTACACTTTGATAATTTATAATATTGAATCCACCATCCAATTCATTTTGTTAATGTTTAATTTATCTATGCTTGCTACCACTACAAAAATTAATGTTATCCAATTTATATTAACTAATTCTTGCGGGGTAAGGCAATGAATAGTACTAAGAGAACATGTGCAAGTTTTTACAATTAGATTGCGATAGGATGCCACATCCAAGATATAAGGCGGAGAAGGATGAGATACATATCAAAAGGACTAGTAACAAATTTTTCAAACATCTCATGCTCTTGCACAATGCCTCCTTTATATGTTAATGATTTCCTTGGATTTGAACTTCACGGTTCAATTTTTATGTTGTTTACCACCTTTAATATTGAAAAATACGAGATGCTCTTTTACTAAAAATATTGATACTATAAGAATTTTTTTCTATTCATAGTTGTGCAGAGATCATTATAAAAATTTTAATTTGATATTTTTGAAATAAAATTTTTCAAGAAAATTGCATTTGCGCAGATTTGGCCAATGCTTGGCAAGCACAAGCCATTTCACGACTCTTATTTATAAGAATTATTTACATATAATAACAATAGAAGTATAAAATGAAATGTATATATCATGTATCTAAAAATGGTATAATAATTTGAAAATTTGCATCTCTATGTAATTGATGTAATTTATGCTTCCTTCACAAGATTGAGGCTAACAAGGGGATGTGAAGCTTCTCTTGAGCCTAATTATGACCAAGGATTGGGTATAAATGCTCCTTATCCTCTCTTTGTCTCCTTGGTCGTAATTGCTAAGGTGGATAATTTGGACTTTATCTTCCTCTTCATCCCTTATTAATGATATTATAAAAACATAGTTATGGTGGTGTACCTCTTAGGTGGATGGGTGATTCAAAACAACGTGAACATGAAAATCAATAGCCCGTGCATGGAATTTTGAAAAGGTATATGATCACCCTGAATTCATGTTATGGTCCTAGTTCGGATGGTGTGACTAGAAGGACTCGTGAGAATCTTCTTAATATAGACCTAATTTTGATTGTAGATGTTCAAAAGGAAATATTGTTGATGAACATGTTTTCATGATGACCATGTTGTGTGACTTGAGGATGAAGGCATACCTTCCTTCTTCTCCATTGATGACCAAACTTAACACAGTTCTAATTAAACAAGATGACGACTTCTTAGCTATTGAGGCAGATGTGACCTTCCCTAATGTGTAGTGCTTTTATTTATTGGTTCTTCTTTCAAACACTGTCTATATATAAAATATTTATAATATTTAATGTATTATTTTTTAAATCCTCCCTCTCGGAGGCCTATTTTGATATTGGTACCACTTGGTTAGTTTTTAATTGTCTCTCGGAACATATATGATTTTGTTATGCTCGTCGATATAAAAAAATGTACATCCGAAGCTATCGAAAGGGTTGTAATTTGACTCGTGACAATGATGGTTTGTTACATCATTTAGTATAGTAAATATTCTTTTAAAGTTACTCCAATTAGATGTATAAGAGTGGATAAGACCATGTTAGGTTCCCGTGTGACTAGAAGGACTCATGAGGCTCTTCTTACTGTGGGATCCGATTCCAATTGTGGATGTCTAGAGGGACCTATTGTTGAGGACCTATTCTCTGGGAGGACCATCATGTGGGACTTGAAGATGAAGGTGTACCTTCCTTCTTCTCCACCGATGACCCACCGACACTATCCTAATTAAATAAGACGATGTCTTCTTGGCTATGGAGGTGGACCACGACCTTCTCTAATGTGTAGTGATTCTATTTGTTGGTTTTTCTCTCGAAGATAGACTCCAATATTGAATAATTATAATGTGCAATATATTTTTTAAATTCTTCCTTCTCATAGGCATACTTTGATCTTGGTATTTCTTGGTTATTTTGTTGATTGTCCCTTTACACATATATTGTTTTGTTACATAAATATATATATATATATATATATATATATATATATATATATATATATATATACATATATATATATATATATATATATACATATATATATATATATATATATATATATATATATATATATATATATATATATATATATATATATATATACATATATATATATATATATATATATATATATATATATATATATATATATATATATATATATATATATATATATATATATATATATATATATATATATATATATATATATATATATATATATATATATATATATATATACATATACATATATACATATATATATATATATATATACATATATATATATATATATATATATATATATATATATATATATACTATATGTATAAATATAAAGGATTGCAATTTGATTCGTAATGATGATTTATTCGCCATTTACTATAACACAAATTAATTAATTTATTCAAATTAAACACACAAATATATATAAAGCCACGTTCAATTTATAAATGATGTTGATGGATTAGATTCTCCCTTGTCATGATAACTTAACCAAAAATAATAATTTAGAGACCCACTTAATCAACATATTATAATTTATTTAGAATATAAATAAATAATGATAGACACCAATATCAATACAACTCAATTGTGTCCAATTAAAAAAACGGGTAGATCCTTAAAGAAAATAAGTAGGTTTATATGAACACATCCTATAAACAACCTCAACCTGGAATCATTTTCACTTGGTATTTCTTCCTATAAAGTTTGATGTAGTATACAAAATGAATGATTGCTTAGGAAAAGGATCTTCTAGATAAAAGGACAATTCTTGCCTAGTCTTTTTCGTGATGATGTTTAAACACGTTTGACGGACAAATACCTTGAGCACCATTTATTCTAAACTTTTAGCATATTATAATTATTAATGTTTACACATATATTTTCCATAATTTTTAAAATAATTATAATTTTAACGATGATTAAATAGACATTAAATTGACACATGAAATTAAAATAAGTTCGTCAATAAATATTGTAAAGTACCAACACCTTCTCGTGGAATGCTTCGTGAAAGAGATTTATGTTTGGCATTACCACATAATCTATTCTGATGGAGGAAAATATACAGTGTATTTATATTTTTTTATTTTATAATAAATTAGAATGTTCCAAAATGTAAGTATATTTATGTGTAATAAATTATGGAGTGATGTGAATATTAAATATATTTTTATTAATGATGTATTATAAAGTGATCGAAAATATCAAGTATGGTTTTACTTAATGATATCATAAATTTATCTAATATATTAGGGATTTTTTTCGTACAAATTAATTCATTTTTAAAAGAACTTAGTAAAAAAATTTCTCATAGCACTTAATCATAAGTCAAAACTGCCCCAACCAAGTATATATCTTTAATTTCCTTAAGTTTCGCTTATTTTAAGTAATCCTAAATCAAAGTTGTATATGATATAATAATAATTGATTTTATAGTTTATGATGTTGGGCATCTTGTTTTTTTTTTTTTTGAAACACCCAAGTCATAGACCACCATATCCCACGGTTGAGGTGGACGGACTTTTTCGACTAAACGGCTAAGCATTGAAAGGTTTCTATTTTGCCAAATTCGCTCGGGGCACGATCCAGCGCCATCTCTTATTACGGTATCCCTTGGCTTCGCTTTTAAATATGAGACATACAGACTCTATTCTTACAAAATTCGAATTGGTGACCTCTTTTTGAAGAACACAAATTCTTCGCAATTGAGATAAAAATTATTAATCACATTTAATTACAATTAAACGAGTTTGAATTTAAAAATGTAATGGTATCAAATTTATAATTAAAAGGTGTGGTGATCCTTTGCCAAGTGTCAAATTTAATAATTGAAAGGTACAACAAATGAAATGAAATTTAATAAATTCATCAAACCAAAAGTAACATCGCTTATCATCATATTATTATAACTTTAAAATTGGAACGTCTCCCTCTCTGAGATATAAAAATATGAATAGAATATTAACTAGCAATTGCAAATGAGTTGCAAGTTACGCCGGAGAGGGCTTGAATTTTATGTGTATAATATGGTTTGGATGTAAAATATATTCTATGATCTATGATAGATGTTTGAGCGAAGAACATAAGTTACATTTTGCTAAACAGCAGTTCACATGTCTTTATGTAAGGTTCCACATTCTGCATACATGTCTATCAAAACATTTGCAACTATATCTAACAAAATTCCTCTATATTTTGGCACAGGTTGGGAGTACTTTGGCAAATTTAAACTGATTGGGTTGGAGCCCTGTTTGTTGCATATGGTGAAACAAGGCGAGGAGTATGCTGGCAAATGTAAACAGGAAACCACTCTCTGTGCACAGTGGTGCAGTGGTTGCAACAACTGACGAATATGTACAACGGGAGTAGAATCAGATGGATAAGAACACAAAGATGGAAGCCTCATTTATAAGAAGCGTGGAGATGCTCTTCCGCTACTGACATCTTGGGTATCATTAGCGAGTTTCTTAATCTCATCTACCCACCAAACATAAAATTCCCTAGAGATATGTCATCTCATGGAATGAAGTGATTGAAGGATACTTGACAAAATGGGATTGTTGTCTACGCTTTGGGAACATTTAAATGCCAAAATATGAACTTTTGTAAATAAACGCCAAGTGTTCAACCAAATGATACAACATGTTATCTTTTAAATGAATATCATAATTGTATCTTACAGAAGACGTGGTCATCGTCAAGAGACATTGTGATTGTTTCATCAAATAAAACAACTGTATATTCACCCCGATCAACTCACCTATACCAACATACGTGTGGCCCATAACAAAATACGAGGTTTATAGCAACGTACGGACATCCATCAAGGCATAGTAGGCAATGTTTTTTTTATTGGAAGTTACTATATTGTCCTCTCCCCATCACACAAACTTAAAATAGAAAAATTACAACTCTAATAAACTAAACATTGTTATCCTCTCCGGCGTAAATTGCAACTCATTTAGAATTGCATCGGATTCTTCATAAAGTAATTGAATTCCAGAGAAAATGCTTTGGCTCTTAATTAACATTGCTTCTTCACACGATCTGACAAAAATTTCTCGGTGGATACATGATCTCCAAAGATTTGGTTCTATTTTTTGTTAGATGGAATCATTGAAACAGTCTCCCGTGGCCCTGAATGTCTAGTGTGCGCCATCTGTGAGAGCCCTTTTGAAAGGGGCTAACGGATCAAACTACCACATATCCTTAAAATCTGGTCTTTTTGGGACAAGGCTCTTCAAGACACACAATGCCTTCCCTTCCAAAGTTTCTCAAGTGGCTCGCAAAAACAGAACTCATATTGTTATGCAAGACAACGCTGCGGGGTCATATGCCACAACCCTAGTAGAACTGGCCTAGTCTGTGAAGTCCCTAGATGCTATCAGTAGAGACATCGATAAGCTCTCTCAATACATAACCAATAAGGTTTTTTTTAATTTCCTTGTTAATCCAATCATACCAGATGAGAAGAAAAAGGGTATTCTCGAAGACATTACAAATGATGCCAAGTTTCAGCCTTATACATTAAATTTTCTCTACATTCTTATTGTGAAAAAAGGATTGACTTTGATTGGTGTGATTTTCAAAGAGTTTGAGATCTCTCTGCAACAAAGCCGACCAACACAGAGTTGGCGGTTGTGTCTTACTGTAGTCAAGCTTGAGTATCAGATTTCTCTCGGTCCTTCACAAAATCAATGCAATGTTTTTTGTCGATTTAAGTCATATCTTCTGCTAGAGTGTTTCCATAATGGCTTGCTTAAATCTGTTAGGCCACAATTCATCTATTGTTGCCCTGCACTCTTCCTCTGACAGAGGAGTTCGGGATTCTTCTACATGCCATTGGAGATATCCTAGTTCTCCTGCCAAATGTATACAACCGACAGATGCTACGCATTTATCACAAACCTGGACAATTATCTTCTTCAAATAAAAACATATTAAAAACCACCTCATCCGAGGACAATTTTTCTCTAATAAAAGTGCTATGAGACGATAAAAGACAAGGAAGCAAACAAAAAATTGATTTCATTAATACCCCTTACACGGCCAAGCTGGACTGATGAAAATGGAAGTATTAATATGGTGCCACACACTAGCACAGGTGCTACTACGTTTTTTAATTTCTACAAAATTAAAGGAGCCGTCCAAAGTAAGGTTTAGTAAGGAGAGCACCCGTTGCATTGTCTGCAAGATGGACTTATGAAGCAAGGCTACGAAATTGGTAAGGACAGTTTTTCCATCCTATCATTAATTTATTTTCCTTCTCTTAAAAGCAAAGAAAGACCAGGTCACAGATTACAAAGAGCAGATCAACGAATCTCATCCAAACATGTACATGCTAGTCCATGTTTCCATTACCGGGCTCTCCTTCATGGCACAGGTCAGGGAAGTAAGGAAATAGATTTCACTCATGATGGTCTCAGGCCGGCCACTCCCAAAAGCAAGGGCACCAAAGAAAGGTTATTGCCAAGTCTAAAATGTCATTTAAAGGATGTGGAGTCAGAGATGAATATCTAAAATAGTAAATATCTAGGACTGTAGAAAAATATCTAAAATCCGGCAACCTTTAAAGTTAAGCCACCGGAATTTGACACTTTCCAGCAATGCCTTCTTCAAAGTAAACGCCTCCAGTGAATTATTAATTATTAATTATTAAACATATCAAGAGATAATTAGAAAATATGAAGGGGGTGAAATTTGACTCATGGTCGGTTAGAAAGAGTGTTCAACTTTTGATTTTATGAGTTAAATTATGAATTCTAAACAAAACTAATTATTCGTGTACTAATATTTGTTTAAAAAAACAAATAAACATAAACTTTCCGTTTTACCTCCAAACCACAACCCATAAATGTTATGATTAGAATTAACTATTTACAATTGTTAATTAGAATTGAATGTCTCTACCATTATGTCCTTACACACCTTTTTACAAAGAGAAAGATCATATTAAATTGATGGTTAATAAGGCGGGTATTTTTGTTTGTTAAAATTGATGGTAGCTCTTTAGAGAGTAGATTGTGAGAGCTTGTGTTTTGATTGATTTTTCTAAATTTCTTATCTGTTTGTTTAATTTGATTTTTCATAAGCATTGTGGATTTAATTTTTCAATAGAGTCTTACATTCAGGGGTTTTCACTATGATGTTTTTGGGTACGAGGATCTTATGTTCTTCTAGTGTTTGTCGTCCACCTTACCCTCCTTGTTGGTTAGGAGGAAAATGAACAGGTGCCTAAATGTGGGATTTTTGTGGTGCAACTATGGAAAGTTCTTCATTAGTCATCCATCTCCCACCCCTTCTCCTTCTACCTTTGTGAACTCCGTGATCCCCTCTTAACAAGTGCTCAATGAGAAGGTTAGGTGTGGTGGTTCGTGTTTCAACAATTGACATTGGAAGGTTCAGATTGCAAGGTTTTGTACTTTTTCACTAAGGTGCCTCTAGTTGTTGAAGAACATTGTTTGGGCTCTACCCCACCTGTCCAAAGGAGAAAATCCTAAAGGCGAATTTGGGCTCTACTCTGAAAAGGATGAAGAATGAAGGTTGATAGATTAAAATCGAAATCAAAAGAGATGGTGAAAGATGGAGTTTAGTGGATGATGTAGGACCTTTTATCCCGAGAGAGGAGAAGGTTGGCCACTATAGATGACTAGTTTCTTCGGGTTGCATCACTTTGGGAGTTTCATTCCCTTGTGGGTCATATTTCCATGTTACTTTGCCTTTATAGACAATTAGTCTGTTATGCTAAAGGTTTCCTGCAATTTTGTTGTTGATTCACGGAGTGCACTTTGTGATCTTTTTCTTCTTACTAGTTTTATAGATCCCGACATTGGCATCTTATTTTAATAGTTGTTTTCTTGGGGCTATATATGTTGTTTACGTGGCCAATGGTTGCGGTTTGTGCTAGTTTTGAGATTTCTAGGAATTTGGGCCTCTCATTTATATCCCGTATCTAGTTCATGGCTCCACCCAAAGTGTTTTCCATTTCATAACTCCACTTAAAAGCATTTACCCATAATACTTAAAATGTTCTCACCCACATCCATGATACATATGAACAAGTATAATAAAATCAAATTTAATAACTATAAAGTAGCCCTAAATTTTAAATATTTTAGTAAGTGATAACTTTAAGTTTTAAATATTAATAATTAACTTGTAGTTTTTTGGTAGTATATATGACATATTTTTTGTTAAGTATATAAGCCTTTAACATTAAGGTCTTGTAGGTTGTAAGTTCGTGTAGGTTGTACACAAACCTAATAATTTGTAGTACCTTAAATTCGGTCTAAGGTACTTGACAATTGAATTTTTGTGCTTCTATTGATATTTGGTTCGTAAATACATAACTGGTATTACTCATGGATATTTTCATCATATGAATACCCTCTAAATTACTAGGTTGAATTTATTCTTTAATTTTATGTCACCATAATCATTTTGGTCTATCAAAAGCTGACTTACATCCTAAACATACATCACACCTTTTTTCTATTCATATGTATTATAGTTATTAGATGGGTTCATGGGCCTGGACAAGATTGGTCTTAAACCTCTCCATGTGTCATGAACAAGTCCTTTTCATGCCTAATAGTCAAATTAAAATACATAACTTGTTAAGGTCAACATTAGTATGATATTAGGGTACTCAATTGAGAGGAAACAAACAAAAGTTTGGTTATATGAGTAAAACACCCTAAGCCATTCAAAGCATTTACCTAAATCATTTGGACTTAACCTCACTACTTGAAGACACTACACACAAATAGCCAAATATTCGAAGAATGGTCTTAGATAAACCAAAAACAAAAATATAAAGCATACAAAGGCCGAAAAAGTAATGCTTTCAAGTTCCATGGTCAAATTGAGGGTTTTATTCTAAGTCCATTTATATCTATATTGATATTTGGATCTAATCATAGGTTGTGGGAGAACTACATGAGTCTAAGGTCTCTTTGTATTAACACTTGTTATATACATAATACTTAGACATTGGGGTGGTTGTGGTCAGTCTAAATCAAAATTCCAACCCTTTTTTTACGATTTCTCATCTTCAAGGTGAGCCAAGATAGGGTTTGATAAAGAAGAAGATAATTCAACTATGTCACATAGTTATTCTAGCTTTCCAATGCTAGAAACTAGAAGAAAGTACCATGAAAAACATGCACTAAAAATTTAAACTTTGAACAATCAATTCCATACAATTTTGAGAGCCTCATACAAATTTGAATTTATATGTCTATTTTAGATCCATTCAAACTTGAACTTATATGCCATTTTCAAACCTGTCCAAATTACAACATCAACCCCCAATTTTTATCGAGCATCTTAATGTATTTTTAAAAACCTTCTATACAACATCTAAGCATATTATGTCATCGTCTACAAGTTTATATCGTGAGTTCATTACATTTACATGCCCTAATTAATTCTCTTCTATCTTTTAAGTGATTGATACTTTCTAATCTCAAGTCTTTTTAATTTAGATTGTATTATGAATGCACTTTATTAGTCTAAATTATTCTTTCAAAGTAGTGATATTATTATGTTCATAACTTAATTTTACTATTATATTTTTATGAATCCAACCTTTACTTTCAAATACACAACCTAGGGTTTATTTTCACCCTTTAGAGCTTTAGATTTCACCTCTATTAGGGTTTGAATTCTAGACTTACATTTTGATTTTGATTTATTGGATTAAAAACCAATTTTTTGTCAGTTGTGTCTAATAAAAAGAACAAATCCATAAAGAAAATCACTAAGTTCATTTCTTCACATCCTATAAACAACCCTAAGATATCATCCTTTTCACCTCATATTTCTTCCTGATAAATTTTGATATAGTAAACAAAATGAGTGATTGTATAGAAATAGGATCTTATCCATAAAATTTACAATATTTTTCTTATTCATATGCCATTGAAATTAAAAGGAAAATACAAAGATTCCCATGCCAAGAGTACTTTCCTAGAATTCAATGTACAAAGGGATTCACTATTGGTGAAAAGGCCACCTTGAGCATTAACTCTTTTTCATGATGATGTCCATTTACTCTATCCTAACACGATAATAAAATATGATGGATAGATACCTTGAGCACCATCTAAAACAAAATATTAGTACAAATATGTTAAATACATTTATCTTGAAAAATATCGAGAGATATCAATCTTGATCCCTTATCTTACATTTTTATCATATCATTATTATTACTTTCATTATCTTCTTCAAAAAAATCATTGAATGGTGATATATGGTGTCAATCTACCGCCTCATTCTCTATACTAATGTGTAAGGATCAAAAACATATTTATATAGACAAAAATAGGCTCTGAAATTCCACCATGTGACCAAAATATTACAAAATTGCAATTGAATTCTCTAAGTAAAAGGGAGAAGTTTTTATTGGCGATCAAATGGAAATCAAATTTAAGGTTGAAGGTGGCTCTATAAAGGGGATCGATTCAAGTGATCCACCTTTATCTTGGATTAATCTGGCCTTCAGTGCTCTTGCTTAACCTTTTTCCCTGTCTCATGGTGGCGACACAAACTCTAGTCGTGGTCCTTAGGTTCCTGGTGTGGACACGAGAAATGGATCTCATACTTATGGTATGGATGTAGGAAAATATGGAGGAGGTTCTCATGCTCCCTCTAGTGGCAATGATGGCCCTCCTAAGGCTGACAGGGTTGGAAAGGGATCCTCTTCCATGAACCTCAAAGTTGCATTGAATGCCAAGGGATCCCCCAAGAAACCTGCAAACATTACCCCATGCATTACATTTGGGGAAGAGGTTATTTCATCTAAAAACTACTACAACGAACACATGTTAATCTGCAAATTTGGGGGACTATGGCCCAGTCTTCCTACACTTCACAATTGGATCTCCAAGCATTGGACTCGATACTAGCTGGAAGGTTAGATCTATATTAGTGTGTTACGGGAATTTCCATTGTAGATTTTTCTTCAATAGCTGATAAGAACACCATCACATCCAAGCTTTGGGTTTGCCAATCTAGGTACTTGGTCATGAAACCTTGGTTTCCCTCTTTTAACCCACTCACTGAATCATTTTCCTGCAAACTTGTATGGATCAGGCTGCCCCATTTACCTCTTCAATTTTGGAGTCACGATTATCTGGTATCTATTGGAAACACCTTGGGAACTATCCTCTATATAGATTCTCAAACCTCTGATTACACCCATACTACCTATGCCCGGATCTTGGTGGAACTTGACACTGCTAAAAACCTTCCTACTACCATTGATCTTAGAGTGCAAAACAAAACTTGGTCACAACCTTTAGATTATGAAGGCCTACCATTTAGATGTAGGAGGTGTTTCTGTTTAGGCCATACCTCTATTGATTATGGGATGGAAAAGCACCAACATGAGAGACATAACTGGTGGAAATATGCCCTCTGGAACACCTAGTTTTCAAAGCCAAAGAGGATCTAGACTCAAATGCAGATACTGAAGATGAATCTGATTCTGTCTCAGAAACCCCTCTATCGGAAATTCTAGTTGTTGACAGCAAAAAAAATGCAAAAGACTTATCTCATTCAATTGTTGGTAACAAGGAAAATCCAAAAGATTTAACTCAGGATGACAACGTTGTTGTCCCAATTGGAATCATTGTGGATAAGGAAAATAATCCTCCTTTGTTTAATCCTCCAATCGCAGAGGCCCCATCAGGTTGGGTAACAGTGCGTAAAAAGAAAAAATATATTTCTAAGAACATCGCTTCTCTGCCTGGATGATTTAGTTCTCTATTGTTGCTTGGCTATGTCTTTGGCGAGAAATAGTTGTTTGTCACCGTGCATCAACTTTTTTGTTGATAAGTTGCTCATTTTTGGTATTATTCTGAGCATAATGTTCTCTACTACTGGGCGTTCATGTTTTATCTGGATTTTGATCTTTTTGTGCTTTAACTGTATAAATATGGATTTTTGAGCCTTCTTGTATAAGGGTGTAGTCCCTTTCAAAAAATTATTTACCAATAATAATAATAATAAATATCACCAATACCCCTCTTGTACTTCTAGGATGTCATTATAGAATGGATCATGTGACATAGTGAATAAATCTTCTATTTTTTAAACTATATTTTAAAAAATAATCTATAAAATTTGTTAAAAGGAAGATAATTAGTCTAAATTCAAGGATAAAAAGTTTTTTTGAATTAAGTTGTGGGAGATATTTTCACTCTATGGTTTGGATCGTGTCGATCTATTTTGGTGGATCATAAACTGATGCAAAATATTGATTATATTTATGTTTTCACTTCATGATAGATCATAAAGAGATCCTAAATTTTGAGTATATTTTTACCTCATGATAGATCACAAAGCGATTCAAAAAACCAAGTTTTTTTACTTGATGATGGATCACAAAATGATCCA
The DNA here is from genome assembly GCA_018340775.1 of Taxus wallichiana var. yunnanensis. Lineage (NCBI taxonomy): Eukaryota > Viridiplantae > Streptophyta > Pinopsida > Cupressales > Taxaceae > Taxus > Taxus wallichiana. Next base: position 435,903,234 of record CM031239.1, read on the forward strand.
AAACATCAAGTGAAAATATCTCACACAATTTAATCCAATTTGTTATTGTTATTAAAAATACTTTTCTCTACACATGGGGTCCTAGGTTGGTTGGTTTACAGTTGTGTAAGCTGGAGTGTCATGTTCTCTACCCAAGATCAAAATCAACCCGGTGCACAAGGCCTTCTCCTTGATTTTTAGAATTATGTGAATGTGTGAGGTGTAGAAATCAAATTTATGTATATGTTGTATAAATCCAAATTCATCCAAAAATAAAAAACCAAGAAAATTAAATAAGAAAAAGTAATCCTCCTTAAAAATAAATAAATAAAAACTATTATCTCTTGATGTAAATCAATTATAATTCAAAATAACCATGAGATAAATATGTATCTAAAAGAAAGAATTTTTTTATAAATGGTTTTAATTTCCTAGTTACGTTGATATGAATCTTACTATGGAACAGGGGTGCCTATAACTAACATATTCTAGCCGATAGGAGACATTGATTTTGATTGCGTTGAATTACAAATTCAATCTGCCCTTAAAAGTTTTCAACGCTTGTCTAACATAATACTATTTTAAAAAAATTCTTTCCCTTTAAAAATAATATGTGAGTCATTGGAAATGGGATTCGGACATATGAAAAATTCAATGGTTTTGAGACTCTACAATTGCATTTTCTGCTCCCATACTATATGGTTGATGGAGTGTTTTGTATTCCAAAACTACTACCTCCATGGTCAACATGTGGTCTATCACACACAACCAAGATATTTGGGATTCTAAAAGTAATTTTGAGAAGAGGGGTTTCTTGGCCAATAGGTGTTCGATGTGATCACTTTTGCTTTGCTAACATGTTTCTAGTCTATACCGAAAATGGAACTTCAAAATAAGGTGTGGAAATCCACCAAAGAATTATGAAGAATAGAGTTTAGACAACTGTTCAAGTTAAGTGCCCTTGAAAATATGTCTCACACATGTGGAAGCATGCAATTTGCTCGAAAAAAATCCTAAAAGATATGTGGTCTCGTGGAATGTAATGATTATGGGATACGAAAAAATTTGGATTTTTTGAAAATACCTTGAAAAATTTCACACAAATGCAATCGAAATTTGTAAGGCCAAATTCCACAATAGTTTCAAAGATCATCTCAATGTCTATCAAAATGGGAGATTTAGAAAAAGGTATTTTAATCCTCCACAACAACTAGCATATGCTTATGGAAGCACTTAAATATGAAAAATGTGGAGTGCTTTCTCCCACTTCTTTGGGTTTTAGTGACATCCTATTTCTAAAGAGACAAAATATGGAAAACAAAAAAAAAAAAAAAACCACAACAAAATCTTTATGAGTATGACAAAAGTAGGCTTAGTTATTAATAACCCTGATATTTTTAGTAGCATTTCCAAGAATCCTCTTGAATATTTTCATCTCTACCAAACCCACATTACACATGATCGTGGAGTGTTCTGAAATTTTCATTCAAATGGGAAATTAATCCACATTAACATTAATGCTTTTTTTTTTTTTTCTAAAGCTTGTCTTTTCCTATGACAAGCCTTTTTCTAGGAAGATTATATGATAACCTTATTTATTTTATAATTGATTAAAGATGTCAAATATTAATATTAAATCATAATAATAATATAGCCTATAAAACATGTATAAGTATAAAAGTAATGAAATTAACTAAGGTAAATTTTATAGCACACACACTAATTTTATCATATAATTTGAAAGAGGATTTATGTTACATTTCTTCGGAGGAACCTCGTGGATGACTGTTTAACCCAACTAGTGGAAGAAATAGGCACATTCATGTATTGTATAATGACGAATCCAATATTCAATTCAAAACACATACATATAACCCTCGACCAAGGATGTATGGGGTGTACTCTATACCTTTAGTTGGGCGCACTTTTTTCACCCTATCTCAATCACAAGGTACTTCCTCCAACTTTACACTTGTGGTTGTCATTTAATAAGTCCTTTATATACATACATTTATATATTCATTTCACATTCACATGTATTCGATCCATATAATTTCACATGTGCATCCACAAAGATTCATCTCCGTTATTTATAATTAGCCAAAGGCCCCAACCCCTTTACACACGTTTTCATAACATTATTCATTAATTTACAAACCTAGATGTTAGGTGGTGACCATATATTTATTCATGTTGACCCATGTTATCAAGCGATCACATAATTATGTTTTATTTGTGTTTTAACTTCTTTTATTACTAAATATTTTGTTTCACCCCATACCAAAATAACTTTGGGTGTTTTTAATTTTATTAAATATTATTTCATGTAGTTTAAATATTACCGCATAAATTTTAAACCACATGTAATTAGTCACATAACATTCTCTCCTGTAAATTTAGCTAGTGTCTTCATTAGTCCAAAGTTTATCGAAACACATATCATAAACAACTCTACTTAGTCAAAGGACATATTCGAGTTTATACATTTAATATTATCAACATCACAAAATTTCCATTACAATTCATCAATCCATAAATTTCTTAGTTTTTTAATTCATTTATCAATCATTTTTTTTAATATTAGGTCATATGAACTTCTTATTAGCATGATATAGGCATTCTACACACACAACATAAACATCTAAGTTTATCACTATAAGTCTAATATTGATATCGAACTCAAGTTTATTACTATTAAATTGATATAAAAGTCTATTAAATTTCCATAATGCAACATTTTTTTGAATTGTAGACTTGGTTTAACGTGTCTCTCCTTGTAATATCTTAAATATTCTCATTTCTTTATGGTCAACATAGAAAATAATGTATGTAGTTCAATATTAAACATCTCTAGTATAGAAAAGTTGGGCATCCCTAAATGTCTTGTGATACGCATATAATCCTTCAATATTGATCACAAACTTTTTTTTTGAACTCATTGTTTAGATGCCACAATTTTTAAAAGATAAATTCATTTACTCGAGTAACAATTGATCTCTATTGGATTTTTTTATAAATCAAACAACTTCACCAATAGAAATGACCACTTAACCTACAATTGAATATTTATGTATCCTCTTTATCTTCCTCAAAATGAATCCCTCAAGCACCACAACTTTATTAATTATTCCTCCTTGATTATTTTATAATTTTTCTTGGTTTTAATAAGTTTATTTGGTGCCTTCTTAAAAATATTAATTTCAAAAATAGGAATATAATAACCACACCCTAAGTACCCACTTTGTGCATACTTAAGAAACAATCTAATTATTGTATATATCAATATAACTTTTATATAGGTTTATAAATAATAATAAAACATTCATGTCAATTGTGGTATGCAAATGATGTCATTAAAAAAAAATTATAGACACGTGTATTAAATTTTATATTAATATTCACTTTCAAATAAAAATCAACATTCATTAAAATATCTATTTCAAAACATTTATTTTTTGAAATAAAATCATTTTCTTTATTTTTCCACTTTTCTATTACTTATTTATCTAAATAGTTTACTATACTCCCATAATGAAAGATTATAATGGTCTCATTTTAATGTTGTATCTTTGTCTCCTTACTTTTATGATTTCTTTCCAAAAGAAATTGATATATCGTCGAATAGAATATTTCCCAGGACTAATGGACAATTCACAACATTTTATTAGTTCCCACCTTTTTCATTTTAAAATAATTTCTCTTAGTTGGAATTTTTTTCTTTTCAGGATCTATATTTTATGATATATTTATAGTACGGGATTATGTGAAAAATGATGGTGATAAATTAAGAAGAAAGTTATCGGGTGACAAATCGACATCCTTTAGTCTACATTAAACTTTGTTTTTATCCTACTACAAAATTTTATTTACCTTAATCACTTTTTTTTTCAATATCTTAAATTGTATCATCATTCATTATAGTATCTATAGAATTAATTCACTATATTAATAATTTGATAGTGTTATAAGTATACTATTCATATTAATCACTTGTCTTCTTAATTATTATTCTATATAATATAAAGATTTGTTTTAAATTTCTTTGGAACTAAAATTTTATTTTGGTTCCGAGTTGATATGTATAAAGTTTAAAAGTTAGCACATTGATTTTAAAGCTGAGACATTAACTTGAAACCACTTGGGTTACTTATTATGTTTTAACTTAATTGATGTACATAGTGCCATAAGGTAATACAAACCCTTACAATATAAAATGTTTTTATTTTCATATAATTTTTTGATTATTGGTCATAGTTTTTTTCACTGGGGATCCTACCCAAATTACAATGGGCCCCAAGCCCAAATATTCATGAAGTATCATCAAAAATACAAAAACACATCGAAGGAAAAATGCCACAAAGAAACAACAGAAACTGCAACAAAACCACGGTAGTACAAAAACTAAAATACAACATAACCACAACAGTACCATAAAAAAACTACAAACCAAGATCTAAAAGATACAATCAATAATAACCATGGAACTAAACATACCTGGTTTCTATTTCATGATCTTGGCAAAGTTATTTTGAGATTCTCCAATTTATCCCTGATGTCTTTGAAAGAAGTATCATTCTTTGCCTTTTCTTTGCCCTTGTTAGTCTCCAGCACATGAATAATGTAGGAAAGAATATCCAAATTACCCTTAACCATGGAAATGATATCACATTGTTTGCTTCTAAAATTCCTTGCTCTTTTTCAACGAGTGAAATCCTTTTGTCCATTTTCTGCGAAAATGATCATCCTTACTACCACTTTCAATGGAAATTTTGCATCCCCTAACTTTATATTTTAAAACTCTACACTCCTTTCTTATCCAAGTTATCATATCATTATGCAGGTCCAAGTCATTTCTCATGCTTCCGATCTAGGGTTTGCTAATTTGAGGTCTCTTATCTCCCATGAACAACAAACCGAGAATACTAATACCCTCTCCAGTGGGTAAGAAGGAGGGTTAGGAATTCTCGATAGGGTTGATATTAGCCTTCTTGCTGCAAAGGGATTTATCGGAGGCCGAGGAAGGGTTCTCTTAACGAGTGTACGGGGGTGGAACAAGGGGGCCGTAGGTGTGGAGTTCACAATAATGAGATCAAAGTGCTTGTATAATATGAGGATAACAACATGGTGCAAAGGAAGGGATCTTTTCCCTTAGATTACCAAGTTCACAAAAATTCAAGGGAGTGTAGCATGTAAAAGGGAAAGTTAACAACAAAATTCCTCCTAAAGTGATTAAGAAACACCAAATTAAAGTAGGGAGTGACTTTAAATTGACCTTCAAGAGTAAGATATTTCATTAAAACTAGACGACCTTGTCATATGGTTTTGGCAAAGACTCCACGAGAAACCTCTCTTGACATGCATGAGGCCCTCATTTTCCTCTAGAAATTTGATTTCCTCTTCTTTCTTATCACAATTATTTTTAAAATACCTCATGCCTTTGGGGTGGAGGTCGGTGATGCTAGATATCATCTCCTTTGTGATGAGAAATTATCTATTCTTGTATATCACCCTCTATCTTTCCAATTCTTCACGAACTGTTGATACAAATGGAGATCATGCCCTCAAACCACATTCAAGAATTGGTTGAAGCCCCTTTCTTCATAATATCCCATAATTTCGTATCCTCCTTCCATTGAGTATTGTTTATCTTGGCTCGACCTTTCAAATATATCCCCATAGCTCTGTTGAAAACTCTAGAATCACCGTGAGAAGGAGTGTGGGTCGTGGGAGTCGAATGGTAAGATAGAAAATCTTGAAATTGGAATTAATAGAAGGAATTAACACCCACATAAAATCAACATTAACCCCTTGTAGGTGGCATGTTTCCGAGTTAATGATAGTTTGGACATTAGGAGGTAATGAATTAAAGTGATGCCAAGTGGTGTAGTTATGAGAAAAAACCCCCACATTGGCAAGTGAATTAATAATTTTGTTGCCTTCCTTATAGGCATGATTGAATGTACAACTAGAGAAAGACTTGGCTAATTGGATATACTCTTCAATGAATTTTTAAATAGACCAACTAGATTTGGTATTTCCATTCGAAAATTTATAACATTCATAGAATCACCCTTAATAACCATATTTTGCAAGTTGAGAGAAGAGGATAATCTAATACCCTAAAGAGATGCCAAAGCTTTCACAAAGTGATTGGTATTTGTACCCATAGGTCCAACAAAAGAATCTATAAAATGTCATCTTTCCCCATGAATACACCTCCCACCTCAAAAAATCCTAGGGTTGCCCTTAGAGGCCCCATCAAAGTAAAGTTTAAAGTAGTCAAGATTAGGAGGGGACCAACTAAAAAGGGTTACGTAAATATTTGTAGAAGGGATGATGTTAATAAAACAAAATACAATCCATTTTTTTAGAATATTTGACTCCTTGTTCTAAATGAGATTATTTTTAGGCTTATATATGGAAATATCATGTTTGTTGCCTTCCAAAAGTTCATTGAACAACTTGCTGATGGAAGGTTTTTTATTGTTGAAAATGTTCTTATTCCATTCTTTCCATATGTCTTTTCATATGATTTGACTATTATGCAATAATATATTTACAAGCACATTATATGCAATAATACATGTACAAGTAAATTCTTTTACAATGAAACTAGTGTATTATTATATAATTCATATATTTATTGAGTTAGGCTCTCATACTAAATGTGATGGAATTTTTCCAAAAAGATAACAAGAAAACCTAATATATTTTATAATTGATTAATGAAGTAAAATATTAATTTTAAATCATAATGACTAAGAATCTATCTTTTAAAACATAAGTATAAAAATAATGAAAGTAACTAATGTAAATTTTACAACACACATAATAGGATTATTGTATTAATTCAAAAAGGGTTTATGTCACATATATTTTAGATGAAATTTGTTGATGGTCATTTAACCCGCCAAGTAGAAGCAATATTTATAGTAACATCTTGCTCAATGAGGACTATAATATTAAATTCAAACCACATACATACAACCATGGGTGTCTAGGGGTGTACTTTGTAATCCAAATGCATGTAAGCTATGCATCCCATATCAATAATAGGGTACTTTCTCCCAATTTTCCGTTTGAGGCCATCATTTAATAAGTATTTTACATACTTCAATTTATATATCATTTCATATTCACATATTTCCATCCTTATAATTTCATATGTCCATCCACCAAGGATCCTCTCCATTATTTATAATATGCCAAAGGATCCCACCCCTTCACAAATATTTTCATAACAATATTACATTAATTGAAACACCCATTTTAGTGGATGCTCACATAATTATTCATATTTGATTTAATGTAATTTGAATTAAATTTAATTACGAGAGTAACTATTGAAATAAATAATTTATAAATGCTAAAATATAGTATGACATAAGAAAAATAACATGTAAAGTATGTAACCTAAGCAAGAAGGATATGTAAGAGGACTTAGTTGATTTTCAAATGAACAAGAAGTAATTTGGTAAAATGGGGCTGATGAACATACTTCAAATATGGTCATCAATGTCACTAAAAACTCTAGAGTGCGGGAACATAGCTTGACATGGGCACTGTGGCGGGACATGGGCACCTAGATGTTGGAGACCGGCTGGTGCTAATAATTGTATAGATGCTCAAGATCTAGTTTCTCTGTGTCACTAGGATTTTACAGTTTCTCCTTTTTATCTGTTGATGTTTATAATATTAGCACCGATGATACATGTAACTCGCAAAAGAGAAGTTCACTGCACAATCCCACAAAGTGCATCAAACCTAAAATGGAAAATTCATAATGGGAGTTATGTTGACCCCAACAAGAAACCCTAAGAGTGAAATTACGATTGCGCACTACACTACATCTCAAATTCCCCGTAGTTATGGTGTGTGTGTGTTTGTAAGAATGATTCCACTGAGATGCCCTTGTTCAAGTTGCACTTGATAGCGGTGTAACTAGAATGTAGAAATGTATAACATGTGTGAATGGAATAAAATGAACTCCCCTTCCTATACAGTTTATATAGAGTTGATGCATCCCTTTCCTTTGAATGGATGCTAGATGGATGCATTTGAAGAACTTTAGTGCCTTTAGAATGCAAGCTTAGGTGATGATAGTAATGCTTAGTGCTTTGTCCCCTATTTATATGATTCCCTTGTTTAAATTTTGAAATTGACAACTAGAAGGTTGATCCATAAGTTAAAACAATTCCCAAAAGATAAAAGAGGCCCAAAAAGAGTAAGGTAGAAAAAGGTCGGGCGCGAAGAGGGGACAAGAGTTCCTAGGCATTGTTGTCTGGCTAGGTGTTGGTGTCTAAAGACATAAAAGATAAATTACTAAAGTTCGAATAGGCTATAGGGTGTGTAAGACAAAATAGAAAACAAGAGACAAATAAAATATGCCAAAGATAATTGTCAAGCACTAGTTTTCTTTCTTAAGAATCATATAAATGCTAGCATGCTTTTAGGACCTAGAAATGTACCCAAGTGCATGATTTTTTGTCTACAATATTCACCCATGTTATCGGGTGATCACACAATTATATTTTATTTACTGTTTCAATTTTTTTCTATTACCTAATTCTTTTCTTTAACCCCAATACCCATATAATTTTGGGTGTTTTAACATTTTAAAATATTACTCTATGTACTTTAAATGTTACCACATAAATTTTAAACCATGGGTAATTTTTCACATAACATTGTCTTTGGGTACACCGTGGGTAAGGGTTCCAGTCAATCATAGCCATCGGTGTTCGTTGTCGATATTACTATTCCTATCTATGGGCCATATATTCTCCTATTCAAGAAAAATACACCACTTTTTGATAAATCACATTTTGTTTCAAGGATTTCATCTAGTGCTCAATAAGGCATCTTCACAAAAAGGAAAAAAACAAAAGCGATGAAAATAAAGCTCACATTTCGATGGTGTATCAACTTTCCTCCAAATTTGAAATTAATTTTCACTACATCCTCCACACTTTCAAATGACCCTTTCAAAACTAGGATAATATCCTCTCTTTTAATATTTAAATGTAGGGTTCAAGGATATTGAATCTAAGTGTTAATTTTCCAATATGAAGGATTTAGATTCTTAGCTTAAAAATCTACTTCCACATGACATAATAGGAATGTAGGGTTTGTATGTAAATTTGTGCCTTTTGAATGGAGTGTTCTGGATTTTTTGTTGATCCTTGCTTCATCCACACTAAACAATAGGTACCTTATTACAAATGCAATACTATTTACAAATAACATTGTTAAAATATTTGACGATGGTGTTGTCAAGGTTTTTGGGATTACGCTTGAGAATATCTTCAAAGTGGGATAGATCCCACACCATAATTATGCCTCACACTATGATGAAATACATTTTGAGGATGCATTATTTGTGCCTCTCACTTCAAACAAAATTCTTTGACGTGGGTGATGAGACTTAAATAATCTCATCATTTTGAAGTTTAATTCCTCATTTTTTGAGTAAGTTTGGAACATAATTAATCATGTTTGAAAGTATTTTATCTATTTTAGAGATTGATTATGATGCATATACGATGAATTGACCTTGAAGTAATTGTAACTTATTTTTCACCTAACTCCTAAATTTCTTGTGAAATAGATGTTTAATCATGTAAAAAAGGGAAATAAGGATGAAAACAAGTAATGAGTTGATCAAAGGCATCAATTTTGACTAAGGAATGAAGCTTAAAAATCAATCAATTTTCTCCAAACTAATAGTGCATAAGTGTGAGACTTATGATAAAAGTGTAGGACTTCTGAAAAATCCTCAAAACTTATACCTCTAGGCTCAGGGACTACAACCGAAAGCTACAAACTTGAGCTTGCTGAAAGGTACTCAATTGTCAAGCCAAGAAAAAGAGAGGGTTGAGAAGGATTTTAAAGTCTAAGGAGACTATGAAGAAGAGTTATTTATTTCAACAAATGGTAGTCTAAATCCATGAAAAAAATTTGTAAGAAGGAAAGAAATGACACTTTACCATCTCATGGAAAAGAGATTCTTAATGTAACTTTCATCTTGAAAAGTATTTTACTTAGTAATAGGATAGTTGTAGTAGCTTCTATTTTTCAATTGAAAAATTGGATTAATAATATGGTTGTAGTAGGAATTTTTATGCAAATAACCCTCCATAAATGCAAGAGGTAGTTTGACATTCATGAGAGGCTAAAAGTTACAAATTTCAAGCATCTATTACATATACCTCATTGTAAGATTAAAGGGAGTTGATCATGTTTTCATTTATTTTGTAAGGAACATTGAATTAATATAATAAAACATTTTACATTCATGTGTCAATAATTTTTTATTAATTCTAATCCAAATCGAAGGGGGAAATAAAGGATGCTCTCACCCAAGGATGAGGATATTTTTGGTATTTTAAGTAGTTAGTTTTATTTCCTATTATTTTCATTTGAAAGAATTGTAGAAATGTTAGAGTAAATAGTTCAATTAAATTTTTATTCATTTCTATTATGCGTTTGGTTTAATGGTTTATTGTTGTTTCTTAGATTACTATTTTTCTTGAGTTTTCCAATGTTTATTTTTTAGATTATATAGTGGGATTATTGGAAATATATTTCATCATGTTGAGTATTGAAGATAGATTTGGATGTTGCCCCAGTTCGATATATATAATTAACTAATGTGGAGGAAACATTGACTAACACCAATGGGGTTTTACAGGGGTGATGAAGGAACTAATGCGAAGTAATCCACCACCCATGTAACTAACATGGTTAATGGAATGTTTTTGGCCTCTTTAACTTTTACCTTCAAGTGTTGCATCATTTCTATTGACTTCCAAATTCTAAACTTCTCGTGGATCTTCCTATGACCATTGAGTGGTATTTTGAGATGACATTTCCATTTCATGTTGTTTCATCATCATCCTTTATTTTATGTATTGTTGTTGGAAAGATAAAAATTTTCAATTTACTTACACTACCTATGTTGGCCACTTTGCTTCAAAATAGTTAGCAATGACAACTTTGAGGTTCTGGGATTGCACTTCTACACATCTTCTAGGTATGCTAGAGCATGTGTTGTAATTATGCCACATATTGTGCCATTGTTGATGCCAAGACAACATAATTTGTCCCTTCCCCTTGAAAAAGGTTAAATTGACATGGGATTTTGCACCATGAAATCCTGCAACAACACACTCCTTATAGTTTCAATTTTTGAATCAATAAATAATTATTTTTTCTATTTAAATAGCAAGCCAAAAAGAACTTTTGAATTCTAGATCAAGAAAATTTATAGCAACACTTGAAGGAAATGTTAAAAATATGGACATATACAACCTTCGAGTATCTATAAAGGGTGGTGATAGAGATGTCATTATTACATCCATTTGGTCCACACCAAAACCAAATTTAAAAGTGATTCATGTTAGTGTGTTCTTGTCTTGTCTTGATTTTTGGGTGATAATCGAAATAGAAAGTTAAAACCCATGGCCGATTATAGTGTTTTCATAAAATTCACCATCTTTTATAAGAATCATACCTTTCAAGTTTACCTTTCAAGGCATTCTCTTTATCATCCTCTTCTCTTTTAGTTCTTGTTATAAGGATATGTAAAACTATTAACATTAGAAACAAAGAATGACATGGTTTTTTTATTCAATGACGTTTAAAAAGTCCAAAGTGAAAATCACCTACATATATTTCCAAATTATTCATTCAAAATGTCATCCAAGATGTCTCATAGGGCCATTATCCACCTCGGGAAAAAATAGTTACAATCACATCTTGGCTTTGCACCCCTTTTACACTTCTTCAAATATTTATGTCTCCAAATCATTGGTTCCTCCTTCTACCTTCACATAATATGAAATTCTCTTTCTCTTTTACTTCAACAATTTCTTGTTTCTCCGTATTCAAGACTTGATCTTTCCTTCTTATTAAGATATTGTTGCAATGCACTCCCTTCTATATCTTCACTCTACTACATTGAAGGGTGAATTTCCTTAAAACACTTGGCTTTCACATCCTCCTATCTACAAGAAACAATTAGTTATTTTTCACCCATTGACATTTCCATTACACCCCTTCATTATGATTGCTAGTTTAAATAACTATAGGATGAAATTCATGGTGGGAGCATAAACATAGGAAATAATGTTAATCACATTTTATAATTATTGAATTTGTTTAAATTTATACATTTATAATAACGTGATGTGACATCAAATTTATAATCAAAAGGGGTGATGCCATCAAAATGTTGATCACAAGCTTTGGTATCAAAACTAATAATTATGAGGCGTATACTATTGAATTGGATCATTCAAAAATTAATATTGGTATTATAAGATTATTATAAAATTATAAATTGGAGTGTTTCCTTGTGTGACATATAAAAAATGAATAGAAAGTTAATTAAAAATAATAATTAACTAATCTAATGCGGTTTCTTATAACAAGATTGAATTTTTCTAGGATTTTATGTACTAATGTTTATTTGACACATAAAATATGGGTTATTACCTTATCTCATAACTATATGAAAATAAAATAAAATACATTAAAAATAAAGATAATGCATGATACTTTTACAACACCATCTTTAACAAATTTAAAATAGTCTGAAAATAAACAATCATGCTTGATCAGTAACAATGAATAGTAATATCTTGAACTAGAAATAAGACAAGACCACATATGGCTAAGAAAATATATTTGCCTTATGACAAAGGCTACTTCCATTTATCTCTCACAAGCATGCGAATATCATAATTTGCTTCAATCTTATCCACATTTATAATTGACCAACTAAAATTAATTAAAAATATAAAAATAACTTGATATTACTGTTTAAAACCTCTCAAGGAAAGGAACTCGTTAACCATACTAGCCTTTTCTACCTTTCTCGTAATGTCGAAAATAAAATCACATGTATGCAAATTTCCTTGATTTCAAGTGTGACTGTTTTACATTTGACTTAACAAATTCACCTAAGATTTCTTCAAATTATTCTAATGTATAAATTCAATAATCATCGTTTTATAATTGGGGAAGCTATCCACTAACAAACAATGACACAATAGTGCCCAAGAAAGACTCAAGTTGAGTAATAGAATGGAACTTGACTAAATCACTTAGAACCAATTTCACCTTAATAAATATATTAGCGTAGAAGATTATCTATTCAAAATTGACTGAGTCCACATTGGGAAATAAATTTCTTCTTGATACATCCTTGAGCCTATCTAGTTTCCATTCCAACTCTATAAAATCACTTACATATCCCTTGGTAGTGGATGAAATATTATCGTTTTTACCTTTAGCTTCTTACACTTGGGTGAATGGTTTGAACAAATTCTGAAGGTAATCAGTACCTCATAAATGACATTTATAATATCTCTATCATATCTCTAGTCATTAGGTTAGAAGAATTTATAATTGATATCATATCTAAAAATAATTCAAAAAAATGGATTCACTCGACTCATGCAATTTGAGTTTATCTTTATCCTTCATGTCGAGTTAATCATCTAATACAAAATATTTATTGTTCTTTTTCACTTTATTTGTAAATGGGTACCTCATAAGTATTTGTTCTAGAATACATATTGATGCGAGAGATAATTACAATATCACTATTCACTAAGGTTAGTGTACACAATTTTCAACAACTGACCTCTTGCATAGAAAAATACTCACTTTCTCAAGCTCAAAACTCTCCTTAAGCCAAATTTGATCATAAAAATCAATTTGAGCTTACCTTATTCACTTACATGTTTCTAGACCTCATAAAATGCTTACTCAATCATCAAAGTGGTACAATGCAAAAGAAATCACAAGCTCACCTTGTTTTAGTCAAAATTGCCTTCACTCAAACTTCTTAAAAGCATTCATTTGGTGAATTCATGGTTAGAACAATCCACATAAACCTAAGACCAACCAAGACCATTTTTAGGTGTTTATTAGGCTTCTTATGGTGTGAGAAAATTTTTATGTCTTAGTTCGAATGCAAATCATTTTTCACTATCATGCTCCCTCATCCATTCCTTCTTCCTTTCTAGCCTCGGTTAGGAGGTTTTTCAAGATTAGATTATGATTTAGAAGGTTTGAGATATCACTATTTGACTTTTTGGATACCATTTTTCTTATTCCAGATTCTTGTTAAGTTTTATTTCCAAACTTAATGATTAAACCTCCTTTCTACTATCTTGTCATCTTCAATTTAGCCCTCAAGGTAAGACGATCAATTCCTAACTACCATTGGTACAAATTTTGTTAAAAATAGAAAATGAAAATATTTAATTCTTCAGCATTCCTTTACTTCATCCACCTTAAATGAATTCTTTCAAGTCTTAGCTTATAAAATCTTACCTAATCCCTTCTTTTCATCTTGTTTACACTATCACATTAGGTTCCTCAATGAGCACCTACAACTTATAAGGAGACTGTCATGATTAACCGAGTTCTTAAGCATAATAAAATCCACATTCCCCCACAATATAGTTAAAGGGGTTTCTATTATTATTTTTAACATGTTTGAGTCGCCACTCAAAGCTTAAGCCTTTCAAAACCAAACTTGGAATAAACCCTAGATAGGGTTTTAGAATAGACCCTGAAGAGGTAAAAGTGTATTAACTAGTGATTTTTTAAGTTTCAAGCTTTGAAAAATACATGGAGATATCTATTTCAACATTATACCACTACATAAATGAACTCAAGTCTTGATTCCACCCCAATCACATGAAAAAACTTAAAACACAGTCTAACAAAGTTCAACCGGTCTTCATACACAAATCCTGAAATTATTCTTGATACCTTAGTCTTCCTTGAAACTTCTGATGTAGTCTTACACATTAAAATCATGCTACACAACTCATGAAATAGATATTAATCAATTCTTTACAAATAAATAAACACCCTTCCTCAAAATCTTATCATAAACATAGTTTCGAGTCTTGTTTTTCAAACATGCATAATTACAATCCCGAACCCTTGATGTTTTCAACATTACATTTGAGAATACTATGCATTCCACCTTAAAACATCTTGAAATCACTTCTTACCATGTTATACAATCAAAAGGAGTCTCTAACAATAATATTTTAAGATGGTCATACCTAAAACTTGCAAACACAGTCAAAACAAAGCATTACTTCATAGAGATCGACATCACCATACAACTATTTCCCACATACTGAGAGATTCATCATCAATAACACACTTCTATACACCTAGATAGGTATAAAGAGACCAAGAATTAACCATGCACTTTGAGGAAATGGGGATTTATTGTTCCAATACACTCTTTTTAAATTGTATTTCTAGATTTACAGTCCTTTTCATGAAAAAACAAAGTATTTTTATATTAACATATATCTCCCTTACCAAATTCATACCTCTTACCTCCCTCCATCCTATTAACCCTCTAATAACCCCCTTCTAACTAAATTTCATTCAAATTTTATCTCATCTCTTTTCCCATTTTACAAGCCCTAACTAACTTTATGAACTCCATAATGCTCTTACATGGTCAATATAGGCATATTGCATTATTTAAGACATTTATTGATCCCACTCACTCTAAGACTCATTTAATAAGTTTAGACACTTAGTACACATACTTAAGGACCATCAAACATACTTTCCATTATTTGAAAACCTTTTAGATTCACTTTAACAACCTTAGACATTTGAACATGATAATGGAGGGAAAATACCAAATTTGAAAATTTGAACTCTCTAGACTCCACCTAGAATTGTGAAATGATGCCAAATTCCTCTCTAATGATCTCGTGACATAGTGAAGATGATAATTCACATTTTGAGTTATTCTCTCTCTCTGATGCTCTTACTTCACATATATATGCAATTAAGGATTCATTCTCTTTTACCAAATCACCTAAGCTAATATTCAAGGAGGTTTTCGTGTGTGTTATGTTCACACTCAATTTGAATCCCACATTCGGTATTTGTATTATCTCTAGACATGAAAAATAGTTAGGTGAAATACATTGTTGATGTGTAAAAATTAATGTGGTATTCCTTCTCTCACATATGTGAGAAGGCTTAAGTGAATTAAGATGGAATTTAATTAATGTTTCCACCTTTCACTCCACCAATAATCATCTCCTACCTACCTCTTACCTTTTCTATATAAGGAACCATTGGGTCCATTATGTGAAAAGAGGAGCTTAGAGATATCATCATGAGTTGGATAAAACATTCTCTCTAATGAGAAATTGTTTTGGTGTGATAAATATCCTTTGGTTTCACTTTCTAAATTATATATTCCATTATTATTATTATTATTTTATTATTGGTAAATAGTTTTAAAGGGACTATACCCTGTTACAAAAAGGGCTCAACAACCAAATATAGCTATAAAGGAACAACAAAAGAGGATCAAAATCTAGATAAAACACTATGTCCAACAGTAACCAAAAGATAGTTACAAGCAAGAAACAAAACAAAACATAAACTGCAACAATACAACACAAAAGCAACATAGAAACAACAAAAAGACCAAAAAAGAGCAGCGACTAAAACGATGCTTGCCAGCCCGAGTGAGTTTACTTCTTGGATGCTATGTCGATTCTATACTAGATATTTTATAGCGAGGCGAACAACGCCAATGTGGTGATGTGCATTGAGTCAGTTGCATTTAGTTGCGAGATTGTCTGGATTCTCTCTTTTTCATTCCCCCAAATAGTGTCAGGGATCCCGCTAAACATGGTAATGCTTCAAACTTACTGCTCTAAGAAGTCACTAATGGCATTGAAGATAGCCATGCTGTGATCATGCATGTCTTTTGCTCTCCCCAATCTACTGTCTAGAGAGTCCAGCTTCTTATAAATGTCAGCAATATGATCCTTCCCAATGCCATTATCATCATCAATTTTTCTTTTTCCTTTCTGTTTGTCCATGTGCTGCAGATCCTTCTTAAGCTACTTCATATCTTTCTCCAAAGACTCCAATCTATGAGGTACGTTATTCCCCTCCTGATGTAGGGCCATATCTAGGCCAACATTGCTAATATGCAATAAATTTTATGCAACTTCTAGCTCTTTGGTGCTTCTAAGAACTTGGGCAGAGTGAGGGGTGTCATTTTTGGAAGCTTAGGGTTCTTGGTCTTGGGTTTAGAAGAGGTGTCCAGTATGGGAGTGGGAGTAGTGGAGGTAGTGATGTGCGGATCATTGGGAGTGGTCGGGAAGTTGGGGAATTTGGAGACACAAAGCTTATGGAGTAGGAAGATGAGGCCCTAGTGGAGAGGGATAACAAGGGAGTGCTTCTGAAATTCCAAAATGGAGCCTTGAAGGGAATTTAGTAGGTAGTGTGGGAAGCAGATTGCAAATTACTTTCTAAAATGATTAAGAAAAACTAGGTGCTTAACACGGATAGTTTTGTATCGCCCTTCCAGAGAAATATACCTAACCATCATATTTTTTACTTCATCTAATGGCTTGGGGATAACACTTACCCTAATACCTGCAGAAAAAAATTCAAACTCCTCTCCCACATCAGAGAATTTCTTAGCCTCGACGACCCTGTCAATCCTTTTTCTTAAAAAATAGTAACCCTCCAACTCGAGGCCTGTATCCTCAACGAATCAACTCTTCATTAATAATAACACGGTGGCCACCATATTTCACCTTTCTATCCTTCCATTCCATTGCAAAATGAACCAAGATATTCTGATCATGGCCTGGATGCATTCTATAAAATTGGAAATGTCACCCTTATGTAAGAGGTTCCATAGCTCCTCATTGTTCTTCCAGTCGGATCACTATAGGGCTCCAATTGGCATGGGGCACCTCCCATTTTCTTCTTCTCCCTGCTATTCCTATAAATTTTCTTCTCAAAACCCTCATTTGAATCTTTTTCTTCCTTATGTCTGTCCCGGTTTTTAAGAACCCTCCACCAATGTGAATTTCATGGGCGTTAATATGGCCTATAGTTAGGATGATAATTCTCGCATGTCGGATCTTTCACCTCTGCTAAAGCCCACTCCATACCATTATTATTTCTACTTCACGTTTGAATGCCCATATTTATCCACATTAATGCTATTATGTACCTCCTTAGGGATGTAATTTTCATCATCCCATATGGTTAGATTATTATTGATGCCAACATTGGCCAAGGTATCTCGTAACCTTATTCCCCTCCCTATAAGTATGCCTAATGATGATATTCTTGAAATTTTTACAAATACTTATGGATTCCATAATAAAGTCCTTGACAATCCAGCTAGGAGGAGAAATTTGATTTAGGTGATTGATGATGTTTAGTGAATCTCCTTCCAAAATTCAGTTATGTATATTATAATGTTTGGAAATCCTTAGCTCCCATAGAGTAAAGGGCTTCTGCATAATGATTAGTCTGAATCCCCATTCTACCAACATAAACAACAACTAAACAACCTTTATGGTCCCAAATTAGCCTTTATATTCCATTATTATATTAATACAATGTTATCATTAGTGTTAACCCTCTTATTATGAATCACATATTTGGATGATGTATTTACATTGTTGAGTTTCCTTGAGTCATCATCTTTTCTAAAATTGTCTAGAAATTATTTTTGACATGTTACAAGATTGAATTCTCATATATAAGGAAAATAAGCATGGTGTATATTTTTTTAGCTTTCACAATAATTTTGATACATTTACTCCACACTTATTAGTTGAAAAGCTTAAGGATTTCAGTCATCCACCCTTGGTAGTTTGTTATTCCCTCAACCCTATGTCATATATCGGGATATGAATAGCCAACATAATATCTTATCATGTCATATCATATTTATTTTTGCTTTCATATGTTTATTGGGTCAGCCTTAGGGCTCGAGAGTAGTATACTAGGGTATATATAGGGGCTAGAGAATAAGATATTGTCATCATATTGAGCACTTGAGTCTTATTGTATGATTTGGTGGTTGCCCCATCAAAGTGGATAAGTTACTCTACTTATATATTGTGACCATTTCTCTACATTTTATTGTTATTTGGTTTTATATTTATTATGATATTTAGATATATTTAATTAATTTCATTATAAGTGGTATCATAGCTTGATCTTTTCCAAAATTGTGCCAAAAATCCTATTTTTTGTTTTGGATATATCTTGTGCAAGGTTGCGAATTTATTAGCAATTGTTTTACCAAGGTTATAACACATTACAAGTAAGGTTCTGTAAAATTTCAGATTTTTTTGCTCAATTTTGAAAAATTTATCTCAATTTTAGGGTTTTTTTTCTTCGTAAATTCACTCTATAGGTTGTAAATTGTGGATTTTTTCCAAATTATTTACAGGTTTAGAAAAGATGATAAAAAATAAGTTTGTGTATGTTCTTTGAATTTTTAAATATTTGGTCGACATCCTCTTGAAACCACAAACCCTAAATTTAAGACTTGATCCCTAAATATTACTATTTTGGGGCATCATAGCGGGACAATCCATAAGAATAAAAAATAATTTGATCACTTTGGGTAAAAATCGAGACAAGGATGAGGTAATATTGAGGATTTGGAGTTATATGGGTTAACATAGGTATCCTTAGTGCCAAAGTTTACCTTGGTGGATCATAAGATGAGCCAACTTGAGTATGATATGTAAATCCTATAGTATGAGATGGCTAAAAGGGGATGTAGATTAGATGATACCATGGAAAAACTCAGTACCAATCTAAAGGTTAATCATCATATTCAAAATAATCTATAACTCAATCCTACTTAGATCAACCAAGGCAGATCTTCATGTCAAAGTAATGGACGAATTGGCTAGGTGGATCTTCTACCCAACCCAATCAAAATCCCAATAATTTACAATCTCAGAACATGATTCCAAAAGTGGAAATGCATAAGTTTGATGGAAAGGATCCAATCAATTGGATTAACCAAATGGAGAATTTATTTGATCTACATCAAATCCAATATGGACAAAAGGTGACCATGGCATCCTTGTATCTCAAACCGAACCAAATCACCCGATAACAATGGCTATGTGCTCAAATACATAAGAATGGTCTCAATATCACATGGAATTTTTTTACTAAAGATATGAAATGTTACTATAGTTCTAGTGTGTTAGATAATTAATTCAACCAATTAGTAAAGTTATGACAAATAAGATCGGTAAAAGATTATGTTAATTAATTCCAAAACCTCTCCATATGTGTGGAGAATATTACGAAGGGGATATGAATGACCTATTTCTTGGGGTTTAAGAATCACATTGAGCATGAGGTGCATATATTTAATTCACTTAAGGTTTATGATTCTATTATCATGACACGTAGGGAAAAGGAAAAATCTTTTCTAATGAAGGGAACACATTCAAAAATTATAGCAATCCCACACCATCACTCCATCAACCTACTTATATCGTCTCTTCAACAAGTTGAAGAAAGCGATAAAAAGGCTTGTGTTTTAATTATGAAAAAAATACAATAAAGGACATCGATTTGCTAAAAATAAGTTCTTCTACATAGAGGCCATTGATGATAAAGTCAAAATGAAAAATAAGTCGAGGTTATAGATGAACTAGGGTTTGGGGATTCCCAACCTACTATTTAATATCATTATTTTTTAGTTGTGTTGGAAGCACAACCATTGGGGTGAATAATTGGGTAGTAAAACAATATTTCACTTTAACATTCAAATCCATCAATGATTTCATTCAACTTAATCTTTAAACATGCATTCTTGAGAAACATAACCATTTAGATGAGAAAATGAGAACACAATAATATATGAACACAAAATTTAAGTGGGAAAAACTCAAGGGAAGAAAGACCAATGAAAAAAACTTTATTATATCCATGTTTCAAATTTATTTGAGCACCAACTCAACAAGGAGCACCAACCCCTAGGTTTAATGAGACATAAAACCCACAAGAGCACCAACACCTAATTTTAGTAGAGCACAAAACATACGAAGTACCAACCAAAGCCAACGATTTGTTTTTCATATCTGAAATAGTGCACCAACGATCGATCATGACATTGTCAAGCTCACTCTCCTCTCTATCTTCCTCAAAACTACCTTCTAGCCTCCATGCCCAAGAACTTCTTCCTTCAAGTTGATTTAAACATCTAAACTAGCTTGCCAACATATAATCTCTCTCTAGAACATAATCACATCTTCATTTCCCTCTCATGGTGGTCACAAATGCCTCTTATACCTCATTATACTTATAGCTCACATTTTCTCTCACACTCACAACTAGCTCAAATGAGCTTTCTAACTTTGCTTTTATACCTACATCTTGACATAATATCATATAGGTCGGCCATTATAGGGAAAATAACATCTTGAAAACATAAAAACATCCTAAAAACATTATACAAAGAATGATATAAGGTTGGCAATAACCTCTAGAACCATCTAGACCTCCATTAAGACTCAAGAAGCCCTAAAGCACCAAAAAGACATACTCACCACAAATGGAATGTTATATAGAAAAACCTTCAAAAACACATATACTACTCGAAATGTTTTCTAAGCCTTAAAAACTCCAGAAACCATGAAACACACTGCATCAACATCTCATGCCATGAAACCCTTTTGAGAACAAACATAACTAGTATTCATAAATGAAGCTCAAACCAACATCAAATGACCTCATCCATGCAAGTGTAATATACCAATAGAAATTTTATGACCTCAAGGTAATTACCAAGTTCGTAGGATTCCATAAATAAGAATTGATGGCCTTCAAAAAGGCTCTGGTAATAGGACCCTAAAACTACCCAAAACCAATCAAGAAAAATGAACTTAAAAAAACCTTTTAAGGGATAAAAATTGTTATTAAAACACTCTAGAAATGAATTATATCTCCCATGATTCATCCAAAACCAATTTAGTCACCCGGTCCAATGAAAAACCTGAGAGAAAAAAAACCTTTTCCGAAACTTGCATTTTTGAGTGGGGTCCACACATAAAAAAACCTCTAACGTATACCTGGATAAATCAAGAGGATTCATATACAACATATAATCATCATATTTACACAAAAAATCCATTATGGGCCACTACAACCAAGTTCTCTCTAGTCACCTTATGCTTAACTAGGGTTTTGAGAGGGTTTGAAAGTTGTTCACCTTTTTAACGATTGTTCACAAAAATTTGATGATAAAATGACCTCATTAAAATTTGAAAACATTATTAGTAGACCTATTATACTATCCCCAAGAGATTGGGTACTCATGAAAATCACACATGTGCCAATGAGCATAAACTGTGTAAATTCGACCTTGGTTTCTCACTTCCCAAACTTAGTAGAAGTAAAAATACCATAACTTGAAAAATATTCAACACTAAGTCCTAAAATTTGGACCACACCATCATAACAACCTCCTACACATTCCTAATGCTCAAATTTTATTAAATACACTGAAAATATTTGACTCCATCTCACTAGGGCATGCTTTCTCAAGGAGTTAGGTCTAGAAACAGACCTAAAAATAACTTTCCATGTAAAATGCTCAAAGTAATGACCTAAAAATTCACCAAAATTCTAGAAACAACTTACAATAGATCTGACATATCTCATATTTTCATTTCCAGATGAAACCATGCTTGCGTACCTCATTAGGTTACATAGGGATAAAGAATAGGTCTAGTGTAGACCTATAAACCACGTCTAACACCCGATACAACACTATAATACACTTGTGAGTATCTCAGCACATCATACTCATTGTCCCCATGATATCACCATACATATACAGATGCCATGTACATGTACTCCATTACTTCATATCATACCTCATTATGCTCTATAGGCCTCAAGAACAAGCACCTTGAACATGCTTTCTTTACCACAATTGGCCTCCTCATCACTTTGGCACACTTGTAAACCTAATAGAAAATTCAAAACACTGCATGAAATCATCACACCATCCTCCATACCTCTTAAAGTCACCATCATACTCATACAATCCACTACACTACTCAAGAACCCATGCAACACTAAACAATCTCAACAAGACATACAACTTGACCCGACACTACCAATCAATTGTTAGGAAATAAGGGATAAAATATGTGGAATAATCCCTCATAGAATCACAATAGTAGAAACTAATATGCAGAAAATATTATAGATCTCAAATAAAAGTGTAGAATAAAATAACACAACATAAAGAGATAGTATTTAACATGGTTCACCCAATTTGGGCTACATCCACTAAGAATCAGTTGCTCAGATTTTATTACAAGCCACTGCTCTCTCAATACAATACCTAGATATATTTGGAGCTATGCTCAAAAAACTCTATAGAATTCACACCCCAATTCAGACACATCTACAATGTTACATCAAACCCTACCATATACACAAAAACACATAAGTAGACAGCTTTTAAGCAATTTTACAAAACCGTATATCAAAATCATGGGTAAAAATTCCACCCATATGAGAAGAGCACATTTTTTGAGGTCCAATTTTTTTTTCTCGGGGGATGCACCCCCAAACCCCCGACGAGACAAGTTTCAAGCTGTGGAATGTGTACAATACTCTTAGTGTATTGTCTTCAACATTTTCACACATGAAAACAAGCTCCAAAACCTAACAATCTCCCACTTGGAGACTAGTTTTCCTCTGAGCAAGCTTCTCAACCCTTCACTAGTTTCCATAAAGACCAACCAAAGCTGAACATAGCTTCAATTTTTCCCTTGTGACCACCTTGTTCATCATGTCTGTAGGATTCTAACTGGTATGAATATTCTCTAGCTTCAACTTCTCTTCCTCCAAAGTTGTCCTGATGAAATGGTACCTAAGTTGTATATGTTTCATCCTAGAGTGGAAATCAGAGTTCTTAGCTAGGTGTATAACACTCTGACTATCACTATGCAGCTTCCCTTCCTCCTTCTTATGTCCCAACTCCTCAAACAATTCTTTTATCAAATCATCTATTTAATTACCTCTGTGGAAGTAACATACTTAGCTTAGTGGTTGACAATGCCACCAACTTCGTAGTCGTGAAATCCATTTCACTTTGTTGTCCCACCTATAGTGTTAATATAACCTATCGTGCTCCTCCTGCTGTCTACATCTCCATCCATATCGAATCTACATAACCATGTAAAGTGGTGTCTAATCCACTGTAGCACAAAACTGTCCCTAGGGTCCCTTTAAGATACCGAAGGATCCACTTTACTGCCTGCCAGTGATCTCTATCTGGATCACTCATAAATCTACTCACCACTCCTTTTGCATGGGCAATATCATGCCTGGTGCACACCATGGCGTACATCAAACTACCAACCACTAATGAGTAAGGTACCTTGGACACCCTGGTTTCTCTCCTACTCTTTCTTAGAACAATGCTCCTTTGATAACTTGAAATGACCTTCTAAAGGAGTCCTAACTGGTTTATCATCCTACATATTAAACCTCTCCAAGACCTTCTTAATGTACTCTTCCTGAGATAAAGTTAGCTTCCGTTCCTTCCTATCCTGAGATATCCTCATACCAATGATTTTTTTGGCTTCCCCCAAATCCTTCATAGCAAAGGATTCACTTAGCTTTTTCTTGAGTACTTTTATTTCCCGCATGTTCTTTACCTACAACTAACATGTCATCTACATACAAACATATGATAATATAACTTCCATCCTCAAATTTCTTTATATACACGCAATGGTCGAGAATGTATTCTAATATAACCTTGCTCCATCATGAAGCTATCAAATTTCTTATACCATTGATGCGGAGCTTGTTTCAAGCCATACAAGCTCTTCTTCAGTTTGCAAACCATCTCCTCTTTACCTTTGACATCATAGCTGATCGTGGATCATTTTTAAAAAGTTCCCTAAACATCCCTAAATGGTGTCGGTCGAGAGGATCATCTTGAGAGCTTTCCATTGACTATGAGAATGCGACAAACGGACATCGGGAGCTCTAGATATGTTCGGTCAAAGTTCAGACAACGGGAAAGTCAACTCTAGTCAACTGGTCAATATTGGACCAATCGCACTACGACATGTGGCAAAAGGGAGATGTTTGTTGGTTTTCGATCACCGGTCTTTGACGAGCGTAAAATGGTGCACAGGAACAAGAGGCTCAACTTTTATTACGGAGGGGAGCCCACCCGTCATGTGGACTATGGTATTATCGCCAATGTGGTGGGTCCACAAGCCACCACGTGGCCTTACCACCACTTGTCAAATTCACTCGATTTGCCTATCGGGAGATGACAAGTGGACTACAAGATTACCGAGTTAATTATTTCTATGCCACATTGTATGGGTCAAAATTATATTATCTTGGTAAGTCCACTTTCCAAATGGCATGCATATATGCCAAACCACATATATACATATTAATGTTTATACATTAGTATTATTAACCACCAAACATATGCTACTTCCACATGGAGGAGGAGTGAAGCGGTGGTGGGGAGCAGGTTTAATGGTATGCGTGGTATTAATCCACGTGGAGATGGGGGCGGTTATGCTCCAAAGTGGTCCATTGACCACTATACATGTGCATGGAAAGGCTTAATAAAGCCTAAACTATTATCCAACCGCCTAATGTGGGATATACCCACTTCTCCTTAGCTGTTCTTATGGGATTTTAATCCTATTTAAAATGCTAAGCGCCCTATTTGGGATTTAACCCATTAAAACAAGCAAATCCGCCAATATGGGTATTTGATCCCATTTATTTTGCTACGGGTAAGGCTTAGGTTTAAAATAGCCTAAGGATAATTTGCAAATGCATATTTTAAGGGCCCTATTTTTGTATAAATAGGGAACCCGTTCATTGTAAACGACACACACAACTCAAGCTTATTATTTGTTAAGCTTGTTGTGGGGACACATAGATCCCAAGATTATTATGTGTTAAAGCTTCTTGACGGGACACACAAAAATACAGAGAAGCTCATTCCTAGAGCGGAGGCGAAGTCCAAGCCAAGAGGAGAATGAGAAATTGTTGTGTGAAGACCTAAATTATTTAGGCATTATTATTTTTTATTATTATTGACCTATTATTTGTTAGGCAATAATAAATTAAATATTTGTGGCTAGGAGTTATTCAAACTACCTAGTCGGCCCATAGCGCCACACCAATTACTTGCAAATCCTAGATTGTCGACCGGAGTGCTAGCGTTGCATTGATAGCGTCGGGAAGGCCGATCGAAGCCGAAGGAGATTGTATGCCAGGAAGGTGGAAGTTGGGTGCTATTTTTCACCCTTGTCATCCGAAGGTCTGATGCGTGTCTTGATAAGCAAGTAAAATTCCATTAGGTTTTCTTGTAAAAGTATTATTGTAGACTTACAAGTTTTGACTAGTGGAGCGGTTCGACCACGAACCCGAGAGACGTAGGCAATTGCCGAACTCCGTAATCAATCTTGTGTAATTTTCATTATTGTCTTGCATTATTTTAAATTGATTACTTAAAAGGGAGAAAATCATCGGCAAATATTTAAAGCCTACAAGGGTCCGAGATCAGGTAGTAATAATCTGATTATTTTGGGATCATGTTTGGTATCAGAGCTAGTTTAGCTCCATATTTATTTTTCAGTAAATCTGATTAACAAAGTGATTGCTTCAAGATTGGTGTAGTTGGTTCAATTTGTGTGAACATGGATACAAGTGCACTATGGGAAAGATGTCTAAATAGGCAAAGGTCGAAATTGAAGCTTATAATCACTAGATCCAGGAAGAGAACTCTCTCATGCGATCAATGTATTACTCCTTGGAAGAGGAGAATGCTCGTTTGAAATCAAAACTGCAAACCAAGGATGAGCTCTTGGCAAGGTTGTAGTGTGGTGATTAGAGGAAGGAAATACCTTCAACTTCAGATGCAGAGGCCATGGCAGATGATTGCATTGTAAGTTGTTCACCACGGAATCTTCTTCTTCCTCCCATTCGGTTTTGGATTCAGGTAATAAAGTCTTTGGTTTATTTGAAAAGCATACTAGAGGCATTGGATCCAAGTTACTATCTAAAATGGGATTTGATGGAAGAGGCCTTGGTAAAAATGGCCAAGGCATTGCTAACCCAATACAGGTCGAGGATCGTCCTCGTTTTGCAGGTTTGGGTTATCCTAGTGCGGGAATGGAAATTGGAGAATGCTCCAAGAATGCTGACGGGAGACAAGCTTCCGAAAGCAAAGTGATTACCCCACTAGTCCTGCAAGAAGATTCTGAGCAGGAAAGTTGTGCTTCGTCGTCACAGGCAAGATGTGGTAAGAGAAATCAGTGAAGAGGTAATGAGATTCCACCTCCAGTTTCTTACCATAATCATAAGCACAATAAAACTTTTGATCCACTTTTTCAGCTTAAGAAGTATGGTTATGACTTGAAAGATGTGGAATTCTTTTCCATGTACTTTTCGTGGATTGCATAATCATTCGGTGGCTGATCTTTGGAAGAGAAGGACAACGATGAAGAAGTTGATGTCGTTCATCGTAGAACAAGGTGAATCAGAAAGACCAATCTCGTCATGCAGTCGAAATGGCGAGAAAGAGTTCCTCGTCCCAAGAAGGAGATTAAGAGGAATTTTTGTGCTCATTTCCAGAGGAATGGGCATCAGGTGGAAAATTGCTGGAAACTGCATCCATCTCACCATCAGAGTAATGGCAAGCCAAAGATGGAATGGAGGCCTATTGAAAAGGCAAAAGAAGTTTCTACTCTCACCCACCAATGACAATTCAACCTAGGACCGGTAATACCAAAGTGAAAGTCCTTTAAAATGTGTAAGTCGACAATTTTTCAATTATATATTGCATAATTCAGATTGATGAATCGTATGCAGTATTAAGTTTGGAGATCAGATTTTGTGAGAAAATGCTGAGAGAAAGGTTTACAATACTCAGTGGATTTTCTTACTTAGAAAATTTGATTAATGCTCCAAACATATCTCCTAATCAGCTTGTGAGTACCTGTTACAGCTTGGATACAGGAATTAACTCATATAAAGCTTAGAGATTGATCTGCCATTTGTGCAGACAATAGAGTTCGCAGAGATCAGCTCGGAACTTCATTCTGTGTAGAGGCATTGTGACCGTGTAGCAGAATGGTAGCTGAATCACCGTTGGCATTGACGTTGGTCGGAACTTCATTCTGTGTAGAGGCATTGTGACCGTGTAGCAGAATGGTACCTGATATTAGTATGTCAACAAGAGGAGCTCTCAAAGGATTAGCTCGGAACTTCATTTGGTGTCAAGGCATTGTGACCACACATACGAATGGTAGCTGATCAACAGACTTAGCATCATGCATTGGAGGATTGAGGTCTTGAAAGAGGCTTAGCATCATGCATCGGAGGCGTTGAGGTCTGAAATAGACTTAGCATCGTGCATTGGAGGCTCGAGGTATTGAAAGAGGCTTAGCATCATGCATTGGAGGCGTTGAGGTCTGTAAAGGGGACAAGGTATTTTCCATCACCGACATCAGATCAATCATAGCTCTACGTAACATGGAGTTCCTTCAAACTAGTTTGGATTCTGTGAAATTAACTTGGAGCCAGGAGCTGTGTTATAGAGTAAAAGAAGATCCTTATTGTCAGATATCAAGAAGCTTAGCACCGCACAGAAAGAGCGTTGAGGTTTCATTTAGAAACTTAGAACCATAAAGTGGAGGCGTGGAGGTCTTCTTCGGATATCATAGTGGCGCAGCGGAAGCATCGTGGACCCATAACCCACAGGTCCCAGGATCAGAACAGAGTTTTTCCAGATTCAGGACAGTGTGGAAGCTTTTTGGGATAAAAAGCTTTTCTCAGTGGGGAGGTGTGATCAGGGGATCATTTTCAAAAAGTTCCCTAAACATCCCTAAATGGTGTCAGTGCAAAAGATCATCTCGAGAGATTTCCATCGACTGTGAGAACGCAACAAACGGAAATCGGGAGCTCTAGATATGTTCGGTCAAAGTTCAGATAGCGGGAAAGTCAACTTTGGTCAACTGGTCAATATTGGACCAATCGCACTACGACATGTGGCAAAAGGGAGATGTTTGTTGGTTTTCGATCACCGGTCTTTAACGAACGTAAAAATGGTGCACGGGAACAAGAGGCTCAACTTTTATTATGGAGGGGAGCCGGCCGCCGTGTGGACTATGGTATTATCGCCAATGTGGTGGGTCCACAAGCCACCACGTGGCCTTGCCACCACTCGTCGAATTCACTCGATTTGCCTATCGGGAGATGACAAGTGGACTACAGGATTACCAAGTTAATTATTTCTATGCCACATTGTATGGGTCGAAATTATATTATCTTGGTAAGTCCACTTTCCAAATGGCACGCATATATGCCAAACCACATATATACATATTAATGTTTATACATTAGTATTATTAACCGCCAAACATATGCTACTTCCATGTGGAGGAGGAGTGAAGTGGTGGTGGGGAGCAGGTTTAATGGTATGCGTGGTATTAATCCACGTGGAGATGGGGGCGGTTATGCTCCAAAGTGGTCCATTGACCACTATACATGCGCATGGAAAGGCTTAATAAAGCCTAAACTATTATCCAACCACCTAATGTGGGATATACCCACTTCTCCTTATCTGTTCTTATGGGATTTTAATCCTATTTAAAATGCTAAGTGCCTTATTTGGGATTTAACCCATTAAAACAAACAAATCCATTGATATGGGTATTTGATCCCATTTATTTTGCTACGGGTAAGGCTTAGGTTTAAAATAGCCTAAGGATAATTTGCAAATGCATATTTTAAGGGCCCTATTTTTGTATAAATAGGGAACCCGTTCATTGTAAATGACACACTCAACTCAAGCTTATTATTTGTTAAGCTTGTTGTGGGACACACAGATCCCAAGCTTATTATGTGTTAAGCTTACTTATGGGACACACAAAAATATAGAGAAGCTCATTCCTAGAGCATTGGAGGTGAAGTCCGAGCCAAGAGGAGAATGAGAAATTGTTGTGTGAAGACCTAAATTATTTAGGCATTATTATTTTTTATTATTATTGACCTATTATTTGTTAGGAAATAATAAATTAAATATTTGTGGCTAGGAGTTATTCAAACTACCTAGTCGGCCCATAGCGCCACACCAATTACTTGCAAATCCTGGATTGTCGACTGGAGTGCTAGCTTCACATTGATAGCGTCGGGAAGGCCGATCGAAGCCGAAGGAGATTATACGCCAGGAAGGTGGAAGTCGGGTGCTATTTTTCACCCTTGTCGTCCGAAGGTTTGGTGTACTGATAGGAAAGTAAAATTCCATTAGGTTTTCTTGTGAAAGTACTATTGTAACTTACAAGTTTTGACTAGTGGAACGGTTCGACCACGAACCCAGAGACGTAGGCAATTGCCAACTCCATAATCAATCTGTGTGCAATTATCATTATTGTCTTGCATTATTTTAAATTGATTACTTAAAAGGAGAAAATCATCGGTAAATATTTAAAGCCTACAAGGGTCCGAGATCAGGTAGTAATAATCTGATTATTTTTGGATCAATAGCCCTCTATCTGCTGCATAAATAGATCCTCCTCTAAATCACCATGGAGAAATTCGGTCTTTACATCAAGTTTCTCTAAGTGCAAGTATTCTAATGTAGCTATTCCAAGAACAGTTCTAATAGAAGTCATTTTTACTACGGAGAAAAATATCATCAAAATATATACCCTTTTTCTATGCAAACCGTTTGATCACCAACCGAGCCTTGTATCTTTTCTTTCCTCCTTCTTCCTCTTTGACGTTGTGTACACCCAATTATTCTATAATGCTATTTTTCCTTCGGGTAGCTTCACCAAATCCCATCTCTAGTTCTCCATGAAGTCTCGATACTCCTCATCCATGGCTTACTTCCACTTCTTCCGGGCATTTACATTTATTTCTTCATCAAAGATCTCTAGATCTCCATTTTTAGTGAGTAATAAATAATAAATAGAAGAAGAAAAATGTTTAGGTTCTCTTCTTACCCTAGAAGATCTCCTCAATACAGGAGTTTGGGGTTCTGTTGAGGAGGTTCTGAACTAATTCATGTGTCACTTTCCCATCTAAAATATCCTCTACCACTACATATTCTTTATTTGATTCTTATCTGTTTTCCCTACAACTACCGATTATACATGACTTTCTCATTAAAGACCAAATCCCTAGATCGAATGATTTTCTTTTCCTTAATACTCCAACATTTATATCCAAAGTCATCACCACCATAACTAATTAAAGTACATTTTTCTAATTTAGCCTCTAGCTTGGTCCTATCATCCTTGTCTATATGGACAAACACTTCACATCCAAATA
This sequence comes from Taxus wallichiana var. yunnanensis, assembly GCA_018340775.1. Taxonomy (NCBI): domain Eukaryota; kingdom Viridiplantae; phylum Streptophyta; class Pinopsida; order Cupressales; family Taxaceae; genus Taxus; species Taxus wallichiana. The sequence goes on from CM031239.1 coordinate 435,934,416, forward strand.
ATCTAAGATATGAATAATCAACTTTCTTACCATACCAAGCCTCCTCATGTATGCCTCCATCTAAGGAACTTGAGGATCCTCTATTTATTAATTACATAGCTATTATCACCTCTTCTACCCAAAAAGAAAGAGGCGATCCTGCATGTAACCTCATGCTCTTAGCATGTTCTATTATTTTTCTCGTTCATTCTTTCTAACACTCCATTCTCGCTTGGAGTTCCCGGAACTCTCTTTTCCTATGGATTCCATTCTTAGAACAATAATCATCAAATTCATTGTTTTAATACTCCCCTCCATTATTTGACTTGAGACATTTTAGCTTAAGATATGTTTCATTCTCTAGCAAGAGCTTTCCATTTAACAAAAGTGTCAAATACATCGACTTTCTTTTGATACAATAAACCAAAACTTTCCTTGTTGGATCATCAATAAAAGTAACATAATAACTTGAACCCCTAGATATGATACCTATGCCACATTTCCCACACATCAAAATACACTAGCTCTAACTTACCCTCTTTCTTTGTAGGTCCAACCTTGAGAAACCTTACTCCTATTTCCCATATATTCAGTCCTCACGAACTCCAAACATGTTTTTATATATCTAGGAAAATCCTTCTTTATGATCTCCATTCCCTTATGGCTCATATGACTAGGCCTATAGTGCCACAATGATGTATCTACTTCAAAGCCACAAGATTACAAACATTATTGCTATAAGTGGTTAAATATGAGGTTCTAATCTTCTTACCTCTTGCTACCACAAGAGCACCCTTGGTAACCTTTCAAGATTCCGCTATAAATATCACAAGACAACCATCACTTCCCAACCGAAATGCTGATATCAAAATTTGTCTTAATATAGGCACATGTTTGACATCCTTTAATAGCCAACTATTCCCATTCTGAATCTTAACCCAAAAAAACCTTTTCTAACTATTCTACAAGGCTCATCACCACTAAGAAAAACATGCCTAAAATCTCCTTGACCATAATCAATAAAATAATGCCTATGTGGAATAGCATGGAAAGAAGCCCCGAATCTAAAACCCAAGATTCGATAATATTGTGCAAAGAAAGAATAAAAAAATCCTGACATACATTACCCATTGCCACATTTGCCTCCTTATTTTCTTCTTCTTGTTTCTTCTTGTCATGAAAGATCCCAACAGTCCTTCTTTGCATGCCCGGACTTTCCACAAAGTCAACCATAATATCTTACTTTTGGATTTTGACCTTGCCTGATCCTTCGATTTTCCATGGCTTCCTCTCATTTCTCCTTTCTCCCTCTAGTTTCCACTATTAAAGAATTCCCTGAAGTAGAAGATTCCCCAAATCTTTTTCTTCACATTTCCTCACTTAGAATCACCCCTACAACATCCTCAAACTTCAACTTTGAGTTAGTTGGAACCAAGTTGCTTACCGCCATTACCAAGCTATTCCAACTCTTAGGTAAAGAGCACAAAATTAATAAATCCCTAACTTATTCATCAAATTCTATTGTAACCAAAGCTAACATATTTACAACCGTATTAAAATCATTTAAATGATATGCTTTCTTTGAACCATTCTCGGACATCTTCATATTAAACAATTTTTTTATTAAAAATATCTTATTAGAGGAAAAGTGTTTTTCATATAAATTCCTAATGCATCCATCGGTTTTTTAGTCTTTTCCTTTGAAACATTAAATAATACCAAAGATACAAGACACAACCGGATTGTCCTGAGTGCCTTCCTATCCATAAAATCCCATTCCGCAACCTTTGTCATGCTCGAGGGTTTGTTCACCTTCTCTGCACAACGGAATATAAATATCCTTCTGCTAAAGGTAATCTTCCATCTACATCTTCCAAAGACTAAATTTTTTCCCATTGAATTCATCAACCCTTGATCTTCCATCATCTTCCATAGCTCCCACTCAAGCTAAAACTTTCCCTATGATTCAATACTTTAGCAAACCAAACCAGCTCTGATACCAATTATTAGAAAATAAGGGATAAAATATGTGGAATAATCTCTCACAGAATCGTAATAGTAGAAACTAATATGCAGAAAATATTTTAGATCTCAAATAAAAGTGCATGATAAAATAACTCAACACAAAGAGACAGTATTTAATGTGGTTCACCCAATTTGGGCTACGTCCACCAAGAATCACTTGCATATATTTTATTACAAGACACCACTCTCTTAATAAAATACCCAGATCTGTTTGGAGCTATGCTCAACAAACTCTACAAAATTCACACCCAAATTCAAACACATCTGCAATGTTACATCAAACCCTACCATATGCACAAAACCACATAAGCAGACTATTTATTAAGCAGTTTTACAAAACCGTGGGTATCAAAACCATGGGCCAAAACCGTCTCATAAACCTATGGGTCAAAAATTCCACCCATATGAGAAGACCATGTTTTTTTAGGCCCAAATTTTTTTCTCGGGGCTGCACCCTTGAACCTCCATTCGGGGCCTAGCCTAGCCTGTAACCCATGATGACATACCGTGGAAAGTGTCTGAATACTCTTAGTGTATAGTCTTCAACATTTTCACACATGAAAACAGGTTCCACAACCTAACATCAACCTTCATGTTTCTTCCCTCTTTTTACATCAATTTAATCAACGAAAACTCCTACAACATCATACTTTGAAATCAATGACAATGCAATGTCAAAAATATCCCCCTTTGTCATTGATGGAAAAAAACATAAAACAACATCTCCCCCTAAGGAAATCACATGCCATTATCTCATTCTCTCCCTTTTTATATTGATGAAAAATATGATTACCTTCAAAAACTTCTTCTGACAACACTAGGCTCACCTTTTGGTTGGAAACATCAACCAAATCAATCAAGATTCATTCTTTATATACAACTTTGATTCGACTCTTTAAGAAAATCAACTCCTTCTTAGTAAATGCATACTTTCCAAACTGACTTGAGACCTTTATCATGCACTAAAACTGATACCAAGTGCTAAAACCATGAGCATCTCTACTTACCTTATGATTGAAACCAAATAACCAACATCAACTTCTTTATTGGGCTGAGAATTACACCTTATTGACTCCCTCGAGTCCTTGACTTCTTTGGTAACACATAAGCCGATACAAATCCACAAAACCTAATCTTGAAATAAGAACCAATATATTTTTTCTTACCTTTCTCATGTTAGTCATACCACCATCTCCCCATGAATTCTAGACACCTTTCAATAACCCTATTCTCTTGTTTACTTGACACTACAAACTGCTTACATACCTAACTTTTATCTCAAGACATAACTACATGCACCCATTTTTCTTCATGAGACACAAAAATGATAACAAGATGTTGGATACTACACTATCTTTCCCTCAACTGATATAGATTTCATTTTGACTTATACAAATGTGCAAACTCATAATTCATGCCAAAAATATCATACACTTTCCTTTAGAACAAGAAAACCTTCTTGACTTGTTTGGGAAGCACTCATACCTTATGAAAAGAAAACAATACAAACCAATTTGACATACCTTTGACCATAAACTTAACTTTAATCTTACAATGACTTTATTTGAACCTATGAAACAAATTCCTTCAAGAAACACTCACTCAAGCATTCCAAATGCATCTTTAAACCAACACACTAATCTTTAATATTATCTAGGCTTCATACCTCATAAACTTCACAACTATAGCTCAATCAAGAAAATATCAAACTTTCAAGATTTTCAAAGAACAATATGAATCTTCTTGACTATACTTATAGTTTCAACACAAATTCAAGTAGACACTCATTATACTCAAACATTCGGACCACCTTCATGCAGAAGCACAACATACCTCCTTTAACCCCTTTATTATACCATGTGATAAGAATAAGAAAACATTCCTTTATGACATGCATTTTCAAAAACTCTTACGTGAAACCATGACCTAAGAGTACTCTGAACATATTTATCTTTCCTTAGTCATGTTATTTGTTCTTTAAAAAACCATCATACCTTTAGTAAATACTTAAGATCTGGAAAAACCACCTTGATGCTCCTTTCTTTACAATAATTCATCCCGATTTGTACTTGCTCAACTTGATCATCATGCCTCATGAAATACAATACTTCTCATACTATCACATTACATACAAAAACATAAATCCCAGATTCATCCATATTTTCTAAGGTGAACATGCTTGAAGAATTTCAAAATTCTTCTAGAGACACCTCTTTTCACTAACTACATGCAAACCCAAAACACAAGCACATGTACACTTTATTTCTCCGTGTCATTTATATAAGCTCAAACACATGTTGGTCTATCAAAACCTCAAATTTATCTCACACCACAAACTTGATATTCATTTATTAAAAATAAAGGGACACTCAGTTTTTGAATCTCAGTAACCTTTCTTGGATCAACTCATAACTACAAATTGATACAACTTGTAAACAATGTCTATCATCCTCATATCAACTCTGCATCTATACATACCTAGATTAGACCAACCATTGCCCATATTTTCAAGTGGTATAACATTCATCAAAAACATTTTCAAAACCCTTTTCGATACATTTCATAATGAAAAGTCTTCACATATGTCCTAAAAACCTAGATTTGACTTGATGTTTTGACTCTTTCTCAACATACCTGATCATGCCTAAATAGAACATACCATGACCTTTATAACCATATAGGATATAAGAACATATTGGTATGGCAGACCAATCTCCACCTCTTCGATAGACACAAAATTGAATTAGGTATTGATACTCAAACCCTAAGCTCCTACATTATTCTTTATATTGATTATCACATTCATCAACCTAATTTTCCAAAAACTCAGACCTTCAAGCCACCTTTGATGCTTATTTTGAAATATTACACCATGATTTTTCAATTGCACTATATTGACACAAACCAAAATTTGATCTTAAAACATAGTCTCGAGATCCAATATGTACATCAAACTTCTCTCATCTATCATTGTTACTACCAAGTCTTGTAGATTCCCAAGAAAACTTGACACACCTACTTGAAATCCATGAGACACCCAAAATTTGTTCTCAAATGTTCATAGATGAGTATGGATCTCAAGACATAATTATAGTCAAAACAATGCATATCAGTCCTACTCGAGGATGTCAACCAACTTTAAGATGTTCTCATAGGATCAAATATGTGTATTAAGCTTCTCAAACCACCTTCCTTGACTTTTCAAGCCACCATAAAATAATTCATACATAAAAATACCTTTAATATCTCAAGACACTATATTTAGACACCAATTTACTTACCTCACCTTTTCAAAATGAATGTATACCTACTAGTTCTTTATTCTCTTATTTGAAGATTAAATAATACTCAATCCTTTATGTCAATATTCAAGACAAAAAAGTGTCTCCTATCACCGAATTGATGGGTCTTCATATGAGATATAAACATGAGTTAGGTCACAAAGCACAATTATCTACCTATCAAAGCATATTTCAGTCTTTTAAGGCCTTCAAAACCTCTCACAGTCTTAACATAACTCAATCAACATTGCATATCTTGACTCTTAAAAAAATTAAACTACACTACATGCCTTTGTACATCATCTAGATGATCTTCACAATACTATCATGGACAAAACATACCTTTAAACACATCTATGAGTAGATGACCACCTTATTCATAGCTATATCAAATTATACATGGTAACTCACCTCATGAAATAACTAAGAAACCTCCTGAAACATATCACTTACCTTTTTATGATGATGTTTTAGTACTACAACTTCATTATGAATATCTAGATCTTCTTTATGTTAAATAAATGATATGACTCCATTTAGTTATCATACCTATTTTTGTAAAAATATCAGGAACATATAAGTCACCAAGCATACCCAAATAACTCACATAAAGTATACGAGAACTTCATACACCCTCTTGAGGTTGTTCTGAGAAACATGAAAATGACAACCCAACAAAAAAACCCTATTACTTCTTTTGAATGAATAATGTCTCCATAAATGCTAATGAAGACACCCCAAAGAATCTTAGGGAACTAGAACAACACAGAATTGGGTGATTACCAAATCTCCATACCTTTCTCAATAGAATTTCATACATTAGGCTGACATTCTTCAACCTTTGGATCATTCTTAATCATGGAAAAAATCCCTTCATTACTTGCTAACCGATATAAATTCTTGATTGTCTCCTTCTCCTTCTCAGCCTTGTCTACAATAAGTGACTTCTTTATTGTATTAACATGACCATATTATTTGTAATGCTTGATAGAATTAGGTCAATCTTTCTTGAACTCTTTTACATGATCAGACTTTGGCAACCATACTTCCTTGACTTTGGGAACATCAAAATTCTCAACTTTCCTTGGAGACTCATGGTGAAAAAACTTTACAATATGACCTTCCTAGTCACAACTATAGAAAACAACATGATGCATACCTCTTAAATGATTATGACCGTGATTTTTTCCATTACTCCATGGGTATTCACTCTTGAGAACCTTTTACACACTCCTTTTCTCTATGAACAAATTCACTGCAAGCATAATAATAACCATGAAAAGAATCAACATACCTCATAAAATTTGGTTTCATGATGAATTTAAACCTTGAATTTCTCTTGGGAAAGACCTTATTGGCATATAAATCTTCATTTTTACCTTATTTGGAACTAGGGTCTTCTTGCTGACTTGAAATTTTATACTTATTATCATCTTGATTGAAACCAATACCTGATTTATCACTAATTGACTTTTGACTACTCAAGCTATCATATAGAGAAATAGTGTTCTTCTCAAAACTTTCAAATTTATTTAACTTTGATGGATACCTACTCCAATTCTACTCTCAAGGACCTTATTTTTGATTCATTCTGATGGATTTATACTCTATAGCTTTTAGGGCTTCTATATCTTCTTTGAGCTTGCTACATTCATAATCCTTGCCTTTTAGAGCAATTTCACCAAACCAATTTCAGGTTCTAACTCGTTGTTGATAGGATCATGATAAAAATTCATACAACTAATTTGTTCTTCATATCCGTTGACCAAGGACTCCAATATTTGGTTCTTCTTTCTTTGAAACATCTTTGTGCTTGAGTATCACCTCAATCTTATTAAGCTTGCTTCAAAGACCTGCTTATGATACCAATTTTTTGGAGCAAAAACAATTGGGGGGAGAACTAGTGGGCATTAAAACATTCTTTCACTTTAATATTCAGATCCATCAACTATTTAATTCAACTTAATATTTAAACATGAATTTTTAAGAAACATAACCCTTTAGATGATAAAATGAGAACACAACAACACATGAACACAAAATTTAAGTGGAAACCACAGAAGGGAAAGAAAACCCACTGAAACAAAACTTTATTATAGCCATGTTTAAAATTTAGTTGATCACCAACTCAACAAGGAGCACTAACCCCTAGGTTTAGTGAGGCACTAATCCTTTGTTTTATTAGAGAACTAACCCTACAAGGAGGCACCAACATCTTATATGAATAACCACCAACCAACTCCACCTAATTGATTATGCATCTCTGAAATGTTGCACCAACAACTAATGATGACATCATGAAGCACACTCTCATCTCTATTTTCCTCAAAACTACCTTCTAGCCTCCATGCCCAATAACTTCTTCCTTCAAGCTGATTTCAACATCTAACCTAGCTTACCAGCATATGATCTCTCTCTCTCTCTCTCTCTCTATAACATCATAAAATATTCATTTCCATCTCATGATGCCAAAATTACATGTTACACCTCCTTATACTTCCCTCTAGCTCACATTTTCTCTCACATTTACAACTAGCTCAAATGAGCTTTCTAATTTACTTTTATACCTAAATATTGACATTATAACATATATGTTGGCCATCATAGGGAGAATAACATATTTTCAACGTAAAAAACCCTTAAAAAATTCTACAAAGAACCATATAGTTTGGCTATAGCCTTTGGAAGCATCTAGACCTCTATTAGGACTTAAGAAGCCCTAAAGCACCAAAAAGACCTACTCACTAAAAATGGAATGTTATAGAGACAAAAACCCTCACCAAAGCACATAAAACACTTAGAAATGTTGTATAAGTCTTCAAAAACTCCAAAAACCATGAAACACCCTACATCAACATCTTATAACATGAAACCCGTTTGAGAACAAGCACAACTAAGCTGCCCCAAAACTAGTCTTCAAAAATGAAGCTCAAACCCACATAAAATGACCTCATCCATGCAAGTGTAATATACCAATGGAAATATTATGACCTCAAGGTCATCAAAAAGTGCATAGGATTCCATAAATTAGATTGTAGCACCTCCATAGATCTTATGCTAACGAGGACACAGAAATCGCCCCAAAATATGTCATTCAAAATGGACTTCAAAACACATTATAAGGAGAAAACAACTCTATAAATGAATTATAGCTCCTATAATTCCTAAAAACTAATTTATTCACCAGTGCAATGCAAAACCTAAGAGAATTTTTTTAGAAACTTTCCTTTTTGAGTGGGGTACACACACAACCAAAAATTATAACTTACACTGGAGAAAGTAGGAGGATTAAGTATACAACATTAAATAATCATATTTACACAAAAATTCCATTCTTAGCCACTTCTGACCAAGGTCTCTCCATTCGCTTCTTAACTAGGGTTTTAAGAGGGTTTAAAAGTTGTTTACCTTCTTAACATTTTTTTATTAAATATAACAATCAAATGACCTAATTCCACTTGAAAAACATTTTCGTAGACCTATTCAACTATACCCAAGATATCACGGGTCCCCATGCAAAAGAACACACATGCCAATGAACATCAAACTATCTAAATTTGACCTTGGTTTCTCTCTTCCAAAAATTGGTAGAGGTAAAAATGTCATAACTTACAAAATATGCAACATTAGGTCCTAAAATTTGGACCATACCTTCATATCAACCTCCTACAAATTTTCCAATTCTCTAATTTTCTCCAATACACTCAAAATTTTTGACTCCATCTCACTAGGGCATGTTTGCTCAAGGAGCTAAGTCTAAGAACATACCTAAAAAAACTTTCCATGTAAAATGATCAAAGTAATGATCTCAAACTTCACCAAAAACTTACCAAAAATATTATGTAGATCATATTAGCATTTTCAAGATGAATTTATGCCTACACACCTCATTAGGTCACATAGTTCTTAATAATAGGTCTAGTGTAGACCTTCAAACCATGTCTAACACTTGATCCAACAGTATAATAAACTTTTGAGTGTCTCAACACATCATAATCATGATCCCCACTCTCTCACCATACATATCCATCTGATATGTACATGTACTCCATCACTTCATACCATACCTCATTATGCTCTGTAGGCCTTAATAACAAGCACCTTAAACATGTTTGCTTCACCACAACTGACCTCCTCATCATTTTGACACACTTGTACAACTATTAGGACGTTAAAAAAACATGAAATCATGACACCATCCTCCATAGATCTATAAGCCAGCATAAAACTCCTACAAGCCACTACACTGCTCTAGAACCCATGTAACACCAATCAATATCAACAACACATACAACTTGGCATGACACTACCAATCAACCTTCATGTTTCTTCCCTCTTTTGGAATAATGAAATAAATTAAAATCCTACAACATCATACTTTAACATAAATGAAAACAAGGTTTTCTCTCCCCCACAACCCTCAAGGTCATGGTTGTATATGTAGGTACAATTAATTGTTCCGGGAAATGCCATAATATCAAACTTGACATGGGAGACTACAAGATAAATTCCCTATGTTTTCTATTCTTGTGGGTGGAGTAGATATTGTTTTGAGAGTCCAATGGATCACAACCTTGGGAGAAATTGAAATAAACTTTTAGGAATTATTCATGTGTTTTTGTTCTTAAGAAAATATGTTTGAGTTGTGCAGGGGTTGCGTGTAAGTTATGCTCAAAGGGTGATCTCTCATAAATGAAATTCATCAAGGGCCTAAATCAAATTTGATTATAGTGGAAGATTAAAAAAATTCCTACATACCACCATATTCTCGGGAGGAGAAAAAAATATTATGTTATTGTTGAGGATATGCCATTAGTCAGAGACACCTAAGCCAGGACATTTTTCCTAAAATCTTCCTCATTTCCAGCCACTACCCACCATATCAACCTCGAAGATCCACCCAAAAGGTTAAATTAGTTAAAGAAAAAAGTGCACACTAGTAGGAGGAGAGAATATATGAGTATAAAATCAAGAAGAAGATTGAAGACAATGCAACAAAAACTTGGGAGGAGGAGTATTTATTGTACCTACATTCAACTATCATTGACATTTGGACTGCACTTATGTGAAACAACATCTAAATTAGGCCAACATTGGGGAAAATGTTGCTTTAAATGGGAGGGCATACTATTCCATAAACCCTAGGTCATATATTAGGATATGGATAGATGACTTGTGGCTAACATAATCTCTTATCATGTCATATCATATTTATATATACGCTTTCATATCTTTAGAGGGTTAGCTTTAGGGCTCAGGTAGTATAATATGATATATATAGGAGTTAGAGAGTAGGATACTATCATCATTTGAGCACTTGAGTCTTATAATATGGTTTTAGGTTACCCCACGAAAGTGGATACGTTATTTACTTGCATCTTGCAATCATTTCTCTACATTTTGGTATTATTTGGTGTTATATTTCTATTGATATTTAGATCTATCTAACTAATTTCATTACATAGTTTCACTTATTATGACACTTTATGATACCATTATTTATAAGGTATGAAGAAAAAACTATGATATAGAGGATTTATAGAGTACCATAGGTAATAAATATGGTTTCCCACTCTCTCCTACACTTTTTGGTCTTTACATTGATGATCTAGAGGAAATAATTACAAATACATTAGGTGTAACAAATGTTTTCTTACTCTTTGGAGTCTCTATTGTAATTCTCCTATTTATAGATAAAATTATTCTGATGACTCACTTTATGAGAGGCCTTTAAAAATAACTTGATATTATAGCCCCCCTTTATTATACTCATGGACTCCAAGTTAATTTGGGTTAAACAAAATTCATTGAGTTCAACATATTTATCTATAAACTAAGTGAGGTGATTCTTACTTATAGAGGGGAGAGGGTTGAGATAGTATCTTCATATGTATATTTAGGATTCATCTTCTCGGGAAGTGATTTATCTTGAATCTAGGTATAGATTCCATATTGAATAAGGGGTTTGCAAATATCACTATCCTTGAAAATCATTAATTTTAGATCTAGTTTCAAGACATTTAGAAAAATATCCATCTCAATCACTCAATTGTCACACCTACCCTCTTGTATGGATTTTACGTTTAGTGAGCATACCTTCGAGTTGAGGATAAAAATGAATAGAGAGTGATGGTCACAATGTTAGACAAACATATTCATGCCAAATGATTAGTGCCCCAAGAAATCATACTTACATAACTTGAGACAACATTATTTATTTCTTTAGTGATATTTTGTAGGTGACTATGATGCATAGACTCATATAATTAGGTAGATCCTACGGTGGTTGGAATTAGGTATCCATACTTTGCTCTCACATAATTTATAGAGAAAGAAAAGCATGGAGTTGGTTCATTTTGGTATGAAATAAAATCCTCATTAATATTGATATCGACATGCCACCCCCATATAGATTTCTCATGGATGTTCCTCATCTCTCAAAGAGAGAGATAAATAATAACATTCATACTAATATTTACATAGAATATCTAAAGTCCACATGGATTCAATTTAAGGATTTTTCACCTCAAAAATTCAACACTACTTATTGATTTCAATTATTATGTGAATTATATTTCATTCCTCTTTAAGTTTTATTGTGTTTCTAATTGACATACAAAAGGATGAAATAATGCAACAAGTGGATATTCTCATTTAATTAACTTCCAACATTACTTGCACAAATCATAATAACACTTTTCAAAATGAATATTGACATAACAACTATAAAAAATATAAAGGGTAATTTTACATAGTTTATAATGTGTGGATCACAGGAGATTAAGAGTATTCTAAGTACAAGAACAACTAATCGAGACTAAAAATGCTTCGTTACATTCTGAAAACAAACACATGAAACCGATCTGTTAAAAGCTGTAAAATTAGGTCAATATTTTTGTATGGTCTGACCTTGTATGGTATTGGACCTACTTGAAATATAGGTATGTAACTTTGAGGAAACTTATCCTTCCTAGAAATGAATGTTTTTATGTGTCGATATTATTCCCTCGCCTTCAAAATGGCTCTGTAAAATCTACTCGAACCCTAGAACCCTTAAAGTGAAAGGACTCCCAGTAAAATAAATATAAGGTAGTTATGAGCACTCATGTCCATTATCAACATCACCACTACTTTGAAGAGGGCTCAAACTAAACATCATTCTCCTAAAATGTGATATACTGGTGTAGTGCAATTATAAGTTTACAAATCATGCTTTGAAAATGATTTGCTTGAGTTTCAAACTTGCTCAAACACTTGGGAACAGTCATTTTTCTTACTTTTAGAATGAAAATGGAGACTCCTATACCTAAAAGGAGACTTCAAACATATAGATGGTGTTGACCAATATTTCTTATTTCCTATTCAAATTAATGACTAGTAATGAAAGAAACTAGAAACTCAAAACATAGAGGGTTTATGGTACCTCAAAGTGATGGTATGGATGGGCACAAATGATGAAAAACTCCTTGTTACAAGTTCAATGATCTTCATAATAAAGAACACTAAAAGAAAAAATGGATTAGTAGATTGGATGGAGGGTTGTCTGAATAAGTCGGTTCCAAGAAGCATGAACTTGCTTGGATGGATGTCAACCCTCTTGTATATGATATGAAATATAAAACCTAATGATGGATCTGATAAAAGCATGTAATATCTAAAACAGAACTATGAAAATAGATCTGAGATGATAATGAAGAAATCTGATTCAAATATAACAAAATGAGGCAAACCTAATAGGGGTCGACGGTAACCCAAAGACACAGTGGGCCATTTGATGGCGACAAGGGATAGATGAGAAATATTTGTACCAAAAATAGACCTACAATCTCCTATGGATGAATCTAAACTGAACAATACATGCAAAAATATACGAGATGAACACGAGACACTGTAGAATATACTTTGGACTTGTAAATGGGTGAAAGGATGTAAGAAATCTATGAAAAATGATGGCAAATAGTGAAGTGATAAGGTTGGTCAATAGTGACCAAGGTAAATCGATGATGACTAGAGTCAAAGAAAACATATCAGAATGACAGAGTGATAGAATGAAAAGATATGGACAATAAAGGAAAATATAAATTAGAAATGAAATTACTGAAGATATGAGTGGCAAAACAAGCTAAATGGGGTTGGGTCGATGGCACTGCTTAGACTAAATCGACAGTGACCTAGACTAGTTAGGGTATGGATGAAGATGGATTGACCAAAATGAATACCTACATACATAAATGAAGGATTAAATGGAATGATGAGAGGTTCGTAAAGCTACCTAAACTTACACAAGATGTTAGGGATAACTAAATGCACTAATATGATAATGGAAGAACATGAAAATGATAGGACAAGTGAGGTATCCCTAGGTCACCAAAGTCGATGCACAATAGCTCCAAGAAGACTACCAGATGTGTAATATAGTTGCAAGAGTACTCAAAATGTAATAATGATTGCAAGATAGCGTAAAAATATCAATGTTGCATCCTTGAGAAAGGTGGGGGGATGGCATATTTATAGGTTCAATGACAAACTAGGTGGGTTACCACCGATTGCGGGATATGTCCATTACGGAAATGGGATGATGCCTAACTCAAGGAATTGAGGCCTAAATGAATCGGGATTAGGGTTTAGATGGATAGAGATGAGCTAGGGTTGCATAGGGAAGAGAAATGAGTAGGTGGGAGATTAGGATGAGTAAATAAATGCCCTTGATAGGTAAATTTATTAAATAAAGGCCTAGAAATTTAAAATTAGAAGCTTAGGGATGAGAAATGGGAGATTTAGGGATGAGAGATGAATTAAGTGGAGATTAAAATTAATTAATGATGATTAAGGGTGATTAAAATGATTTAGGAAAATGAAAATATAATGAGATGAGGATTAGAATAAATTATGGATAATGCATGATTAAAGGTGGGAAAATAAGAATTAATGGGATAAATTGATTTTAAGAAAGAAAATGAATTTTGAATGGGTGGTCAAGGTGAATGAGAGTGAACGCAAGGTGAAGTGGAGGAACGATACCCAAAATTAGTGTCTACATTTGCCCCTTTTTGTGAGTGATTTGCATTGGGAAAGCCACAAGGAAAAAATAAGAGAGAAGAAAAGGTGAATGATTGGGTGCTCCCCCTCAAAATTGGGATGGAAAACTCAAAAGAAGTTGATCATGAAAGAGATAGATGGAGAAGGGATAAAATATTCCAAAGAAGGATTGAAAAAAGTAAAATGGTGGTGATTCTAATATCACTTTGGTAGGGAACAAATGACGATATCAATGGAGACAACGACAATGTTCTACGGACTAGTGAGTGGGTGAAAATCATTGCAAAATGGAGGAAAACCAATGGCAATCCACTTAGAGGATCAAACATGCCTTAGGAGCAACGGTTCAAAGGAAAGGATCCAACATGTGCGAAATAAATGTGAAAAAATAGTCGAGGAAAACGCTGCAACAACATGAAGAGGGGTGGGGAAAAAAGTGTCTTGGGAGGGATGAAGGCTAATGCAAGCAAAAAGTATGCCCCAAGGGGGAATAAAAAGGTCACAAAGGAAAGATGAGGAAGCCCATGGGACAACAAGAAATGGAGATATAAAATAATGGTGCCCTGAGAGGGAACATAAAAATGATAGTAGAGGAAAGGGATTAAAACCTAGGTGGAACCAAAAAATTATGCCACCAAAAAAAGTGGAATAAAAGAATAGAACTTTATTGGAAAATAAGGCGAGGTGGATATGAATGAAAATAAAGGTCGGATCAATGTTGGGTTAGTCAACGAAAACTAAGAGAAGTTGGCGGTGACCTAAGGGAGTCGATGATGATTGTGGTTGGTGGGGTATAAAACCCCGGTCGGCCAAAAATTCTCATTTGCACACGAATGAATGATGATCAAGAGATCTACTATAAGAGAGAGAGATATATTGGAAGAAATAGAGAACAAAGGAGATAGGAAGAAGTGCCGAGGACTTGGAGGATGGTGAGTAGTGAAAAGCTAACTTGTTTAATGCATTTTTATGTATTTATTTATTTTTGGCATTTGTCAATTTTTGCACCAGTGCACCTATGGTGGTTGATGGTAAATGGGCATAGTCATCATCGATCAAACTTGGAAGGGAGCGATTTTTTCCTAGGCACGTTGATCCGATTGGGGTAGGGTAGGTCAAAATTTTTAATTTTGGAGAAGGATTAAACTTGATAATTAGATTTCTAATGAGTGCATGTTGTAACCATTTTGAAGGCACAAGAGACATTGTATTTCATATCCTTGTATGATCAAATCGGGGGATTATCGGACATTGAGTGGGATCACTTAGTGATTGTGGGATTGGGAGGATTTATACATTATCAAAGGATCCCATGAGATTGGGTTTGATGATTGCACTAGTCGAGAGATGGGATGTGCATACGGACACATTTTGGTTCAAGGCAGGGAAATGAAAGTGACCATGGAGGATGTACACTTTGCATCCTCAAGCTATCTATACAAAGGGATCAGATATTCCCTATCATAACAAATACCATATTAGCAATTTTGACATAGATATTTGGAGTCGATGCCCACAGATTAAATTTTGATCAGGGGAATTTTATTATGAGATGAGATATGATCGCGAGGATACATGGAACTAGTTGATATATTCATTGATGATGGTAATTTCATGTTATACACTTCCAGACTCAAGTGGAGCCAATTTCCATGGACAGTGGTGAGAGTCTGGCTAACATTAAAGATCACCTAAAAGTCTATTCTTTTGGGGGATGGTTTTTGGCAAAAATTTATCATGAGATTTCAAGATATGTGGAGGGGAGGAGGACAGGATAGATGTCATATTCCTCCTACACTATCTGGGCCTATGATCACATAGCATTTATTAGACCACCAATATTATCATGGGTCACAGTGACCAAATAGAGTTGAAAGTGGGATTTTTGCAATGGCAAGCCGATCGGCTCATGAAGATAAGAAGGAGAGAGATTCCACATGGTACGAAACAAACTTCTAGAACTTGAGGTAGAGTAGATTAGGTGGTAGCCTTACTGTGATTTTCTTGCATGGTCGGGGTTGATGCAAATTTGGTAGGAATAAGGAGGAATCGATGGGTGTAGAGGTGGAGGCACGAGATGATCGAGGTTATCTATTTTGATAGAGTCCTTGGATGTAGTTTGGAGTTGTCTACAAGTTCCCAGAGATCCCATAGTTTATAGGTGATATTATTTTAATAGGGATATGTTGATTCCTTAGATGGATGATCCTTTGGAGAAGGTAGGGACATCATGGGATGAGGATGATGGCATGGGATTTGGTGTTGGGTTTTCAGATTAGATGACCAAGACCTGGCAACATGGATGGTGGCCGAGGGAGGGGATGAGGAGGAGGTGCCTATGGAGGTGGAGGTAACTCCTAGAGATGAGAGAGGGGATGATGGTGAGAATATTGCATAGATGGTTCATGGCTATGTGTGAATTTAGATCAGATGAGCATCTAGAGGGATACTACTTGGCATGAGAGGGATCAACCTGGAGTAGAGGGATCCGTATAGGAGGCAAACAAGAGGCCTATAGGCTAGATTAGGAGATCTCACTTCGATAATTACAGCTGATTTGGTGAGTGGTGCTCCAGGACCATCACAGGTACTTGGACAGATGGATCTTTTAGGTACTATGCCATTGAGTCATTACACAACATTAGTGGCAAGGGTGAGGTATTATGAGAGGATTTTCTGCACAAGCTTCCATGGACATTGAGATATGTAAAGTATCTAGCAACACAAAGAGTTGGAGGAGATAGTGCCACACCATCCGGGAGAACTACTAGCATGGCACAACCACAATGAGAGGGGGCATGAGGGTGAGATGATGCTCAAGGGATTGATCACAGTACCTTCCCTAACAGGGGGAGGACTTGAGATTATCGAGGTCTAGTTTATGGATTTTGATGACATATCAACTTTGAGAGAGGGCCCTTAGAGGCCAATGATGTATGATGTACTGATACATTTAGACTTATGATATATAGATGATGATTTTGGCTTGTGTTCATAATGTGTTATGGATTTTATTTATATATTTGATGATTTTTAATGTGTGATGTATGATGATGAATGTTTAAATAGTGGATGATATATACATAATTAGGATATGACTATGTTTTAAATTTGATGATGTGGATGTTAAATTTAGATGGTTTCTTATATTGATTTGATGATGATGATGAGACTATGGATTACATATGATTAAATATTAGTGTGAGTTGATTGGATGTTAACTTATGATATGATTCCCATTTAGACGTAGATGATATGGTGATATAATATTGATGACTATTTATGTGATGTTGATGAATGGAATTTTCTTTATGATTTTAGAAAATGTGATGGGTTGATAATGTATATACATAATGCAAAATAAATCTAACTAGGTGTGATAGCTATGAAATGAATATGATGTTAGTGAATGATGCAAGGAAAAACAACAAGTCGAGCCTTCAAATATGGAGTGGAAATGGATGAATAACCACGAGTAGATAAAACGTGACTCATCTAGGAGACATGTCCCAAAATAAAATTTAAATGACACATGATCATAACAAACAACACACGAAGAATCAAATGCTTCAACTGGATAAGAGGTAAACAAGAAGGCAACCACTTAAGGCAATGCACTTCCATCGAATAATAATTGTTAACACATAACCAACAATAGTTAGTTATTCCATGGATCATATGGATGTTAGAGTAGGTATTTGCCTTAGCTCATGTTCACCTAGGTACTTTATTTACCTTTATTGTATTTATCCTCACCCACTTATTTGTGTGGATATTTATTTTATCTTATTTAGATATTAGGAGATATTATCTAGTTTTTAGGTATAGTTATTTCCTTGATCTATGGTTTTGACTAGTTGTTTGATGACTAGTTATTTCCATAATTTATGGCTTGATCTATGACCTTGACTGGTTCTTAGATTGTTATTCCTTTCCTTTATAAGCAAGGTACATTCTCATTGTATCTCATTGAGTTCCATAATAATATATGATATTTCTGCTCATTTTTTTGAATGGTTTATGTAAAGTTATTTTGAC
The DNA here is from genome assembly GCA_018340775.1 of Taxus wallichiana var. yunnanensis. Classification (NCBI taxonomy): domain Eukaryota; kingdom Viridiplantae; phylum Streptophyta; class Pinopsida; order Cupressales; family Taxaceae; genus Taxus; species Taxus wallichiana. The sequence goes on from CM031239.1 coordinate 435,952,778, forward strand.
GAATAACTTTCATCTTATTGATCATGGTGTTTGATTAGCAATTGTGTTCTTGGTTTGATACGATCTGGTTATCATCTCTTTTAATGGGGAGATGTGGAAGGTGAACTCATAAACTGATTGTCGACACAAAAATGAGTTTTAGATGTGACTTGTATGTGGGAACTAGGTTCTCCATAGGTTGATTTCCTATGTCTATGTCCTAGATATGGGTAGTCCTAAAGACAACTAATCAATGTGGGAAGTTTGTGATGAATGAGAAAGTTGATCGATGTGGTAAGCTTTCTTAGGATGTTGATAGAAGGCTGATCAATGCATGAATCCTTCACTTCCATGATATAATGGAGTAGCCATCTTTCGAGAGTATGGTCTACTTCATAATTTTATAACTTTTATAGAATGGAAGAAATGATACCTATGATAGTTATCCTTCGAGGGATCGGTCTATTTATTTGACTTTCTCTCTCTATTATTTTTGACATGAAAAAATGTCCTTGAGGGAGTAGTATTTTTTTATAATTTTGATGAGCATCCATGAAATATTTGAATTTTAAATGGGGAGAGTTGGGGACAACAAGGTAGGCCACATAAGAGGGGAGAATGAATGTACAAGTGACACCCTTAGACCCTTAACATGGTTCTAATAGGTAAACAAAAGGGTGATGGATGTAATGAATGTGGAGTTCTCACCAAGGAGGTAGAACCTATCCATATGGAATATACCATGAGCAGAGCTGTGGTGCCCATATTCAAGGTCATAACTAGGAAAGTGACGATAAATCACATAATTCCATCTTATTACGATGAGAGATGGAAGTGGATAAGGATGGATGGATGATTATGCAAAATACTAAGTTTCATTAGTAGATATGCTAATAATATAATGGCCACTAGTGCAATGCATTAAGGGGTCTTGGTTACAGTTTACCATATAGGGAAGCTAAATGATAGGCCCCAGACTCATACTTATGCATGATAATGTAAGGTTTGATCCATTTGGGAGGAAACTTTCCATGTTGGATCCGTTTTAGAGTAGTGGTGTTCTAATTTTCTTTAAAGACGAGGTCACCTATGTTAAAGTCACGTTATTTAAGATATTTTTATAAGAACATTTGATGCGCTCTGATAAACACGATGATGTTTGAGAGTGAGAAGGTTTCATTCATCTAACTCGTTTTGATAGACATTCTTGGTGATAATATTCATCATAAATGAAGTTGTGAAGAGACAAAGGTAGGGATGGAATTTGAACTTCAAGCGGAAGAATGACCTCGAGATCCGTAGATGAGAGAAAAGGCAGTAGACCTATGGAAGTGTGGATACTAGTCCTATAAACCCAAAGAGTGAACAAAATATGAATGTGTCAATCATGACTTGATTTATCAATAGTTTTAGCGAGGATGTTGTGAAGAGTTTTATTAGTGGCTTTAGCTTGACCATTAGATTGAGGATAGTATGGAGAAGAGAAACTAAGCTTGATGTTAAAGGATTCAAAAAACTTATTGACATTTTTTTTTAAAGGACTTTCTGTTGTCCATGACAATTTTGTGAGGAACTCCGAAGTGACAAATGATGTGTTGATAGATGAAGTTAATGATTTTATTAGCTTTAGTTGATGTAAGTGGAATTTATTCCACCCACTTAGTGAAGTATTTAGTAGTGATGATGATGGAATGATGACGTTGAGAAGAATGTGGGTTGATGAGACCAATGAGGTCAAGCCCCATTGTGAAAAGGGCCAAAGGTTACGGAGCCGATTATAATAACTAGCTAGGAATACATATGAGATTGGAATGTTGTTGACATTTGACACACTTATTTAAATATTCAAAACATTCATGATTGAGTGTGGGGTAATATTAACCCATATGAAGGACACACTTGAACCGCTAAACCATTGAAACATCCCCCACATATACCATCATGGACCTCTTGGATAATGCGAGTGGATTCATGAGACTTAAGGCAACGAAGTAAAACACCATCAAAGTTGTGCTTTTAAATGATTCTACCAAGGATGACATAGTGGTTAATGCGTTCAAGATAGGAACTCCTACCATTTTTGGACAAGTCGGAGGGAATGACAAATTGAGATAAATAATCGAATATTTGAGAATACCAAAGGTCACGTGGATTAGTGTCAACATGGCTGACATGAGGTAGGTCATAAACATGAGAAAGTTTATCCTAATGTTGAACAACAACAGAAAGAAGGTACTCTTCAGTTGTCCATGGGATGAGATAGGTGAGGGAGGTCATAGTGTCTGCGAAGTGATTAGATGATTGAGGGACAATTTGGATTGTGTAGAAATCAAATGCCTCAAGAAGGAAGTCAATGATATCCTTATACTTTTGTAAGACATCATTTTTACACTGATAGATACCTTTGACTTGATTGATGATGAGTTGAGAGTCCCCATAGATATCAAGGATTTGGACACCAAGAAAGATAGCGGTTTTGAGACCTAAGATGAGAGCTTCATACTCGACCATGTTATTTGTGCACTCAAAATTAAGCTTGTTTGTGATGGGGATATGAGTATCCTAAGGAGGAATGATGATGATGCCAATTCTTCCCCCTTCTTGTAGAACCATCAAAGAAGGAGCCATATTTATTGGATGAAATTCGTGTTGGAAATTGAATATCAACCCATCGGGAAGTGATCTCAAGGGAGAAAATTATCTAGAAGAGGGGCGCAAGCTAACTAGTTGGTGATAGCTTGGCCCTTAATTAAATTTTGAGAGATGAACTCTAGGTCAAACTCTGTCATGTGAAGTTACGATCGAGTGATGCGATTATTGTGATATGGATTAGAGTGTATGTTATTGAGGAGATGAAATACAGTGATGACATAATTCTTATGATTGAGAATATAATGTCAAATCTTGGAAGTAGCAAAGAAAAGAGTGCAACACAAATTTTCAACTTCATTATAGTGATTCTAATAATCATGAAGAGTTCAACTGATGTAGTAGACGTCTTGCTCATGGCCTTGCTCATCATGATGCGCCAACATAGCTCCTAGATCATGATTAGAGGTGGATACATAAAGATATAAATGTTCCCCCTTGCATGGAGGTGTAAACACTAACGAAGATAAGAGATATTGATTAAGAATATTAAAGGCCTATTGAAAATCATGATCCCAATTGAAATCAACATCTTTATGAAGAAGATGGTAAAAATCTTTGCAATGATTGGATAATGCGAGATGAAGTGAAAAATGGATTAAAGATGACCTTGAAGACTTTGAAGCTTCTTCAAGTTAGAGGGAGGAGGCATCTTGATGATGGCCTTAATCTGAGTGGGTTAAAATTTAATATCCCCGGTAGAAATGATGAAGCCAAGGAGTTTTCTAGTTAGCACTCAAAACACACACTTGGCTGGATTAAGGTGAAGAAAGAAATGGATAAGGCACTAAAAGAGGATCCCAAGAACAATGAGTTCATCACATCGATGTTTAGATTTTCCAAAAAGATAATCAATTTATTCCTTAATGATTTTATGGATGATATCGTGAAATATAGAAGTCATGGCCCACTGATAAGTGGCTCCGGTATTTTCTCAGATCAAGAGAATGACATGATAACAAAAGGTTCCCCAAGGAGTGATAAACGAGGTGTTGATATTCGTGTGATAAGAATCGATTATACCCAGGAGAAACCATCCATAAGATAAAACATATCATCGGCTACATGTAAGGTATATAAGCTAATCGATATTAGGAAGGGGGAATTCATATTTAGGGAAAGTGAGGTTTAAATCTCAAAAGTCTATGCAAATGTGGAGTTTTCCAGACACTTTTGGGATAGGTAATGTGTTAGAAACCCATTCGGGATAGTCAGTGGGGATGATGAAGTTAGTGGAAAGAATTTTTTGCATCTCCTCTTTAACAAGGAGGGAAACTTGAGGGTGCATGTGGTGAATCTTCTGCTTGAATGACTTAGCATTGAGAAAAGTGAAGATCTTGTGGAAAACTATGGATGGGTCAAGGCCTATCATGTCATTATAGAATTTAGGGCTCCTCGAAGTCCCGATATTGATGTCAATGGTGGATTCATTGAGAATAGTGGATTTGTTAGATGATAAGGTCTTATGAATATTAGAATCATATGCCTCTATGTGGGAAAGAATGGCATCATCATCAGCAAAATGGAGAATGTCGATGGTAGAATAATCTTCTTCTATCATTTCTGGATGTTGAAGAGGGAAGGATCTAGTCTAATTTTCACACTGATAAGTGACCGGTCCCAAGGTGATGGTGGAGACTAAAAACACCAGAAGAGATATAAATGGTATCATCCATAGTCATAGTCTCATAGGATGGAGAAGGTGGAGAAGGCATGTCCGTCAAAGCATCATAGATGATGGAATGGGATCGGTGGATTGTACCCTATAACCTAGTCTAAATTTTTCATGGGGTTTGTGAGATTGATCAATGAAAAGGTCACGCATTCCCAACTCATAATGCCCCATTCCAAATCCTTTTCAAGGTACAATGATGAAGATAGGTGTGAGAGAATGATTTCTTGTAGAGACAACCAAATTCATTGGTGTATAGTTTGGTATGAGGTTGGATGTTGATGTGAGATGAAGGGAAATTGATGTCACTATAGATAAGATTGGTGCAAATATGAGGTGAAAAAAGGAATGATATCCCCAACATTTGGTTGGTATATAGGTGCTTATTCTGGTCTATTATATCTATTTGGTGTGGGAATAGTGTTTAGCCTAAGGATTTCATACTCCCGTAACAAGATATTATCCATTACTTTAATAATAGAATCGTCATTGGGAAGCTTAGATGCATGAACATATGAGCTAGTGGATGGTTGAGATGAATTGTGTGTGGGGATGAGCATGTCGTTAGGACGATAAGTCATTTTACATGCAATGAATGGTGGAGTTTCCATGGGGAGAGTCAAAATATTCCCTTGTACTCATATGTGATACATTGGTGGAGAGTGGAAGGGATGCAACACATAACACAGCTCCAAGGTCATCCTAACAAGAAATTATACTGAAACTCCCCCTCTATGATATAGAAGAGTTCATGAAGGATATTTTCACCAATGCGGATGGCAAGAATAACCATGCCTAAGGCATGTGTAATAGCATTATTAAAAGTGCACAAAAATGCAAGTGATTGGATGAAAATGGATTTAGGGAGCTTGAGTTGGTTGAAAGTATGGGATGATATGATGTTAATGCTAGATCCATTTTCAATCATATAATGATGAATGAAGGTTTTGTTGACACGAACAACAATGAAGAGGGGAAGATCATTCTCGTCTAGTGCAATTTCTGGAATCTCCGTGTCGTCAAAATATATGGAAGTTAGTAGTAAGTGACCCGACAAGAGCAACATGCCGAGGGGAAACTAAGATGGAAACCTTAGGTTTTGATGATGAATATGGTTGGGTAGACTCTTTAGGAGGAGTGGTGACAACCACCTTGGACTTTGATTAGGTGGGTGGAGAATATTCTTGAGAAGAATGAGGGTAACTTGAAAATATCAATATATAGTGGAGGAAACTCCTCTAGAGGAGTGGAAGTGGGTGGAGGGATGGCAACATAAGTCTTAAATGAGTGGGGTGACTTAGATTTTTTAGTGGATGAGGGTGTGGATGAAAAATTTGATGATGGAATAGTTGTTCCCTCCTCAAGGAGGTCATATTGGTCAAAGAGATTATGGATGATGGTTTGAATGGCCTTGTAATGTTTAGTGTCATGACCTAGTGCATGATGGTATGAAAAAAATAGATTATAATCAAACCATGAAGGTCATGGTGTGTTTTGGTTGAATGGCTTGATTGATGGTAAAGTGATTTCTGAAACTTGGAGTAATTGGTAAAATATTGTCGTATAATACTAGATGATGATGTTTCTATAGATGAAGGGGGTAATGATGAAGGTGATGATTGCTTGGTTTAAGGTGTTTTGATGGAAGCCTATGATTTTGTCTTCCATTTTGAGGAAGATGAATATGGTTATGTTTTAATTTGAGTCTTGGTTGATGATGTGGATGGGTTGGATTTAGTTTGGGAATAGAAGTGGTAGATGGTTTAGGAGGAGGATTTATCTTAGAAGAAGGTCATTGTTGTGTTGTCTTACTAGTGGTGGAAGTTTTAGATGAAGGGGGTGGCCCCAAGATAGAATAAGATGTTCCTAAGGATGATGATGATGTAGTCTTAAGGTTGTTAGTCTTAGGGGAAGGAAGCTCCAAATTTTTATGTGGATGTGTAAGATATTTTTGAATGGGGACGCAAGGTTTTTAGTTTTCACTTGTGGAGATTTTTCCTTAGTAGAAGTAGTGGCATATTCAGTTGGAGGATCTGTGGTGACTTGGTTATGGTAAAAATTCTTGTAATATTGATGGTGGGAGGGTTTTGCATGATGCATTTAACAACGTCCAAAGGGAGATTGGTTGTGTGGTCTTAGGATGAATGTGTGTAGGTTTCATAGGTTTTGTTGATGTGATAGAAGTGTCACTTGTACTTGTATCAATTATTGGAATAAGTGAAGGTGTAGTCATAAAGATGATTGATTTTGTATATGGGGGTGAATATAGTTTTGGTTGTCTTAGGTGGGGGTGGTTGTGTCATAAATGTTTCAAGGGGTACCATAGTTATACTTACAAATTGAGATGTAGATGTAATTATGTCAGAGGATGTGGTTGATGTGGAAATGGGTGTAGCCATAGAAATGGATGTTGGTGAAGAAATGGGTTCAATGGATGAAGTTATAGATGGAGAAGATGCTGAAGTGAGCATAATAAATTATGAAGAAGTTTTGGTCATGGTTGATGGTGATAAAGGTCCGATAGCTAGAGAGGGGTCTGAAATAAATGTAGGTGTTGTAGATGATGGAGTTGTGGATGTTGAAATTTGATCTATAGTGTTAATAATGTGTGCGTTAAGTTCTTGTGATGAAGAAGGTTGAGTCTGATTATTGGGTGGATTATTTAGGAAAGATTGCTTGAAGACATCAAAGGGTTGATTAGGCGGTGCGTTAGGGTTGTCCACTTGAAGGTCATCCGAGTCTATGAGTTTTTGAACCAAATATTTAAATGTGTGACAAATTTCGATGTCATGGCTATGGAATTGATGATACTTGTCATAGTTCTCTTCGTGGTACCATGTCATTTTTGGTCATGTTTCATTGAATGGTATAATGGGTGGAAGTCAAATGATATTAACCTCCATTAACTTGTCAAAAATTGAACTATATGAACCCCCAAGAAGGGTGTAATTGGGAGTTGGTCTAGGTGATCTTTACTGGACTCCACATGAGAATCAAATGTGGATGATGATTTGAACCCGATGGTATTTGCAATTTTTTTGTATTTTTCATTATGTGTGAATTATTTTATGAACTCTGTATTAGGTGTTTTGGATCAGATTTTAACATGACCTTGCTTAAGGGCACGAATTTCAAGTTTGTGAGCCATGGTGAATGCTTCCTTGAAGGTTTGAAATGATTGGATTTGAAGGGTGGATGTAATATTCTTCACTCAAGACCGTGAGAATAGTTCGATGAGTTCAGTCCATGAAAGGGGAAATGAAAGTTGGTTGACGATGCTATGCCATCGTGCAATGAATTTAGAAATATATTCATCATCATATTGTTAGATGTCATAAAGGTTGGTGATGGTAATTTTATGCACAATTTTTATTGATAAGTGTTCGAGGAAGAGTTGTGCAAGTTGGGTGAATGTGAATAGTGAATGTTGTGGGATGTTGTTATACCAATCTAGGGCTGGTCTAGACAAAGACATGGGAAATTTATGAAGCAAGATATATTGATCATGGAAAATAAGATAACATGCATGTATAAATACATGAAGGTGTTGTTGAGGATCCTCCTTACTATTGAATTTATAAAATTTAGGAATTTCCTAATGAGAAGGATAAGGTTTGACTGAACAAATGGGTTGATGGGTTCGTTACAAATTTTATCATAAGAAAACATGGTTTTAGATCCCATGGTTGTGGATTCGAGATTGGCCATTTGACTCAATAGAAATTGTAGGGGATCATTGGATGGTTGAGATGTCATAATAGGAATTTGAGATGTGTGTGACGTGGATGGATGGGGTTGTTGATATGTTTGATAGTTTTGAGGGTGTGTTGGCATTGATGGAGGTAATTGATGAGGGGAATATAATTAAAGGGTTGTGACTATATGGGTTGAGTCACAACTTGGTGTTGGGAGATGGGAATATGATATGATTGGTTAGATTGAGTAGGTTATTGTGAGATTGGAACATATGATTGATTGGATGTAGGATTAGTTGGGACATAAATGATAGGTGGTTGGGAAGTTTGATTTGATTGGATAGGGATGTGATGGTGAGATCCTTGAGGGGGTGGGCTATGAGACTGTATTTATTCAGATGGAAGAGATTACGAAATGAACATGTTAGCATAAATGTGTGATGTAGAAATGAGAGGTAATGTAGTATGATGTTGTTTGGATATAGGAGGAAGAAAAATGATTCTTGAGATGGTTGAATAGGAAGGGAGGTGATTGTGGTAGAAATTGAAGTGATGGGGATGGAAGAAGGGATGGTAGTATTGACACAAGGTAGATTGGGTGGAATAGGAACCACCAATTGAGTAGTTTGATGATTGGTTGGATTAGAAGAAGATGGTTGATTAGGGTCAAATTCATGTTGGGATTTGGAAAGCTCACTCATGGCTCTTGAAAGAAAACTGTGAGTTGAGAGGTAAGCACTTGAGTGGACTTTGGATTAGAATGATAAGCATAAATTTGTTGTAAGTGGGGTCCATCAATGGGAATATTAGTGGTATTGAGAAGAAGATAATCATGGAGAGTGATCGGATTTGCATCAAGAAGCTCTTGAAACTCCACAGATCCATGAGGGATGAGGGGAGGCCCATAAGCATCAATAGAGGAAGTAGATGGAGGAGTGGCTGGTCTATAAGGGATGGAATGATGAATAAAAGGATTGGTTTCATCATGGGGATTGGATTGAAACAAATGTACCTCCTGAAGAGGAGGGATGGTGACAATGGGTTGGGTAACCATGGTTGAAATGACTAAAGGATTAGAAGTGAGAATGGAAAGCGCGGAGGTTGGTTGAATGATAATGTGGATTGAGACATTTTTTGACATGTTTTGTTCCATTTTCTTAGATTGAGATCTAGTGATAACTGACATGAAATAAACAAAGCTAAAACTATGTTGATTTTTACTTAAAACAAGAAAGTCACACAACAAGTTTTTGCTTATCTTGATTAACTTAAGATGTGAAAAAGAATTAATTATATCATCACATTACATTAATCATGATTAAATAAAATATTTCCTCATATACACTAATATTATATCCCATGATATTTTAATTCACCTAAGTAAGCTCTCTAAATATTATTTAAAATTTCCCTAATTCCTTATCCCGAACACTCTATCATGGGTATTTTTATAAATCCCCCATTATCTTATCAAAATCTTATATTATCACAAAGAATCATATATTTGTACATTTGATATATCTTAATCAAACAACCTAATACATATCCTAAACAAACCTAGGCTAAATTAGAACATATCTAACTAATAAAATCCTTTCCTTAACACCTCATTAGACAACACGACACTTTCAAAACCACCAACAAACCCATCCTTCAAAAATTTGAACAAAAAGGCTCAAATTAGGAATTTGTTCCCAAAAAAACTCAAGAATCCCAAAATCCAAATTTTTAAATCACTAGTGATTTGTTAAATCCAAATTAAATTGTAGCCTCTTTATGGGATCATCTTCTCACATTTTCAAACCTCAAATATTCTATCGGGTCATCATTGACATATTATTGTATCATCATGACATTAATTATTTTCCAGGTATTAGCATTCATATTCATCAAGAAAGTTTGAAAAGGAATCACATTTTGGAGTTTGTCAGGACCAATAAATCATCATTCAACAACAAGCCCCATCCTTCACACTCATTCAAGGTCGATCTTTATCCTACAAATCCCATTTTCTATTCAAAATGTTTTTTTGATTTATTAACTCACATTAGTCCTTTTAAATTTTATAGCCTCGAATCATATTGATCGAAAATTATAATTTTATTAGGTTGTTAATATCTTCCCTAGAATCACCAGGTGATTCATTGAATCACCTATGATTCTTGCACATTCTACTTACCTATAACATTTATCCAATTTTATCTATCTTTTCTATTATATATTTTTTTCTTGCTAACATCTTTGTCAAGCATGGATTGTTTAGATGGCTTTAGGTGTCAACAAGGACATGAGATAACTAGCATTCATTCACTACCTATTATTTGTCATCATCATCCCTTTACACTAGAACAATACAATTATTCTCCATGACTTGGAATTATGTGTATTCACTCAACCCCTTTAGACCAGATATAAAACATATTCAAATCCACTCAGAGGATTTGTGAGGCCACGAATGAGTTTTGGGAGGCCTATTTCAAAGTTTTATGCCTTCAAGCTGACTTGGCATGGTTTGATGTTTGAATACCTTTGAGATGACTTGGCATGGTTCAAATGAATAATATCCACCCAATTAGAAGAATTAAGCTCAAAGACTTAATTCAAGAATTATCTGATTTAACAATCGATTCGATACAGAGAGGAAGAGCTTGATTATATTTGAATTCTTTAGAGAAGACCTTTAGTGACCATGAGAATTTAGACTATCCTAAAGACATTGATTTTACTGAAGAGGAAGATTCACCTTCATCTAAAAATTTTGACACTCTTTAGACTCGAATTTTGAGCCATAGTCTATATATCTCATATTTCATCATCTATTATATATATTTAATAAAATCTAAATTTTTTAGAACATTTACTATCCATTATATCATGTTTCATTTTCAAAACCACTTGATTTTGTAAACAACAGGTTGACATCCTTGCAGGAATTCCTGTGGCTTCTGGGACTAGCCTTTTCCAGGAAACCTACTTACTATTTTTACTAATAAATATTTTGTGTAGTGTCTGTGATTGCAACATCATTTGTAGGACAACAACTAATTCATTTGATACATGAGCACAATAATCAAACATCATCCATCCACATCCGTGGTACCTCTAAACCCCGCCATTTTGAGGTTTGGTAAGTTTTATCATCTTGCTTATTAGGTTAAGTTGAAGAGGTAAAATTTATTCTAAACATCTTGGCATGCCTAGTGGGACATTGTCCCTTGTTTCTTTGATTCATTTCATCAAAATAGTATTTTTTTTTTTTTTTCTAATTCTCTGTGTAAAAATTACCTATGATTGGCTAAAATTGCCTGGTAGGCTAATCACCTATGATTTCTCTGATTATTTTTCAAAGCCTAACAATTTGTCTTTTCCTTCTTGTTTTTTTTTTTTTGCTTTTTTTTTCCTAACTTGTTTGTAGGGTATTGATTATAAAATATCATGTGCTTGGATTTTGATTACTTTCTTTAAACATTGCTAAAAATAAAAAAAAAAAAAAAGAGCATTTAACGGTGAGTCTAAAAACTTTCTTTTTTTTTCAATTTTGCATTTTGTTTGATTGTTTTCATCAAAAACAACATTTTGATTTGGGTTTTAAAATGAACTTTTTCATCCTTCTTGTTTCACATAGAATTAATTAGGAGGATAATCTTTTTGCATTCACTTTTCTTTCCCCATACACACAACCAAACCACTTAAACACAAAATGCATTTAAAAAAATTCCTACCCAGTGGATACCTACTTGGATTTGATCACCAAGAGGAGAAGTCGACTCGATGTTCTAGCCAAGTATAATCATCTGTTTATATATATTGGCTAAGCACCCACACCCTTATCATTGTGGGACCATGAAGTGAGGGGGTAGGCCCCAATACCACACCCATATCGATAACAGTATAGAGTTGGGCCTCACGTACCTTTGGGTATATCGAGGACTCCGCCCTTAAACATACCTCAAACCAACCCTAGTTTTCCATTTCCTAGACCCTCGTTAACCATTTTACACATTTCACCTTATAATTAAATCAAGAAAATTAAAAAATCTATCTTGTTTTCTTTTGATTGTTTTTGTAATTAACCCATTTTAGTTCATTTTTAGATAATTTTGTGTGTGTGTTTTTTACAATGGTACAAACAAGACAACAAGCTCATAACCAAAATTTAAAAATATGTCTCAACCAATATCCACACCCTTACAACAAAAAAACCCTTTATCTACTCCATTATCTACACCATTTCCTACACCTTTATTCACTATTGTATCTACACCATCATTTACTATGCCATTACAACAACAAAACCCATTCCATCAACCAATTACATCAACTCCTCTAACTGATGATCAACAAGCTTGAATGAAATAGAGGAACAATATAATGAAGAAATGAGACAACGTATTTTAAATTCTACATGTCAATTTTTCACAATCAAGAATTCAATACATCTTGAACAAGAAGACACTGAACAACCATACTCCCCCAGACTCACAATCAAAATCTTCTTAAAACCACTTTCTTTGAAAGAGGAGACCTTATTTTTGAAGAAATGTTGGATTCAAACCCATTTCCCTTAATGCCTATTTGGAGAGCTAGGGGTGTTCAACTCTAACCATTCACACCATAGCCATCTCACAAACATTCCCATCCTTTGTTTGGCTCTCTCACAACAAACTTGAATCCAAACATTTTCAAGTGTTCCTATGCTCTACACATCCCATGATTCAAATCAACAATCTATATCCTAAACCACCATCTTCATATGATCCTTCCTCTACCATTACAAGACTTATTTCAAATCAGAACTTGTCATTCAAAAATACATTCATATCCACCTTTGATTCAAATAAAATTTTTGAAGTTGTGTCTTTCCATTCCTATTCTTAGTCTTCATATGGTTTCCTCTCAGACACAACCTCCCAACAACATACATCATCACCTGAGCTTTCTATTGTTCAACACCTCCACAAAGTAATACTAGTGCTTCATTATCTACCCCTCAACATCCTCAGTTACTCAAACACTTCCAATGAGTTCCATTGTTTCTTTTATATTCTGTCTCATCCAACTAGTAGCATTCAAAATATTACCATGTCTATTCCATCAAGTCCTTTAATCAATACTAGTGCAATTGCCACCACTCACCCTATTTCACAATACATACCACAACAATCATTACCATTAATCTCTATACCACAATCTACTCCTACTCAATATATTCCACAACAAGCACCATCCTCTTGGCCTCTCTATGGTTTTTTTCAACAACCACCTCCTTACTCACAACCATTTCCTTATCAATATATACAATCTTCGCAACCTTTGGCATCTCAACAATAATACATTCCAAAAAACTACTTCCTTTACAACAAAACATCCCTTCTCAACAATACATTCCACAAAAAATATCCATTCAACAAAAAAGCATCCTTCTCAAAATACATTCCTCAAAAATCCACAAAAAACATTCCTCTAACAAAAATATTCCTTCTCAAAAACATCCCTCAACAAAAATAACCTTCCCTCAACAATAAACATCCTCCCAAAAATATATACCCAATTCCACAACAAATACATTCTCAATATATTCCTCAAAAAAATATCCCCAACAAAAAAAATATTCCTTTCCCCAAAAAATACATTCCAAAAAAAATATTCCACAACAAAACATCCCTTATCAGAAAAACATCCTCAAAAATACCAAATATACTCACATCCCAACTAGTTTTGCATTCCAACCTAGTCCATCTTCACAACAATCAACACAGACCCTCTTTCAAGCCCTTATGAATCATATATCAAGTCTAGAAGCTTCCTCATCTCGCACCCAAAAATTTCCTCTCTTACGATCAAATTTGTAATGAACCCATTCACCCCTTAGTCCCATACAAAGCATACCCTCCTCACTAGGAGCTTCCAAAATTTATTAAGTTCTACAAGTAAGGAAGACCCCAACAACATATTCATGTGTTTTATCACACTTTTTATTTAATAGCTCATGATCAAGACCTCATGTTGAGAACCTTTCCTATGTCCCTCATCATTCCCGCTTCTCTGGATTAGTACAATAGCATTCCACAATATTCCCTTTTCTCCTTCACTCAACTCACACAATTGTTTTTAGAACACTTCTCTATAAACATATCCCACAAATCACCATCAATGACCTTTACACTATCAAAAAATTTGAGGATGAGTCCATTGCTGATTTTTTTTCCCGTTGGAGGGGTATAATCAATCAATTATCCTTTTCATTACCACAAACTAAGTTGATTGAAGTTTTATGTCAATCATCATGCTAAACATATTTTGTCAACATTACAAATTCAATCATTCTAGACCTTTGATGAAGCCTTTACTATGGCCCATAAATTAGAATTATGTGCTCTAGAAGATGGTCATGTTAAGCTTCACCTAAGAAACCATGAACTGAGTTTCCATCTAAGTCATCCTCTAGTCCTGAAAAATCTAAATCAGCTACTAATGCCATAGTAGTCAAGTCTACTCCTAAATAAAATCCTACCACTGAACGTTCCATCCACAACGTAATTACACACCAATTAGAGACTTATAGTGCATGGTCTTTGACAAACTACTAGCTGCAAATATGATAACTCTCCCTCCTATTCGACCTATCGACACATCCATATCTAAGCCCTCATGGTATCGGGACAATGACTATTGTAAATACCATAGGGTTAAAGGACATGATATTGAAAGGTGTCATACATTTCACAATGTTCTTCAAGACTTGATTGATAAGGGTGAACTTCACTTAGATAATCCCAATGCACCCCCAAATCAAATCTTGACATATTCAAACAACCCTTTCCAAATCATCCTCCATCAATTGATCAACCACAAAAAAATGTTATCCATACTCATCATACCATTAATTCCATTACTAAAGTAACACATGTTCTTGAATCTAAAATAACACCTATATCTACTGAATCAACATCCACATCTATTGAACCAACAATCATATCTATAAATCAACATCCACATCTATTGAACCAACAAACACACCTACTAAAGAAACATCTACATCCACACAATCAATGACGACACACTCAATGATGATGCTCATTCAACCTAAACCTGTATATATCTACCAATCCTTGTCTTTATCTTACCATTACTATCACAAGTCATTACCAATCCTATCCCCTTACCAATTCCACCCTCTAGTGTAGATACCCCTATAACTACACCCTCATTCACAAACATAACTATGATACCTCTCAAACATTCTTAACACAACCATCTCCACCTAAACCAACTTTGGGCCATATTCATCCTCCTCCTACAAAAAAAACAATCTGAAATCGACAAAACCCAAAATCATTTGGATTACATTAACCATGTTATTCAAACTCCTCTTCCTCCATTAGCATCAACTTCAATAAACTCACCTAGTATGTCCAAAACCTCAAAAGGACCTAACAAACAGGGCATGGTTCATGTCTTTAGGAGTCCTTACTATGATGAAACATACCATTTCCATGGCCCTCCACCTTTTCTTCCATCTCCTCCTAGAAAGACCATTTCCACTCTTAGTGATCCTCTTTTCATGCCAAGGCCAAGACCTACCTACCTAGCTTCCACAATGGGACCTCATAAACAAGACACCATTCAAGATTTTAAAGGCCCTATTATGTTCCCCCAGATCAAAATCCCTTGTGGTCCTAGATCCCTTATACCTAGGAATCACCCCATTATTTTGGGTCCAAAACCTATCTATCAAGCTTCCACAAGTAGCTCTCATCCCTCATCCATCACCACACCCAAGATCCCTTCACAACCAATAAAATGACAACCCCTGACCAAAATCTTACTTCCATCAGAAGATAAGATATCTAAAACTCCATCATCATTTGCATATGCACCAAAAGGGGTTATGCAACTATTTTAGAAGACCTCCTTCAACAATCACTCATAACATTACCACCTCTCAAACCATCGACTCACGAGGATGGAAACCCACTTGGTATGACTTCAACACCTCATGTGAATATCATAGAACATGAGGTCATTCCATTGAGGATTATAAAGCCTTCCACATGATTGCACAAAAACTAGAAAATTCATTTCCTTCTAGTTAAATCACATACAACATCACATCTTCTCTTCCTTCCAAACCACATGCACATTAACATCAACATCATCATCATCTTTATCAAAATCTAAGGAACCCATGTCAAAAATCCTTCCCATCAAGTCGATGTTGTACATATCACTACTCATTCATAGAACTATGACACACCCCATCTCAACCTAAGAAAGATAAAACCTATGTAGCTATACCTCCACCACCAAAATAACCCCTCCTTTAGATAAACCCAAATTATCCATCCCAGTGGCTCTCTGAAAACATCTGGTCCAACAATGTCACCTAAGACCAAGGTTTTATCCTCACTACACCACCTTCACCATCCACCATGATGTAAAAGGTTGTCATTAAACAATTACATCAAGCTCCTATCAAAATGTCATTATATGAACTGATACAAACATCACCACTTCACAAAAAAACAATGATGGAAGCCCTCATCAATAACAATACCTTCAAATGATCCATCATCTTTTACAAACTTTGTAGGAGCTCTCTCAAAGCATCTTC
The DNA here is from genome assembly GCA_018340775.1 of Taxus wallichiana var. yunnanensis. Lineage (NCBI taxonomy): Eukaryota > Viridiplantae > Streptophyta > Pinopsida > Cupressales > Taxaceae > Taxus > Taxus wallichiana. The sequence continues at coordinate 435,969,387 of CM031239.1, forward strand.
CACCATATCATTCAAACCATCCAAATACCTTCCTCAAACCGAAAGATCATGACTTACCACTTTTCATCACAACTCAAATTAATGATGTTCATATCAAAAGGGTAATGATTGATAGTGGTGCCACTATTAACATTATCTCCTCCCTTTCTTTTGATCAACTTAAACTACCCAATACCATTGTCACCCAAATGTCTAGTCTTATTACGATCCTTCAATGAACACTATCACACCCACATTAGGCACCATCATTTTACCACTAAAATTTGGTGTTAAAAACTCTCCCATAAGCTCTTCTACATCATAGAAGGAGAGTTTCAATATAATATGTTATTAGGACGCCCATGGATACACACTATGCATGTGTGTTCCATCGACTCTTCATCGTTGTCTCAAGTATGAACATGAGGGTCAAACATTCACTGTTCCCACAGATCCAAATCCTTTCACTGATTGTTACATGATGTATCATCCAAATGACATACTTATTCCCAAATCCATGTCCGAGTCATCCAATGAAGCTTCCACTAGCATGCATCTATTCCCTCTTCTAAATTACCAGATGATTCTTCCCTTAGTGATGTTGTACAATGCCTCACATTGGATGGATATCATCTCCTCATGCTTAATCACATTCCTTCACCAAAAAACTTATGGTCACCCCAAAAACAACCCATGTATGACCCTAATGTGGGAGATGTTATCTCTTATGGTCCAACTTATCTCAAAATGAATTTTTTCTATGGGGACTTGATCATCCTTCATCTTGTACTATTGATCAACACCATGTCATGCCTTTCACATTAGATTTCAAATCTTTAGATAATCCAAATTTCACCCATATGTATCTTCACCATTGTGCATGGAGAGGTTTTGGCCTTGGACATTATGAACAGGGAATACATGATGTGGTTGTCCAATGTTCCCTTAAAACTTATGAAAAATATGGTTTAGGTTATAAAAATTCAATTTAGAAACATCTGAGGCTACTACATCCAAACCAACTACATCCATGCTCATTATTACTGAATTAAACCCATCATCACCAACATCCTCTTAAAGACCCTATGGACCTAGATGATGTTGTGCCCATCCCACCTAAATTTTTTTAGTCAATACCATATCTTTAGGACCACTCACTTATCAATCTAATCACATCACTAAACAAATACCTCTTCTTTGGCTAGAAATGGTTGAGGAAGATTTACCTATTATAAATGTCCTTCAATGTCATGATGATCAAGACATCCTTTCACATATGGGAGTTGAGGATCACTTCCTTCAGAAAACTTTACCATCTGAAACATCAAATCTCCTTAATGAATCCACCATCGATGTTAACTTAGGAACCTCTCAAGATCCTCGTATAGTTAAAGTTGCCATCATTAAGTCCACAAGAACTAGATGACTTCACCTCATTTTTATCAAAATATTATCAAGCCTTTACCTGGTCATATAGTGATATGCCTGAATTGATCCCAATATTGTAGTACACAATATTGTCACATATCCAAATGTTAAGCCAGTTAAAACAAAAACTCCATAAAATGCATCCCCACATAGCTCTTCTTTTAAAAGAGTTACAACATATTTTATCCACTAATTTCATCATACCTATTGATTATCCACAATGGGTTTCTAATATTGTTCATGTAACTAAAGCATCGGGTAAGTTACGTATCTTGCACAAATTTTAGGGATCTCAATCTCACTTGTCCGAAAGATGATTTCCCCTTCCAAACATAGATCAACTCATTGACCTAACAGTGGCCATGAAATGCTTTCCCTTATGGATGGTTTTTTAGGATATAATCAAATTCTTATCACTACTGATGACCAACATAAAACCTCTTTCATCACCCCTTGGGAACCTTTTGTTACCATGTTATGCCATTTGGCCTCAAAAATGTAGGAGCTACCTATCAATGAGCCATGACCTACATTTTTCATGATCTCATTCATAAAAAAATAGTTGAAGATTATGTTGATGACCTTTTAGGAAAGTCCAAACAATGTAAAGATCATCTTACTATCCTTGAGTCAATATTTACTCATCTCATCCAATATTGTCTTCATCTCAACCCTACAAAATGTGTTTTTGGTGTCCTCACTAGTAAAATTTTAGGATTTATCATATCTATCCGAGGTATTGAAGTTGACCCAAAAAAGGTTAAGGCCATCATTGAAATGCCTCCACCATCTAATCTTACACAACTACGTAGCCTTCAGGAAAATTAGTAGTCCATATGACATTTTCATATCACAACTCTCTTATCGTTGTCAACCTTTTCATCACCTCCTCCATAAGGACATAGATTTTTATTGGATTCTGATTGTCAAAGGCCTTTGATGAAATTAAGCATTATCTCTTATCACCACTTGTTCTCACTCCACCACATGAAGGAGAGCCATTTTACTTATACATATCTACTTCATAAAACATGCTCTTGGAGCCATGCTTTCCCACCATGATAATAAGGGATCGAGAACAAGTCCATATATTATATCATATCCACACACTCCATGAATATGAAACCCATTACACCGAAGTTGAAAAGCTATGTTGTGCTTTATACTTCACCACTTCCAAGTTGTGTCATTATTACCTTCTTAATCATAAAATGTATATGTTGTCACTAGCTTCAATCCCCTCAAAACTATACACTCTAAACCATATCATAGTGATCATATCACTCGATGGCTTATGCTTATGACTGAGTTTGACCTTGAATTCATATCACAAAAATCTATTAAGGGCCAAGCCATTTAGACTCAGCTTGTTGATGCTCCTTTACCAGATAATCAAATTCCTCATGAGTATTTTCCAGATGAATCCATTAGTAATGTCGATGAATATGAATTCATCCCTATCAAGATGACTCTCTTCTTTGATGGTTCTAAATGTCAGGAAGGGGAGGAGCTGGTGTCGTTATTATCCCTCCTTGGGGTATTCCTATTCCATTATCATTTAAACTCAACTTTGAATGCACTAATAATATGGCAGAATATGAAGCTTTAATCATGGGTCTCACCACCACTATTCTTCTAGGTGTTCACATCTTAGACATCTATGGAGATTCACAACTTGTTATCAGTCAAGTCAAAGGAGAATATCAATGTAAAAATGAAATCTTACAAAAATATAAAGCCAACGTTGACTTTCTCCTCGTGCTTTTGATCACTACACCATCCAAGCCATCCCATGATCTTCTAATAGGTTTGCAGATACAATGGCCTCTTTAGGAGCCCTCATCCCATTAAAAACTAAAGAGTCAAAAGATAATACTAAAGTATCCATCATTATTCAATGATTAGATCACCCTTCACATCAAAATGAACTTCCTCCTATCAATATTGTTGATGATAATCCAACTGATTTATGGTATACTCAAATCTATGATTATCTCGTTGAATCCAAAATCCCATCTGATTTATCACGTAATGCTAAATGATCATTCCTTCAATGTATCACTCACTTTTCATTATTGGTGGTATACTTTATAAACAAGTTTTGATGGTATCTTATTAAGATGCCTTAAGTCACATGAGTCAATCAAAATCCATCAAAGAAGTCCATGATGGTATTTGTGGAGGTCATTTCAAAGTGGAAATTTTTCACTAAACATGTTATATGGCTAGGGTATTACTTGGCCCACTATCACCAAGGATTGTTGTGAGTATGTTAAGAAATGTGTGAAATGTCAAATTCATTCAGATCTCATCCATGTCCCCAGTCAAGCATTACAACCCACTCAGGACCTATGGCCTTTCTCCCAATGGGGATTAGACCTCATTGGGGCCATCAATCCCAAGTCATCTCAACAACATCATTCCATTATCACAACTACTAAATATTTCACCAAATGGGTTGAAGTTATCCCTTTGACATCAACTAAATTAGGACCTATTATTAATTTCATATATCAACACATTATATGTCATTTCGCATCCCATATAAACTTATCACAGATAATGGAAAATATCCTTTAAAAATAAAGAAGTTAAAAAGCTCTCTGTGACACCTTTCAACATTAAACTCAACTTTTCATCACCATATTATCCTCAAGAAAATGGACAGGTTGAAGCCTCTAATAAAACACTCAACAAAATCCTTATGAAAATGGTAAATGATGCAGGAAGGAATTGGCATCTCCAAATCTCATTTTCTCTTTGGGCTTATCGAACTAGCATCCACACACCTACAGGTGCTTATGCACCTATATTCACTTGTCTTATGGCTCAAAGCCATTGTACCTCTTGAAATCCAAATCCCATCACTTCATGTATCCCTCAAGGACTTCATCCCTAATGAAGAATATCAACAAGACCATTTAGCACAACTTGAACTATTAGATGAAAATGTCTAATGGCCCTTGAACATCATCAAGTTTATCAAGAATGTATTAAACAAGCATATAAAAACATATCAAAGAATGTGACTTTAAAATTGGTGATCTTGTGCTTAAAGAAAATCAAAATGTCACTCAATTAGAATGGAGTAAACATGGAAAGTTTTCCCCTAATTGGATCGGTCCATACATCATTACTCATAAATATGGGTCAGAGCATACCATCTCACTTCTCTTGATGGTGAACCTAAAGCAAAACCTTGGAATGCCTTGCACTTACGACCTTTATATTGTTAAATACTAGATGATCATGATGTAGTTACATCTTATCATCCCATCAAAACCATCCATCATATCACAATAGTGATTTGAAAGCATGTGGTCATCTCATTATCCTAAAAAAACCTTAAAGATGAGCACCACAGCTCTATTCATCACATCTTTCTTTATGGACAAGTTCTTCTCCAAAAATAACCCCTTGAATCACTACACCCATCTACCCTTGTACAATTAAGGAACATGACATGGGGTATGAATGTGTAGATCATATATGCACCTTTTTCCCCTCCTCAAATGGTTATTAGGGATTTTCCTCAGCTAAAAATATATGTAAAAAACATTTGGATGCATTTCTCAAAAGTCAAAATAAATGGTAATGATCCCTTGAAGGAAATTTATCCATCAAAATCATAGACCGATCCCTTGAAGGATGATTATCCATAAAAAAATCAAAAGTAAAAAGTAGACTGATCCCTTGAAGGACAACTACCAATCAAAAGCATAGACCATACCCTTGAAGGATGGCTACCCATAAAAAGGACTTCCCGCATTGATCAGCTTTTAAAATAAATACATCAATATCAAAAGCATCCAGAAAGCTTCCCACATTGATCAACTTTCCCTTTATAGAAAACTTCTCATTGATCAGTTTTCTTCAAAATCAAAAAAAATAAAGTTGGGGCATCTCTCTTTAGACCTATAGAAAAGGAGAATTTGTTTCCCCTCATTGATCTATACATGTTCAAACCCCCTTTCATGTCCTAAAAAAGAAGCATTCATTTAATCCCACATTTTATTAAGTATTATATAACTACCCATTGATGATCATATTTAACATTTGTTAAAGGTATAAGTGCAAGAGTGTTCAAGCTTTCAAAACCCATCGTGTATGTACCAAATCCATAGTGGGACAATCATTTCATGTTTATCCTATTTTATTGAGCCACATTTTGATACAATTTAATTTGAGATCACATTTTAAGTTGTTAATTTAACCATATTTTCAAAAAATAATATCATATCATCTATTTATAAAATAACATTCAAATTAAAAACATACATAACCATAAACATTGAGATCAACTACACATGAAAATAAAAATATAAATCATAAAACCTCATCATCATCATCATATATATCGATCAAATCCATATACATCAATATAAAAAATAAGCTTCTAAGATCCATATCATCAAAATACATCATATCAATGTCATAAAAAAATGGGCTTCCATGATCCATACATCTACTATCAAATACATATCATGAATCAGTAAACTAAAAATATCTAAGGGACTAGTGAGGAGGAGTTGTACTACCCTCTCCTCCCTGAGAACCTCTACCTCTAGCTACTCCTGCACCACCCACAACACCAATATCTCCTCGCTCCCCTCACTATCACCTACTCACTCAGGTCTCCGAGGTGGGTGACCCACACTCACACCACTAGTAGTAGGGCCTACCATCTTACTGGCCAAGTGATCATTAACATACAAATGACATCATGGTAATAATTCATAATCATATCAACATAATAATCATGTTCTCACCCATACCACCTCATAGTGAGCCCTAGAAACTATCCTAAACCCTGTAGGTGGCCTCTGTCCACTAGCTTGTGGCCTCGCTCCACTAGCCCACTAGTCCTCACTATCTTCCCACCGCTTGCATGCTCTCTTGAGCCATATCCGCTAACTCTGCACCAAAAATAGAAGGCCCAATAATCCCTAAGGCCTTCCTCATCCCATCTCTTTATCCCTTGTACCATCTCTCTATCTACAATATCCCAAGCTAAAATGTGTACTAAATCCATCTCACTCATAATGCCATCAAATCAAACTATCCCACTCAATGATCAATGTGTCTCGAATACCAATGAGGTCATCCCTCTCTCTCCTATCCACATCTCTCTCTCCCTCAACTATGGCCTTCTCGGTCATCACTACTACAATAGCTATAGACCACATCATCATCACCCTCCTCCTCACTATCATCCTCTACACCCTCCACTACCTCCTATGCCACTACTCCTCTCACTACCTAGCAAGCACGTACTCATCTAACTCTCTATACTTCTCTCTCTGAACCTGAGTCCCTATCAAATCTCCTCAATGCATGAGTCCACCATGTTGTATACTTAGGGGTAACCCCCACATCATCAATCGAACAATATGACCCTCATCATTAGGACCCATGGCTCTCTACTCGATCAATGTAACCTCGGCTCTATCACACACTTCCCTAGGGTCTATATGTCTCCATCCTCCCATCTATATTATATGGGCTCCTCTAGGCACTCCCTACACCAATTCAAACTATTTCCTAACATGATCAAAATGGAGTAGATCATGCTCACCTAGTCATAAATCCCACACCCATATAGGCTTTTGTAAACTAACCAACTCACCAAAACTCAAGCCAAATAGGAAAATCTAGATATGGCCTCCATACCACATCTCCACCTGTAATCCAAACAATATCTCTCTATATATATCTGACCTCCTCCTCTTCAGCCTATGGCCGACATCCTCCCTCCATCTCATGAAACTAGGGTGCTCATCACCAATCCCACAGGGTAATCCCACTAGTCGGTAAACAATGTAATGTGCTCAAAGGCCCAAGCTTGTAGTAAAAATGCAATATCAATACCATATCTCTTGTGGACCTTCTAGGCCCAAAACTCTCTATATATCTATGCAAGTAGGGTAGGACCCCACTCAAAAATAGTATGGTGCTCCATCATCTCAACCACAACCCTTATCATCATCCAAGGAAATCAGCCACCTCTTGAATCTAGTAGAGCATAACAAATGATGGCCATCATCATCATGGTCATCCGAGTATGACCCTCTATGTTAGGTGAATAAAATTTCCATAGGAAAATGCTCCTGACTCATATCTAACATCAGTTGCATCTGCTCCATATAACCTAGTCATCACCCCATCCCTCTCCTCCTCATAGTAATAATATATACCCCTCTCCTCGGATAGGTACTCTCAGATGTGGTGTACATCCTCCAAAGTAATCGTGATCTCACCAATAGGAAACCAGAAAGTATTGGTGGAAGGGTTCCACCACTCTAACAAGGCCAACATAAAACTCTTGAGACTTGTGTAACCAATAAATGCCTCATGGAACACCAAAACCAATGGCCTCAACATGTTCCCAATCATCATCGTCATATCATCCCTCACCTCATCTAAAATCAATGGTATACGATCACAAAGTCGTCAACTTTGCATCCACATGTAAAATGAAAATAAATCAAAATTAGTATTGTTATTAAAAATGAAATGATAAAAATCATCCAAACATATCAAAAATTCATCCACATCAACATCAACATCATCACCTAAAAATACCAACAACATCTAAAACATTAAAATTAAATGATACATCACCATCTAAAAAAAATTCCATATTCGAAAAAAAAATAAAATTACACAAAATTGCTTAGATATCAAAATTAATGACATGTCACAAAACAAAGTTTCATCAATATCAATTACATTCAACACTAATGTCACTAATGGAACTACGAACACCATGTCAAAGCCCAAAACATTACTTAAAAATCATGACAATAACCACAAGAAGAAAATTTTCCATAAAGCAGGTGAATCACCGATGATTCACTTTTATCGTCTACGATTTCATGAATCATCAACGATCCTATGTTTTTTCCCCTAGGCATCCATGCCACCCCAAAAATATAATACTAACCCTAAAACTACAAAAAATCCACAAAAATGACATAAAAACAAGGATAGATCACCTACCTCGACCATCGTGGGCTTCCGTTTCTTGCTTGAAGTCACCATTCCATCAAAAATCACCTTTTTATCCTCGAAAGCATGTTTTCCTCTCCTATATTTCTTTATCAAGTCGTTTTCACTGTATGGTGAAATGAGCCATGAATTGGATTTTTATAGCCCAATTTTTACATTGAGGAAATCATTCGATGATTCCCTCAATCACCGGTGAATTTCTTCTACTCACTTACAAATCATACCCTATTGGCATGTGTGCCCATTTTTCCCTAAATCATGGCAATCACACTTTTCCACAAGTGTGTCCAATTTTCAATGGACCCTAGTCCTTGAAACATTAAAACAAATAAACGAAATTTACATCGGGATCCATCATTTGTCTATGGGATGTGTTCCTTTGGCCCCCATCATTTGGATTTCCCGCTCTTTTAGCCTACTTTTATGGATCATACGTCTATAGGTGTCAAACCCCTTGGTTCCCCTATCATTTGACTCATTGGTAGCACATCTTGTTTTGAAACCCCTAGACTGGGGCAAATTTTTACAAAACACATGACACACAAACATTGGTGTTCCTTGTGTTCACCCATACAAATTTTCATCATTTTTGTCTAACGCTTTGTCCATAAAGCTGCTAGACAAAAAGGGGAAAATGTAGACACTAAAAATTTACACTCACCTATCTTCATTTAATCATCCCATTTGCCATAGATTAATTATATAATCACATTACATTAATCATGGTTAAATAAAATATATTTCCTCATATACACTAATATTATATCTCATGATATTTTAATTCACCTAAGTAAGCTCTCTAAATATTATTTAAAATTTCCCCCTAATTCCTTATCTCGACACATCTATCATGGGTATTTTTATAAATCCCCATTATCTTATCAAAATATTATATTATAAAAAGAATCATATATTTATACATTTAATATATCTTAATCAAACAACCTAATACATATCCTAAACAAACCTAGGCTAAATTAGAACATATCTAACTAATAAAATCTTTCCTTGACACCTCATTAGACAACACGACACTTTCAAAACTGACCAACAAACCCATCCTTTGAAATTTCGAACAAAAAGCTAAAATTAGGAATTTGTTCCTAAACAAACTCAAGAACCTGAAATCACCGGTGATTTGTTAAATCGCTAGCGATTATTTAAGCCCAAATTATAGCCTCTTTATAGGATCTTCTTCTCACACTTTCAAGCCTAAATATTCCATCAGGGTTCATTATTGTTGTGTTACATCAACGTCAATGTATTGTTATTCAAGTATTAGCATTCATATCCATCAATCAATTTTGGTTATCATTTTGGAGCCTATCAGGGACCAATAAATCATCATTCAATAGCAACTTTGGGCTCCTCAGACTTCATTTCATGAATTCTTGTTTTCATTTTGATTTCTACAACCTTCATACATTGTCATTGAACACTGAGACAATAAAATCAACATCAAGTGTTATCATTTATCTCTATTGAGTATCTTGGAGCCATTTTGGATCACTTGTAGCCAACTTGTATCACTCAATCTTTAGAATTCATCAACACATTTAAAAGCTCAAATCAATGATTCCTTTGGGCGTCTACAACTTTATCATTTTATATCTACTCTTAGCCTTAACTATCATTTGAACCAGGTATGCACCTTATTTGCACATCATTACTTTAATCATTCATCGTTTAAAAGTTTTGATCAATTATCTCTTGACATTTTTCAATCGTGTGTCATCCCCCAATCACCAATGATTTTCCCAATTTGGTGATTCTTGTATGTTATACTCCTTTACCACTAAATTTTATCTTTCAAACATCCAAATTCAATTCTAACCAACATTCTATCTTTGTGATTACCTTTGGGATTACCTATTTCCTTTTTAGCCATATCCATCTCCTTTGGGCCGGCCTTAGTATCTCATCAATTGTATTAAATCAAACACATTGTTCAACTTTCCTTTGTAATCATACATCTATCATTACATTATCTTCTTTAAGCCATCTATCGGAGGAATCGGATACATAATTTTATACCTTTGTGAGTGCATAGACTATAGACATCCTAGCTCCATTGAGTCATATTGTTATTTCCTATATTCCCTTTGGATCGGAATCACCATTAGACCAACATATAACCTTGACTGCGCATCTCCCTTTACATTTTCATCAATGGTTATATCGTCTCCTTTTATTTTATTAAAATCAATTATCGATTTATAACATTTATATCATTATCGATCATTAATTTCAAAATCAGATTAAAATCTTTATAGGTAATTCCATTGACTTCAGGACTTACCTTTGCCATAAAATCCTCCATACATTTTTTTAAATCATGTCTTGTGTAGATTCTATGATTATAGGTTTTCTTGGTAGGACATGAGCGGGTTCATTTCTTATACGGATTGCAACAATCAAACATTGTCCATCCAAATCCATGGGTACCTCTAAACCCCTCCATTTTGAGGTTTGTTAAGCTTTATCATCTTGCTTATTATTTTAAGTTGAAGAGGTAAAATTTACTCTACACAGCTTTGGTTGTGTGTGATGAAGTGAAATGCAATGTGTTAAACCCATGTTAAACTAGATTTTCAAACAAGGATGTAAGGGTTCATTTTAGATCTAAAACCATGTGAAGTTTGATGAGAACAAGAAATCAAGAATGAGAAAGTATGATGCAAAAGGAGAAACTAAGAAAAAGGGGGTTACAGGGATACGTTTTCCTTTTTATCTAATCTTCAAACTAGCATACAAGAAAAAGCCAATACAAGAAATCTACAATGTAAATCAATCAAGAAAACACAATGCAAGGTATACTACTTCCTTGCAAGGTTAGTGGAAATGAGTGGGAATGAAAAAGAAACAAAAATACTCACCTAAAGATGTTCGAGTCCCACTAGGCGTTCCAAAATGTTGACCAATATTTCTTATTTCCTACTCAAATTAATGACTAGTAATGAAAGAAAATAACAAATAAAAATGTGGAGGGTTTATGGTACCTCAAAATGGCGGTATGGATGGGTGTAAACGATGAAAAAATCCTTGCTTTGCAAGTTCAATGATCTGTAAAACAAAGAAAACTAGAAGAAAATAATGGATTAGTAGATTGTATGGAGGGCCGCTTTGACTAAGTCGGTTCCAGGAAGTGTGAACTTACTCGGATGGATGTAAACCATCTTATATATGATATGAAATATAAAACTTGGTGATGGATCTAATAAAATCATGTAATATCAAACAAAACCCTTAAAATTGATCTCGAGATGATAATGAAGAAATCTAATTCAAATATAACAAAATGAGGAAAACCTAACAAGGGTCGATTGATGACCAGAGAACACAGTGGGCGACGACAATGACTGGGATATATAAGAAAGATATGTACCAAAAATAGACCTGAAATCTCTTACGGATGAATCTAAACTAAATGGTACTGTAAATAGACTTGAGATGAACACGAGACACATGTAGATCAAACTTGACATGTAAACGGGTGAAAAGATGTAAGAAAATTAAGGAAAATGATGGAAAATGGTGAAGTGACATGGATGGTCAAAATTGACCAGGGGGTAAATTGAAGATGACTAGGGTCTTAGAAAATAGATCGAATGATAGAGTGGCGTAATGACAAGATGTGGACAATAAAGGCGATAGAAATCGAAAAGCAGACTGTTGGATAGTTGAGTGACAAAAACAAGTTGAATGGGGGTTGGTTTAATGGAGTTTTGATGAATCGATGATGACCTATACTGGTTATGGTATAGATGAAGATGGAGTGACCAAAACAAAGACCAGTAGATATAATCAAGGCTAAAATGAAATGATGAGAGGCCCCTAAAGCTACCTGAACCTGCACAATATGCTAGGGATAACAAAATGCAACAATATGATAATGGAAGCACATGAAATGAAAAAGAAAGAGAGGTCTCCCTAGATCACCAAAGTAGATGCACAATAGCTCTAATAAGACTACCAGATGTGTAAGATAGCTACAATATTACTCAAAATGTAAACAAGATCGCAAGATATCCCAAAAATATCAATGTTGCATCCTTGAGAAAGGAGGGGAAAGGGCATATTTATAGGGTCGATGACGACCTAGGTGGGTCACCGCCGATTGCGTGGAGCCATCCATTAGGGTGGTGGGATGATTCCTAACTTGAGGCATTGAGGCCCAAATGAAGTAGGATTAGGGTTTAGATGGATAGAGACGAGCTAGGGTTGTATAGGGAAGAGAAATGAGTAGGTGGGAGATTAAGATGAGTAAATAAAGGCCCTTGATAGGTAAATTTATTAAATAGAGGCCTAGAAATTACAAATTAGAAGCTTAGGGATGAGAAATAGGAGATTTAGGGATGAGAGATGAATTAGGTGGAGATTAAAATTAATTAATGATGATTCAGGGTGAATAGAAGATTTAGGAAAATGAAAATATAATGAGATCTGAGGATTAGAGAGGTGTGTAAAGACAAGAAAAAAATCAAATATCTATCATGGTGTGCTAAGAAAGAGTGAGGAGAGTGCATTTGTACATGTAAGTGTGCAATGTCAAGATTAATAGTGTTAAAGGATAGATTTCCAAATTTGAGTGTCTATATTCCATCCCCTTAAGTATGAAATGAAATTACATGCTTAAAGGAAAAGATACCTAAGTGTGTAGACACACTTTTTCTTTTCTCGCAATAACTTAGTTTTACAGCTTTCCCGTTGTGTTCATGTTGGCATGCTCCAAAATGAAACCCACAACACAAATTATAATCAATGCCCAAGATAGGAAACTAAAATTTAACTCAATATGTAATGAAATTACTGTAAAGAAATGTGCAAAAAGAAATGCCAAAAGAGATGAAAAACATGGAAGGAATACACCTATTTGTTTTACGGAGGGAATGTGATCTCATTCTTGTGCCTTGAGATTCTAGATTTTACTTGAAATCTAATGAAGTATTTGGGGTGACCCCAATTTGTGACAAGAAGAGGTCAATGCACTAGGTGTACCAATCCAACACATGAATTCCAAAGAGGAGAATAAAAAAGAGGAACCAAAGTCGCCTAGGAGGAAGACCGTGTATCAAAGTCATTAAGAAACTTTGATATCTTCCCCTTAAGTGCAAAGAGGAAAGGAAAGTTATGCTTATGAAGACATTATCCATTTTGATACCTCCATAACCCCACACACCATACCACTGCAGATGGTTATAAGCCCAATTTTGTAACTTAAGAAACATAATAGAAAAAAGAAATAAGTTTCCCCATTCTCTACCCATGTGTCGCAAAATGAGCATAATTGATTGCTTTCTAAATATGAATGGAGAAAAAATACCCATGTCCCCAATGTGTCTAAAACTAGAAATGAAATTGAGTATCATGGAGAAAGAGAGAATGAAATACTTCACATCTCATGAATATATGCCAAACTAAGTCAATCTGAGTATGAAACCATATGAAATTGTTGTGCGGTGATGAAAAACCCGATGATGTTGACAAATCTGGAGAAATTCCCTCGGAAAAACAATATGATAGGGTTAGAACCTTTTGTACCGTCCTAACTAGAATGTATAATTTTAACCACTATAGATTTTTTAAAAATCCTATGTCTCGAGTTCAATTCTAAGGATTGTTTTTTCTACCCTACATATGTTTGTGCTTATTGAAAATGTAGAATAAAACCGTAGATGGTTGCCCCCTCTTTTGAGGCATGTGAGATGAATAAATTGAGTGTGTGACTCAAAATAAAATATGTATACCCATGTTTGAGATGTTGAGAACTTGTATATAACCTATGAAAAGATGATGTGGTGAGCACCAAGAAGAAACAATACCCACAAAGGGGATGCACATGGGAGAAACCATGTCGTAAAACAATAAAAACAACAAGAACAATTTTAATGCAATAAAATAACAATAACAACAATATAAAACATTTTGTTAGTAAAATACAAGTTCATATAATGTCAAAAAAAAGTGCAAACATGGAAAACAATGTAACACAAAAGGAAAAAAATGCATGCAAATATGGGACACCCATGGTATCAAAAGACAATTAAAGCCCTTGATCATGAAAACAAGAGATACACAACCACATACAAGGCATAATTCCATGAAGATGGGAAACCCACAATTTCGCAAAAACAATCAAGGCCCTTAGGCCAAGAGCAGAGTAGAAAACAAGAATACACACACAAACTAACAATCATGTATGAAAAGAAAGTGTATTTAAAGGAATGAAATTCATATGATATAAAAATAGCTAGAAATGATTGTAAGCACTTTGAAAAAATGTTTGTTACTCCTTTTATTCCAATATATATATATATATATATATATATATATATATATATATATATATAACCAATTGTAATGAGGAAAGAAAGGAACTATAATGGAAATATAACACATGGATGTCGTATATGAAATTAGATTCCCCATAGGTTAGAAGTCTTCGCAAAGGAATGCCAAAGACTTGTAATTGTGTACCACTCAATTTATTTCCTACATCATGCTCAATATACCACATGAACGCACGTGTGTAAAGAAAAATGCTATCTATCAAATCAAAGGATTAAACAACAAGTATAATGTAAAGTGCAAAAATATATGCTATAAAAATAAGCCCTGGTTTTGTATTTTTGCAAATATTTGAATGTTTTTTTGTTTTTTGAGGCCCTCTATGAGGGCATAAATGAAAACTATTCTCTAAAGAGAAGGAAGGATTATCCGAGAATTCCCCCATGGAGGGAAAGAGATATATATTATGTAATTCAAAGGATGGGAAATAAGATTTCCCCAAGTGTGTGTATGCAAAGTGAGGTTCATCTCCTAGAACCGCTCCTCGGTAGTCAAGTTTAACCTATAAATAGAGTGTGTCATTAGGATGCAAGGGGGATTCGGGAATATCATGAGCACTACCAAATATTGTCAAGGAGGTCATCAATGATAGGACTAAACCCAACCACCCAGGATTTTCCATTTTAGTAAATTTGTGGAAACATCTATCGATAAACAATCCTATCTTATGAAAGTGATTGAGTGCCATGATATATTCCTCATCGGTGTAAGAGGGACCTTGTACATGCATAACATGAGTCCAATGTGTCATATTGGACTAATATTCAATAAAGTAATCATTGCAAATAGTGATCATGCCAACAATGAAGTGGGAAAGTGATGCTAGTATTGTGCTTATCGACAGTACTAAAAATATGCGCAACCAAGATCTACCAAAAGCCAATGGGGTAGGTTGGGGATTAAGATCGACCCAAACTTTAGTGGTGATAAAACGCAACCCAAAATCTATCATGAGTGTAATATATCCTTGAAATTTGATAATAAGAGTGAGGGAAGGTGTAATGTTAGATGGTGTGAGTCCTAGAGTATTCAAAGCCTCATAAGTGCAAATGTTCTTGTTGTGGTTAAAATTGAGAGGCACATGTGGCCAATATTACTTATGGATATATACACAATGCTAGTAAATGTATCAAAATGAGGAGTCCCATCAGGAGGATCAGGTTTATCATATAAGATACTAATAATGCCATTATTCTTGAGAGTGTTAATTTTATCAATTAAATCCTAGCAATTATTAGTGTCATGACCCGTAACATGGTGATAATCAAGAAAAAGTATGACTTGACTACCTAGAAAACTTGCAAGAATAACAATGACACTTAGAGGGAAATGATTTAAAACTTTTATAAAGTAAAATGGAAATTAATTCATGTGGGGTATCAAGATGAGGTGGGATTGTAATAAGAAGATGGTGAAGCATCCAGTGTATTGACTATATTGACCATAAGATCAATGTGTGTATTACTATATTCAATAAGATTAGGAGGAGATGAGCTACTAGCCCTAGGGAATCAAATTTGAGATGAAAATGTCTAGGTCTAGTGGAGATAAAAAGGAATGAAACATATATTCATCTACATCAATTAGATTAAAATTGAGTTTATGTAAATTCTCATTTATGAGCTTGATTGTATCGTCGCCACTATCAATAGTGTATTCAAGTGCATCGCGATGTTACACAACACCATCTAATAAATTATAAGGATCATGGGATGGTGTACTAGGGAGAGAATATGAAAATGTATTCGAAGGGGAATGTCGACCTACAACTCAATATGTGGAGGTACATCCAAGGAATGCTCAATAAGAGCACTACTCTCACAAAAATATGTATCTAGCTTGTTCATAGGAATAAGTCATGTGGTGGAGGAGTGATTGAAGGTGCTTGTGTATTAGACATATATATCTTGCAATCTTGATAAGATTAGAATTAACATGGAAAATATATTCAGTGCCATTATGTAAAAACTTAATGCAATGATGGAAAGTAGAGGAGTCAACTTGTATACCATAAAGCCAAGGATGGTCCAAAAGTAAATTGTATTGAAAATTAGTGTCCATAATGTGAAATGTAGTGGGTGATGTCTTAGGACCAACAAGTAGGTCAAAATTGATAGTGCCAAGTGTAGAACAAGTGATGTCATCAAAGCCTTGCACAATAGTGGGAGAATGATTGATTACAAGAGGATAAATGCCCATCTTTATAATAAATTATTTAGGATATATACTTGATCGGTTTCTATTAAAACCATTTTGAGAAAGAATCCTTAAATACATGAAGTGATGAATAAAGGTGGACATCAAGTCATATTAGTATTAGGTGGGATATTAGATGATGTAAATATAATAGTCTTGTCAAGTTCCTTAAATATATCCATGAAAGAAGTGAAGGAAACTAGATGGGTATCATTAGCTAATGTGAAAGAGCATAAAGTATCTTGTAATATGTCTTTGTAAATAGGGGATTTTTGAAGTAACTCAAGTATATATATCTTAGTAGGGGTATTGTTGAGTTGTTCAATTAAATCATACCCTTTAGATGGAACATTATATTTAGGCATAGGATTGAAAGGTGGGGGAGGCAAAGGTGGATTACCCCAATAGGTTGTTTATTATGTTGTGTGGTTACCACATTGATTGTAGTAGAATGAAACTGAGGTGAATGATCAATAGTAATAAGAGTGATTTCATATTGAATGTCAATGTAAGTAGGAGAGGTATCAACCATATAACAAGTGGGGTCAACATAAGGACCTTCATTCAAATGCATAGTAAGGGCATGAACCTGTTGAGACGGATAGTATCCCCTACTAGCATGTGACTTAAGAACCTTAGGTTGGAGATAAAGATCATATAATTTAGTGGGAAACGACATGATTTAGAAAGATTGAATACCACAACCAAAGAATGAAATCCTAAAGTGTTATGAGTAAATTTTTAATGTTCGATTAGAGAAAGTTGGTTCACCAAATGATTTCAATTTTTTCTGAATTATATTTCATTCCCTTTTAATTTTTAATGTGTTTCTAATTAACATGCATAAGTAGATCTTCATTTCAGTGATGGGTTCATCTAACCTCTAGGGTACACAAACCTATCACTCAATAGAATCATATTTGTTGTATTTTCTCTTTAGAGCTTGATACCAAGGGCAATTTAATTTTCGAAGCTCTTCATGTTACTAGGTAAGGGGAAATTATTTTTCCTCTATAGATATTTTTGTGTATCTCTCCGGAAATTTATGGCTTATGAATATTAGAGATGTTTATCCCTCTTCCCGCATGGTATATTCAACCTTCACCAATGGCTTCTCAAATATAAGTATCTAAGGGGGGCTTGTAGAATGTTAGTTACATCCTACCTCTAGCCATATGAAATCATCAGTAGAAAGAGGCCACATAGCCTTCCTCCGTTTGACATGTTAGAGTAGTGAGACATCACAAACTTAATGACTCACATGGCCTCACACCCATTGGATATTTACTACTTTAAGTATCATGTGTTTATCCGAGCAACATGATTTAACTCACTACCCAAACTCCTCCCTTTATAATCTTCTTCATGATATCTTTGTTCGATTATTGAGTTTAACCTATTCACTTCATTTTTTTATTTTGTTTCTCTTTTGTACTCTCTTAGGTGTGTTATTGTACTCCTTTTTTACTTTACAATGTATCTCTTACAATCCCATAAATCATCCTTGGTCTTTAGCGGGCATTTATATATAAATTAAATTAAACAATTAAAAAATCTAAAACTATTCTAGGCAACTACGAGTCATGAAGGTTTTGAGTACATCATAACACTTTATGTTTTAGTTTATTTCTCAATAAAATAAATACCTAGTTTACATAGAGGTCAACTCACTATTTTACAAAATTTTCCTTTTAAAACTAGGGAAATTAAAAAAACATATTTAATCGACAATGTTTCGCTCATAATTTTTATGACAAGTAAAAATTTCACAAATGAAAAAATCACACGAGTAAAAATTCCACAAAAATAATTATTAATTAAATTGTTCATAAAACCCTCATTTTAACATAAAATCTAAATCAAACAACTTAAATGTGTGAAAATGGATATAACTAAAAAGATGATTTTAAATATATATATTATTTTAATAATAAAGTTTAAGTTGTTAATTTCTATTAGAAATATTTTTTTGAGCTTAATGGTAGTTAGATTTAGGCCATTTATCACTAATTAATGGAACATTTGGGAATAATGTGATGGGCTAATTAATTAATGTAGAACCCTCTAAGCGATGAATCTATATGAAAAATCCAAGATGGGATACCTTTTAGATTGATATTCTATAAGCATTTTTCAAATAAATACATTTAATATATATGTAGTAGTAAAAATAATATATATATATAGGTGTAACAAACAATAGCAACCAAGGGGGTGTGGTATAGGTAGTCGTGTGAGATGCCGATAAAAATTCCCAACCTTAAATTTGACAACCATTTGATTATGATAAGACATTTTTCTTTCAAGTTGAGAGAAGTCGATCATAAAATCACGATATCTTGGGCATATAATGGATTTTGAAGCCTAGTTATTTTCTTCAAAAAAGTATTTTTGAACCTAATGTAGTAGTGTAACTAGACCAAGGCCATTTACCGCCAATTAATAGAAAACTTGTAGAGAAAGAGATGAATTCATTAATCCGTTTGGAACCCTTCGATAGCCAAAACTATGTGATAAACCTAAGATTTACACTTCAAGATTGATATCTATCACCATTTATCGGAAAGTTTTTACAAGATATTTTTACTAGTTCCGCCAATAGGCCGTGTAGCCTATGTAATGGGAGTCAAGGTGTTGGTAGGATAGTGTAATAGTGTGAGTTGTCAATAGAAATGACCAACCTTAAATTTGACATGTCTATTTAACTATCATAGGGAAAAAAATAATTTTGGTGAGAGATGGTGATTGAAAAAACACAATATCTTAGACATGTACAATGATGTTTGGACCCTTTTTTTCCTTGAAATATTTTTTTTGTAGAGAAACACCTATAGCTAGATTGAGGGCACCAATCACCATTTAACAAAAAAATTGAATAAGATAAATAATGTAAGACATATTGAAATTGATAAATGTAAGTACTTTTCAAATAAATATATTTAAGATATATATAACTTATTAAGATAAGTGTATATTTATAATAAATACATTTCAAAAAAGTATATCGCTGAAAGAGAGGAAGAAGTACAAATTTCACAAACAAATATGAAGTGAACAATAATAAACATAAACAATGGTTAAATTTTACGGTTGTTTGTACGTTTTCATGATTTTAAGATTAAAATACTTACAAATATTAAAGATAACCGTCATGTGTGACTTGCATGTTTAAAATATCATTGTCATTATATATATATATATATAATTTTACATTTTGAAGGGTAGTACCATCACCTAAAAAAGTATTTCACAGACTTTTGATGTAAATACAATGTTCACAAACTAAAGAAATAAATGATTATAATGTTTGTCCTTGAAGAATATATTGCTTTTAGTTTAATAATAGAACCAAGTCTTTAACTTTAATTTTAAAAATAATTATTGAGAACTAAAGCCTTTAACATGCCTCCAAACGAGAAACATGATTCGAATGTGTCCTTATGACATTACTTTCATATGATTTGACCTAGTGCGCCATAAACAAAACATTATGGAATGGTTACATAGGATTATTCTCACATAAGATTAAATTCTTAATTTCATTTTCCAATCATTCCTTTTCAAGAAAGCCTAAACTTTTGGAGATTAAATATGTGACCTTTATACTTAGAAAAATGCAAATATTGTGCTTAAAGGAACCACTTTAATTTGATAAATCCTAAAATATGACAGCTAAAGTCAAAAAGGACCTTCATAATGTTATCATTTACATTATAAGTTTCAAAATTATTCTCACAAGGATTTTTAAATATATGTTCCATAATGCTCTACGAAGAATATATACAAAAAGTATATTACAAAAGGCCATGCGCGATGGCGAATACTTACAAAAAGTAAATTATCCAAAGGTAAACAATCAATATGTGAAGCTTTCACAAAGCGGAAGCTATAAAACCTTAATTTTAATAAGTTTGAAAATAATATAATAAAGTGATAGTTGTGTACGTTAAGACTAATGCTTTGAGTCCATTATTTTTATTATGTTTGGTTGGAGTTAAGTTATGGGTAGGTTAGGATTCCTAGTGATTGATTATGAAAAGGAGGAAAAGCTTAAATAATGTATCATCTTTTTATAATATCAAATTTAATGCAAGAGATAATTATTATTGTATGAGACATTGAGAATATTTGTGTTGCACTTGGATTTGTAGGGGCAATCTACTCTTGGGGAAGCAAGTCTTCATATTAATTTGACAATGAAAGAATTAATGATAAAGTGTAATGTCGTAAAGAATATCATCAAATGTAAGTAGAAAGAGGAATCTAATTAAGTACAAGATGCGATAAAAATGGAATTATGATGCGAGTATCCTATTTCAATAGCTATTTTGTGTCACCATAAACACTTTAGTATAGAAAAATAAGGTTACACATGGTTGCGCAATTGTGAGCACAACATTTTGATAAGGTGGGAAGAAAAAGCTATGCACAACCTATATGAATGATAAGAGTTTTGTGCAACTCAATGATTGAGTTTCATGACATATCTATGCGAGAAGACCTTGAGCAACCTCTTGCACTATAACATATATTATATACTTGTTTACAACTCTACACACCTATATATTTTCTCTCACATACCTATGTTGATGAGTATGTCGCGATAATTACGTATCACTTGATCTATGCTCTATGGAGATTAATTACTTGGAAATTACAACATGCCTAATTAGACAATAATGATCCCATGAGTGATTAATCGCTTATTAGGTCATTTAAATCAACAATGATCGAGATGAGGAAATGTAATGTTTTGAAAATGTACATAGTTATTACAAAATTAACTTTACTTTATCTTATTAGTTTTTATAAATAAAAGGTAGAGGATCTTATGAAGTAACTTGAGCCTCGAGCATGATTGCGTGTTAATTAAGAGAGATAGTTCAAAGAAAATTTTGAATAGAGCAGAAGCAAAAATTAGTTGAGTAGAGTCATGGGAGCCACAAGTCTAGTTAGGAACAAAATTCTTAGAATTGCATAAATTTATATTACAGAGTCTTCATTATTTAAGGTTGTAATAAGATTTGAATGTGATGTCGACTACATATGTAATTTTCCTCATTGATTAATACAAGAAGAATATCAAGTTTCTTACAAGTTATATGTTGATATTTGCACATGTAAAGTCATCTTATTGTGTAAGCTTTTAGGCTACACTCTGGTCCTAAGACAACCCTTCACTCAATTGTCTAATAACGAGTGTATCGATTGGTAACAAAGTGGGATTTTAAATCCTGGTGAGTGATTGTATAAAATATTACTTTCCACAATTACAAGTGGGGGTAGAAAGTAGTGTAGGCATGTTCCATGACTTACACTATTAGGTAGAAGGTGTAGATTGTGCAAAAGATTTTTTACTATTGTTGTTGTGTGAGGAAATAAATATGGAAAATAAAGGAATTCATGGTAGGATGAGAGGAAATAGACCACCCCAAGAGGATGAATAAGTAGATATAATGAGAGTACCTATGAGAGGCATGCAACTATGAAAATGACTCATAAAAGAAGAGTTCATGATTATTCCAATGATGTTGAAGCACTAAAGGTTGGTGAACAAGAATTGGATGAATAACCCAAAGTAATATATTTGATGGATATTTAAAGGATTGGAGGGGAATCACACATAGATATCCCTTACTAAAGATGTTTGTGTCTTAGTGATTTGGCTAGTTGGTTCACAAATTTGGATAAGTATTTTGATAATGAATCAATTGAGGATAGGTTCATTTTGCTTGTACAAAATCTCAAGGGGCATACATGCATTATCTAAGTTGACCAATAAGAACATAATCGATATAATAAACAAGGTATCATACAAAACACTAAGAGAATGAAACTCATTACTTAAATATCCATTATGGGAAGATAGAGAAAGACTCAAAGAATCCTTGAAGAACTCATCATTTCTATTAGTTTATAGATAGAACTCATGTTACCCATCACATTAAAATTTCCCACTTATCACTCATGTTTGGCTAGATTTCTCAATAGCCTTCATATGTAAAAATTTAGAGATGATGATTTAAATAACTCCATCAAGCACCAAGACATAGGACATTGTCAAACACTGGTTTGAAAAAATAACAAATGTTTTAATACATTTAGAAATTTAGATTTGGTTCTACTTTGAGTAGGTCCATATAAAATTTATGGAAGAAAATAATTTAAATTCAAGGACATCCAAGGATATTATGTATTGCTCCCAATAAATGGATAATACTTAAAGCACTTCTTCTTTCATATGTCGTCACAACCCTTGGTCTAATTGTGAGTGATAAGTGTAGATTATCATACAATATAGTATATTTGGTTTAATTTTCTTTATATTGTTTTCTTTCTATAATAGATTTGAATTTATGTTTCTATAAAATAATTTTCTTTGGATATAAAACTTTAGTTAGATTTTTTTATTGAACTTGTAAGTAGTTTGAGATAACTCAATTCCACCAAGATCCTATGTTAAAATCAATTATATCCAAATATTGAGTTGTAAAACTAATACTTCACAAGTCAAAATTTGTTTGATTATAAGAATTCACAAACATTATATGATTGTAAATAACTAAATATTAAACCTAGGAAAAAAGTAACCTTGTGAACTTATATGATTGATTGAATTTATAAATTTTTAGAAAATTAAAGACATATTTTGATATCGTCTTATGATTTAGTGAAAATTATTTACATTGCAAAGAGTCATAAATTCATTGTTACACATTAAATCGCCTCAAGAAACAATAAAAAGTAAAAGGAAGATCAATTGAATTCAAAGTATTTTTAATCATCCTTAGACTTGGGTATATTGGTTTCTAACCCTTGTAGAAAATATTAAAAATAAATTTTAAAATGAGAATATGGAATATTTAAAAGAACATTTAAAAACTCCACTAATAGGTTAATTTAGGTAACCTCCATCGGGGGTATGGATGCTTGAATGGAAGTGGATAAAAGGACTAGAACATGAACAAATATAATTTTTTAGGGCTATGGATTGCTAGATAATAGCAAAGCAATACACAACCTTCTTATTTAACAAATAGTAATAAATGAAATCTTGGATCAATTAGTTTCTTGTGCATTAAATTAAAAGTTCTCAATATAAGAAAAATAAAGATGACATACACACATGAACCCTAAAATATGTATAGACCCGGTATGTTGTGTAGTGAAATTAAGACTAGTGTGTGTATCTCTAATGAATATATGATTTTTTCTTTCATAGTTTATTATTTGATGTTTGTTAGGAAAATAGGAAAGTACTTAGTTCTAAACACTTTAGGTTATTTCCCCAATAATTTCCATTTATTATGACTAACCCACATTTATTTCATTGAGGAATAAGAGGTCATTTATTCAATTAAAATACTAATTTTCTTGCCAAAAAAAAACATTTATCTTATATTTTCTTGACTCTAGAGGGTCCTAATTATTGGATCGATCCAAAGTAGGAAATAATTATTTTTTAAGGTCATTCATGATGTATATTAAGCTTAGTTTATATGATAATCCAAGTTTGGTGTTTTGATCAAACAATTTTTCATTAAATAAATTTCACATGTACCCTTATAAAACCTTTTAATGCACTTCCAAATGATATATAACACATTTTGGACACTTAAGAATAAATCACATCATTCATATATCATAACTTGTGACCCTTGGTATAGAATGGATCTCGAAAAAATTACTAGGTGGAAATCACAATCTAATGAATCCACACATTAATCCTGTGACAAATCCCTCATGTTGTATTACACAATTCTTGGCAATATTCCACTTCACATAGTTTCAAAATTCACTTTATATTAAGGATATTTATAATTTTTATATGTATTTTGATTAGTTTTCATTCAATGATATTTTCATAGTTGTATGTGTTTTTTTTATAGATTGAATGAAGAGTATCATAAAATAAATAGATCATTTCAACACACCCAAACAATTATGGTGGATATTTAGTTTCTCAAAAACAACTTTGAGATTGTTTTACTCTAGAAGAAAGTGAGAATATGCCATGTGGCATCTTGGGAAGGGAGATAAAAAATAGTTGCACTATAAACTAGATCCATAAATCAACTTGTTTTCATAAAACACCAAGTCACTTAGTGTAAGGTGTTATTATGATAAAGCAAGAAGATTTTATGTGACATCCTAGGAGAGAGAAACAAAGGTTCTATATAATAAACCAGATCCAATTGATCAAATTATCTACACAAATCCTTGAATTCATTTGGAAAAATACATAATTGTGTTCTTGTGATAATATGAAGTTTAAAAGCACATGGATCACTATGACCGGTGAAAGCAAAGGTGAAGATAATAAGGATTGAATTCCAAACATTATGAATAAATTTTGATAGATAAATGTCTCCACACTATAAGAAAAATAGTCACTATGTTAAGCACAAGATTGCATTCAACTAAAAATTACAGAGGCCATGAAAATATAACAATAAAAAGATTAGAAATCAATGCGAAGCAATAATTTGGATTATTTTGATTCATGCGGATCCTCGCAACCTCACATTATGTTCCTCTTCAGCTTGTGAAAATTTTCACCATCCTCCACTTTAATTTCTTTCTCATTTCCCTTTGCACCTTGCACATCGTGTGTATTTCAAGGAACCATGACACTTTACTTTGAATGAGCCTATGCTTCAAGATCACGTAATAAATTATTTTCACGCTAGACGTAACATAAAGAACTATGCCTCTCAACTTTAAATATTTCCTCCATGATCCAAGATATTGCATTGAAAAAAATTTCTCTTTCACTCTTTATGTAATGAAAGAACCATGCCACTCATATCCGTACTCCATCTCATATACAAGCACACAAAATATCTACACAAGGCACATTAATTTTTACACTAGCACATAGTGTAAAAATCCTTGGTGTAGTATTAATTTTATGTGCATCACCCCATACATACCACTTAGCTCATTACATGTGCAAAACCTTAAAAAACATTGGCCATGTGGATAATTTTCACTATACAACACCATGGCTAGTGGTAACTCTAAGGTTACATCTTTACATATGATATATTCTTGTGTACACGTGGAATCCCACTTTCTATAATGGTCAAAAGGTGAAGATTCACATGTGGAATCCCAAGTAGTTTAAATTATATAGTGGAAATTCCATTCACAACTTGTATATATATGTACACATCTTTATCCTTAGATAACAATTTAATAGGTATAAGATAAGGAGTCATACATTTTTCTAAAGACATATCTATGTACATGATGCATACATAAATAAATACATTTACTATTCTAGTTTTATAACTCTATCATTTATAAGTAAATTTGGGTTCCTTTGAGTATGAGGAGCATATAGATCTCACATAGCTTAGTTTCCTATAATAATTCATTTAGTCCACAAGGAAGTTGACATGGGTCAAAAATTTGGATGAAGCTTATCACTTTTTGGTGATCACTACATAAGATTTATGTCCATGAAAAGGTATACATATGTTTTTGACAATATAAAACCATATAAGATAGCCACATGGTGTGAAAAACAAAAATATGCAACCACTCCAATGTAAAATGTCATGCAGAAAAGAACATGATTTTTCACTCAAGAAATGAGGACCTTGAAGATGATAGACTTGTAGAAGTGGAGAGAATAGATAATTAAGGTGCATGTCTAAAAACAACCATAATAATAGTACATGATCCTAAAGCAGAACACCTATTCATTTAAAATATGTGGGTGAAATGATAACCAATGGGATTTTCATTTTAATTCACCGTGTTCACCAATTAATGTCGACTAATAAAGAATCGTCATCTAGTAGTATAATGCTACTAGTGGGTGGCATAATCATGTATTCTAGTAAAAAATTTATCTTTTGTACATGCGATAAATGTGATTTGAATATTAAAATTTGGCTATTACTGTAAATGCTAGGTGAATCAACCCAAAAAATTAACTTATACCCAAAAATTTAGCAAAATAACAAATGACATAACACCTAAAAATTAGCCAAATCCAAATTTCAAAAACCCAAATATTCATGAATTAATGAAGATTAGCCACTAAAATTTACATTGATCCGTAGACTCCAATAAATATATACATAATTACATGCTCTATGTAAGACACATTTCTCTATGTGCTATCGGAAATGTGTACAATCATGGTGTATTACTAGCCTCATACATAACACCCAAAAACAAACACCTAACTCAAGTGCATATGCAATTATTTCAACAAAAATTAGACACACACACACACACACACACACACACACTTTATTCTACAAAATGGCATGACAAGTGGTAGCTCCAAGGAAAAAATTACATTGGTACATTTTGATAGATTATTTCACACAACTAACAAGCCAAATTCTATAATAGTTGGAAGGTAGAGAGTCACATGTGTAATTACAATCGGTTCATCTTCCATAATTTTTATTGCCTTTATTACTTGTATATATATGTACAAAATCAATATCCTTAGATAACAAATATATAATAAGAAGATAAATAACCATACATCATTCTCAAGAGTGTGCCATGTACATAATGCATAGATAAATACATACATTTTATATTCTAGCTTTATATCTCAATCCTATATATCACTCAATATTAAAATTTTCACCTATGCTTACAACACACTAAGATAATTTTCTTCTAGATAAACTTGGATCCCATTTATCTTGATGTAAATTTGGAGCAATGTTAATGATATGTTTTTTTCATTGAATGCATGAAATTAATGACTTTATGTTTCTTGTCAATAAATGGAACATAGAGATACAAAGAGAGAACAATTATTTGAATTCAAAAACAATTGAGTGTGGGATTTTGTTAGTTCATAGATTTTATAAAGTTAGAGTTCATATATTTTTATGAGCAAAACACAAATTCCTCCATCATTATTTGTGATATAAAACCAAAATCCAAAACATAATCATCATCATAAAAATAGGAGTTCTTGGACATCACACTTTCTCTAATTTTTTTAGTCCAACAAAATTATAATGAGGTTTATCCATGAAGCTAATGTTCCATATATTATTTTTAGCATAGTCCACCCATACTAATACCAAATAATAATATAATATAAACTTGTTGGTAATAAGAAATACTCAGCTCCATAGAGTCTCTAAGAAGATAGATATGTTTCCTTGTATAGATATTTGTTGTAGCCTTTATAATAAATGTAAATAAAAACATATTGTGGTTTATAAGAGAGAACATTGTTTCATACCATCCCAAGGTGGTCTTTTATAAAATTTCATAAGATTTCTAATGCTATAATAAAATATAATCAAGTGAATTCTTACAAGAGGATGTAAATTCAACATATTCATGCAATGTTAAAGGGTTGGTATAATGATTCTCACATATGATTAGACATGATGAGTATCTAATATTACACCATAAAAAAATTAGTCTAGAAATCATAATGGGGATGTTGTTACTTAATAAAATATATAGGGCCTCTATAATTGACCATGTCAATAGTTTTGGATTCCACTAGTGTCTATGATTATCAATGATGAATTGATCCCCAATCTAGGGAAAGTAATTTGTATGTTTATAAGTACCGAGAATACATGCATGAGATTTGTGATTAATTTTACCCATTTAGGTATCCATATATTAATGATGAATATATGCCTCACCGTTATAAATATTTTTTAACCAATTCCTAATTATTTAGATGAGAAGTGAATTAAGAACAAGTTATAGAGTATTATAGAATGATTATTATGAACTAATTAATAAACATTAACAATGTACATTTAGAATAAAGTAATAATACTTGCAACTATTATAGTATAATACAATGATTCCTTAAAACACACAAAAGGATAAGAATTTATTTTTGTAGAGTAGTACATGGCTGATTTAGGTGTGCAAACCATGAGAAACATGTGTTGTATATATGGGAATACTTTGTCTCTAATTTTGGAATTAGAAACTACTCATGTGTAGGACCATACTAATACTATATGGTATTGAATAATTTTGTATGATCATGAATTCTTTTGTATGATCTTGAAACCATGCATAATGGATTTATACAAATTTATTTTCCCTTCACTTTCTTCGACATGAATATCACCATCATTTTATAGGGATCTTATAAATTCAACATCATATATAATAACCTACAACAAGTAGAAAGCCTAGATAATTGTAGAAAACTTAATGAAATAATTAGATAACAAAAAGATAAATCGGTGTGTCCACATGAACCATTATTTGTCAACACTTGCTAAACTATTCCAAGTGATACTCTACATCCATTCAAGCATAAGAAATCCTCATATAGTTATCCTACTATAGGTTTAAATGTGCATATATACATATCAAAGCCAATCAATTATTTGTTTCATCATGTCTACTGACCCAAAGATAGTGGGATAACTATAGAGTAGAGGATGTACCCAACAATGTAGTAGAGTGATGTTTTATGCTTCATTTGATTATACTATCCCTTTTATCCCTTGAACACCTTTGACTATTGATCCCTAAAATACCCATTAAAATAATGAACAAATCATGTTTAAGTGATAATGAATGAACAAAATAACTTAGGTTCATTAACTACTATGTTTATGAAAGAAACATCCATATAATACTGAAAAATGGGAAATTGCAAGACAATGAGACAACAAGATTTATCCTGGAGAAACCCAATGTGGGAAAAACTCCAACTCAATAAGAAATTTCTTCCCTTCACTATGTAAATATCCAAATAATACAAGTTCACTTTCATATAATGAACTTCAAGAAGGATTCTAACTCCTCTTGTATAACTTGCTTACAATTCTCAAAAACAAAGAACTCATCTCTGCTATGAAAAAAATAAGAACTATCTCAACTTCCTCTCTTGCTCATACTTGAATTCAGTAAAAAAACTTTCCTAGAATGATAAAAACCATGTATATTTATAGTTTCTCTTCCCAAAGATGGATGGAAAGACGAACCAAACCGTTTGGAATCCCAAAAATTTGCAACTGTTGAGTTTCCTGAGTTTTGGCATCTTCGGGATAGGACCACCGGTAAAAAAAGAGTCATGATTATGCAATCAATAGTCCCTACAACTTGTGGTTGCGTAACCAGTGGTACCTATAGTCATATATTGTATAACTTCCATGGCGGTTGCACAACTGCTACTCTATGAAGATTGGTGTTTACGTAACCTATAAGGAAGTTTTGTAACCATCATATAGAAAATCTACATAATAGAACAACAACCTTTATTGATCACATGAAGGTGTCTAGATCACCAAAAATTGACTAGACCACTTTTCCAACATCATAAACATACTAACAATATGTACTACAATTTTGAAGTTAATAATACATATAAGTGGGGTTTATAGATCAATTTTCAAATTATACCCCCCCAATTTGAAGCTTTAAGTCCCTAAAATATTCAATAACTGATGAGGTGAGGAAATTTCTTCCCCACATCTTCTTTGGAATAACACTTGGATTGGTAGGCAACTTGAATTTCAACCCAATCAACCTCCTATCCTACACTCCTCTCTCGTATTGTCCTCTCTTTCTATTTCAATACCACACCTTCTTCTAATTACAACTTATTGTATGGAACAATATCCTCAATATATGGTAGCAACATTCCCCCTTCTTCCTCATCTAACATGGAGGGCTCAAAGAGACGTAAATTTTCAACATTCACCACTGAGTAGATCCTCATATAAGGAGGCAAATCCAAGTGAAATACATTCTTACCCACTTGTTCTAGAATCTCAAATGGGCCATATTAAAGAGGCTTGAGTTTCTTAGCTTTTCCCTATAGCCTTTCTCTACTCAAGTATAACCATACCTTGTCTCCAACAAGGAAATAATACTTAGTCATGTATTGATCATGTCATGCTTTGTACTTGGCATGTGACTTTGTCAACCTCTCATGTACACGAAAGTGTGTCTCATTGATTCTTCTCAATTAACTTCTTAGCTTTTTGGACCTTCAATTCCAATTTTTTTGTTGTCTCTGCATGGTAATATCGAAACAAAATCAAAAAAATATTGGGAAAATAATGAAAACATGTCTCAAAAGGAGTCTTAGTATATAAACATAAACTACCATGTTATAAAAATGTTGGATATACACCAAATTCTCAACCCAAGTCCTAGGATGTTTCCTATTGTATCCTCTCAAGAGTTAAACCAAGGTATGGTATACCACTTTTGTATGCCCATCTCATAGTGGATGAAAGGCGGTATACCTCTTCAGCTTAGTATCCATCTTCTCCCACAAACTAGTTCAAAACTTTCCTATGAATCGTGAGTTCCTTTCTCGACACAATAGAAATATGAAAAGGAAAATGAACCCACACATTAGAAAAAATAACTCAGTTATATTACTGGCCTTAATGACCTTTTTGCAAGGAATGAGAATAAACATTTTGCTAAATTGATCTAATACTACAAAAATGTAATCATGACATTTCTTAGAAGTGGGAAAACTGTCCCAACAAATCCATGAAAATACTTTCCCATGATTGAGAAGGAACTGACAATGACATATATAACCCCAATTTTCAATTATTAAGCTTACTTTTACTGCATAAAACATAACCCCTAATGAATTTGGTGAGCTCTACTTGCATGTTTGGCCAATAAACATACATTTGTAAGTGTGCTACAATCTTCATCACACAAAAGTAACAAACTACCTTGAAGTGTGTGCTTCCCTCATTAACCAATTTCTTTCCCCCTTAGGCACACAAAGCTTCTCATTCTTATAGATCAGACCATCCTGAAGTAATATTCTCTTCTAGGTGAAAATCCTTTTCTTGGAGCTTTTCATTAAAAAAATCTCTACAAAATTTGGATCCTTCTCATAACCTTCCTAATATGCCTCACCCCAAAAAATCTCAAGAAGAGTTATGCCCATAGATGAAAGTAAAATGAGGTTTAAATAACATATCAACTAAGTTATTAGTCATACCTTTCTTTTATTTTATAATCAAACGAAACTGCTATAAGAAACCCATCCATTTATAGTGTCTAGCTTATTGAAGTTTATTTTGAGCTTGTAGATATTGAAGAGGTTGGTGATTTGTGTGTATGATATTTTATTTACCCATAAAATAATGTTTCCATTTCTTGACCAATTTTACAAGAGCATACAATTCCTTGTCTATGTACAATAATTCAAAATTTCACTATGAAACAACTTGGAATGATAACATACGAGCCTACCTCCTTGAAGTAGGAAAACTCCCATAGCATAGTCAGTAGCATTGGTTTCCACTTCAAAAGGTAGTTGTAAGTTAGGTAATGACAAAACTAGAGCATGACTATTTAAATAATTCATAACAATTTTGTTGTTTCTTACCCCAATCAAAATCTTTACCCCCTAATGTCACTGAATATAACAAAATTTCTATGGAAGAGAATTTCTTAATGAAATTCCTTAAATATTGAACTCGCACTAACAAAACTCATGGTCTCGGTCGAACTAGATAGTGTAGGAAATTCTAAATGGCCTCTATCTTAGCTAGATCAATCCTCAACTCTCCATATCCAACCACATGCCCCAAAAATACAAGTGACTATTGAGAAAACTCACACTTATTCTCATTCAAAACTAGTTGGTTCTCCTTCAAAACTTGCAAAACTTGACGCAAATGGTTAATATGCTCTTCAAAATTTCTGCTAAAAACTAGAATGTCATCCAAGTACACAATGAAAAAGGAATCAATAAAATGCCTCATTACCTCATTCATCAACCTCATGAAGGTATCTGGTGCATCAAATAGGAATGGTAATACCAACCATTCATACAACCCTTTCCTGGTCTTGAACGCTATTTTCTAGATGTCTTCTTCCTTAATCTGCACTTGGTGATACCCAAATTTCAAATCAAGATTAGTAAAATATTTAGCATGTTGTAACTGATCTAACAAATCATCAATGCAAGGAAGAGGGTACCTATTTTTGATGGTTATTTTATTTAAAGATCTATAATCAACACACATTCTCCATGAACCATATTTATTAGGTACTAAAAATAGGAGAACTACATGAAGAAGTGCTAGGATGAATTATGCATTGTTTAATCAAAGACTAGAACCTGCTACTTTACCTCATTAGCATATTTCAAATACTGTCGTATAATCTCAAGTTTGGAAGCATATTATCTAATGTAGATCTTACAACACACCAACTCTCTCACAATTTAGATTGGGAAACAACTTCAATTTATTCTTAGTTTGCAAAATAAACTCTTTTTTCCTTAATGCTAGGAAAGCCTTCAATCATGCCAATTTTCTCTATATGCTCAAGTTAGCTTGTTCAAATATTGAAACATGTTCCTTACCCTCTAACCATGCTAGAAAAATCATTCAACTTGATGAAATCACCATAAACCATCACTTTTCTTACCAAGTTCTAAATCTGCCGCTTAAGCTACTCAAGGACAAGGTGTATGTCAAGTTAGAGTTTAGAGAAACTACAAATAACCAAAATAATCTAAACCCACTTCTTAGTACCCTTTTCCAATGTTCAAAGCATGGGAAAAGTTGTTTGGAAAAACTCTCAATGTAAGTGTAAATTTTTCTCTTGAATCATATTAAGTACTTTATATAGATGATTCCTAAAACTTTCTAGCTCTTGATTTTGGGTTTAAGGCCTTCAAATCCTAGTTTCTTTTTAAATCCTAGGAGGGTTTTGTATTGAACCCGAGAATAAACTTTTACTTGCCAAATTGAATTTGTTTAACTTAAAAGTTTTAAACCTCCTTGATAAGGTATGTGAACACCATTTGAATCTTTCAAGCTTACTAATAAGTTATAATCATCTTTAAAATGCATATTTTCTCCTCTAGTTACCCTATTCTGTCTTAGAAACTAGGGTATTATTGACTGTAGGTTCTTTTTCCAAACAAGATAACAATTATCTTACCTATTTATTTCTCTTTGAGAGTTCTTAGGTGTATACTTTAGGATTCCTTCACAAATGCAACATTTCTTCTTGATCAAACAAACCTCCTTGATATGAAATATATGGTTGTCGGGATTGAGACAACATTAATTACTATGGATTCTTTATTCACCAGGATATTAGTCACAAACAAGACAATGAACACTTAAAAATTAACAAAATACAGTGCTAACAACCTCACTAAATGTATTTTATCCCTCACTTGTAGGTTATGATATCAAAACACTCATTCATATTCATGCACGTGGTCTTGATTCATCGACCTACTATTTACAAATAGTCTCTTAAAAAAACTCATTCTTGAGCTCCCAATATACATTCCTTTGATTGATCAAAAATCAAAATCAGTTAAATGTTAGTCTTTATACCTCTTGCTTGAGGTTTGATCCTTCTAGTTACATAGAACCATGGTTTATAATCATGATTAACTCTTTAAGAGGTCAAATAGAGGTTTAAAATTGTAAGAAGGAGATACTATGAAGCTTTAATATCTATTTCATCATTTAGACCCAAAGAAGAGCATAGAATAACTTAGAATGTCTAGAACAACCTAAATACATGCTTGCAAAAAAATTAAAACCTCTACACTTACGTAGAAAGCAAAAATTGGCTCAAAGGATATTCAAAATTTCAAACATGCAAAATGGAGGGAAACCTCACCATTTTAATTTTGAAGTTCTTGAGCTCTACAAGACAACATGACTAACTCCTAAGACACCTCTAAGAACTTATCAAGCCAAAATTGGACTATATATGCCTAACCTATCCTCATGAGTGATGTTACTACATCATACTCCCAAGAAAAATGAGAATTCTTCCCACGTTTCTTTGCTTGCAATCTTGTTTTATCTTCTTCCTTTTCTTCCAGTTAAACATGATCTCCTAAGAGTGACCCTTGGCTGATTTGGCTGCTTCAAGTGTCTCTAGTGACTATACCATGCTCTTTGCAAGTTTTCTCAACTTGAATCGGTTATGTTTATGAGAAAATGACTATATTAGGACTATATGATGTCCTTTCCACCTTTTATTAAATGTACACACCTGATCCATGCTCATATGTGATAGTTCTTATTCTTGTATTGTTATAATATTTTGGCATCATATTTTTTCTTTCCTAGGATCACTTTATCTATAAAACTAAGAAATTGTGGTCTTCGCTTGAAGTATTTATCTTCAAATGATTGTTCCAACTTTACTTCATCTACCATACTTTCATAAACAACACTAGAAGAAATATTAGTTTGCAAATTCTAAGTTTCTTCTCCATTCTTGACCTTCACCTCCTCTTCATACTTGCTCTTTTCTTGTTCTTGCATTGTTATTTCTTCTTGAGCTGTTTTGTCATACTTTGTATGGCTTTGTTTCTCCTTCACTAGACCTAATTGCTTCATGTTTGTTCCATGGTATGAGATGTATCCTTCCTTTACTACCTCTAAAAGTTGATCATTGTCCTTACTCTCAGCATGATCTATATATCATCCTTCTTCACCTTTCATACCTGTTATCCTTCACAAGTTTCCTTGGTATTATTTCTCTCCACTTAGCCATTCCCACATCTTCTTAACTATACCAACTTTTCTTTCTTTCACATCATCCTCTTCTTCCTACTGAAAGAATTTTTTTCAATCCCATGAACATCACTCTAGATTGCTCTTCATGCCATGTTTTCCTATCCTTCAATGGATTCAAGGTATGCCTAACCCCATTCTTCACAAAAGTGTATGTGTTTTCCCATCCATCATGGATGGATTTTCTATCAAATTTCCATGGTCTTCCCAACAAAATATGACATGAATCCATGGGAAATACATCACACAAAACCTGATCATGATATCTACCAACTTAAAAATCAACTAAATATTGTTGAGTCACCAACACCCAATGCTCTCTTTGAACCCAATAAACCTTTTATGGACTAAGATGCCTCATTTTCTTCAAGTTAATTTTTTCAATCATATCAGAGGAAACTAAGTTATATGTACTACCATTATAAATAATGAGTTTGCAAAATTCACCTTTCACTTTGCATATGGTTTTGAACAATGTCCTCCTTTGAAATGGTTCTTCATGTTTGCTTGCATTCATCAAGGTTCTCCTCATCATCAATGCTTCACCTACTTCAGGTTCTTCCACTAATGATGGTGATGCCACACTCTCCTCCTCATCAACATGTGCAATCTAATTTATTACTTCATTATATCTACTCCCGATTTCTTGTGGATGTTTAGGACACTCAAATGACCTATGTCCAACAAACTTGTTACACTTGAAGCACCTTCCAGTAAAATCACCTCTTCCTCTTCCAAATCCACCTATACCTTTGTATGAATATCCACCTCTTATATATCCTCCTCTAGATGCACTTTGTGTTTGTGAGTTTCTCACTTCTTCCTCATTAGTTTGATGTTGTTGTTGTCTTCTATTTGACTACTGACCTCTTCCTCTCATTCCTCTTCCTCTTCCTCTTAAGTATTGTGTTTTCTTTCTTGACAATTTCTCCTCTACCTTCAAGGTTGCTTGGTATGCCTCTTCCACTGTTCTTAGATTAAAAAAACTGATTTCATCCTATATGTTTAACCTTAAACCATTCACATATATAGCCACTTATTCAACATCATCCTCTATGTGACCAGATCTCATAGCCAATTTGTAAAACTCATCAGTATAGTCAGCCACACTTAGTTCTCTTTATCTTAAATTTTGAAACTTTTTGAATAAACTATTCGGTAATCTGAAGGAATAAATTTACCTTTCAGCTTTACGACCATCTTGTCCCATTTCTTGATCTTTTCCTTGCCTCTACTCACTCTTTCCTCTTAAACAAAGTCCCACCAAATAGATGCATACCCTATAATTTTTGTACATGCAAATTTCACCTTCTTATCCTCTACTATACTCTCAAAATCAAAGTACTTATCCATTTTTGTTATCCAATCTATCACTCGTTTGGATGCATCTTCCACCATACTCTAGTAATTTCATCCTTAGCTTAGTAATTTCTCCCATGATTGCCTTTAATATTCTAACCTCTGGTCCTTCCTCTAGTTCTTTCGTTAGGATAAAATATTATTATCCTAATTAATTATGCATAGTATAATTATTTAATTAATTTTATTAATTAAATAATAATGGTTATAATATAAACCATATTTTGTTATGTATTGTTATATGGTTCATAAACCATATTTGTCTTTCGAAATGTTGTTTTAAACAATATATTTGTTTTTATTCAATTGTTGCTTCCCAGATGTAATATTGGAAGCTAATGTACTGATTGTTGTATTGTTACAACTTATATTTTGTTTGTATTCAGCTGTACAATACCTATAAGTATTGCAGCTCTTTCCTGTGTAAATGGTTGATTGAGTTTAATAAAATATTATTAGGCTTCCCCTGTTGCTCAATCTACATTTGGTACCAGAGTGAGAATCTGGACTTGTGAAGGAGTGGAAAGAGAGTGCAACAGAGATAGAGAAGATTGGAGAAGATTATACGGTAATAGAGAGCCTATGCAGCCTCCTGTAACCTCCCAGCCTCATCTCTACCTTCCCACATCCCCCAGTTCATTTCAGGTGTTTGGAACGCAATTTTTTTTTTACGCTGGTGCACTTAAGCACAGAAAAATTTCATTGCGCAAGCCGAGTAGTTGAAGCAACAAAGCAGGGGACCTCCTCCTCTCACGGTGAAGCTGCAAACCTGCACATTCAAAGCAATAGGACTAGCAAAAAAATGAAAAAAAAAAAACAGTGAAGCAACCTGCTCCAATTCCAGCGACCCATGCTCCACGTACAACTACCAAGCTTTTCCATTTGGAACGGCCTCCTCCCAGCTATGCACGATCCTACAAAGGAAAAGTAGAGGCATCTTTATTCTCTCCAAAATAGCCATGAACCTACAGTAAAAGAAAGCATTAAGCAAATGAAAAGAAAATATGCGGCTATACATGGCGTGTAAATCCAAAGAGGAGTAGAACAAAATAAAAAGAGGCGTCCAAATTACTAGAAAATGCGTCTCCCTTCATGCACAAGCGGCCTGCACAAAACAAGGTAAAAAAAGGTGAAGAAACAACAAAATACAGAGTTAAGCAAATCAATTTGCAAACAAAAAAACCCGTGGAGATCATCTATGCGGCTGAGCAAAATCAAAAATCAAAGTGAATAATAAAAAAAAATGAGAAGAGGCAGCGGCTAAAGAATATAGAAAGCTTTAGATCCATTTTTTTGGTGCAAAGAAAACCCTAAACTGCCTCTAACCAGCATTTGCCACGTGGAGCCTCTACAAGTCATTTTTTTTAAGAGGTGAGTCAAATCTGCCTTTATTTAAATACAATCTTGTCCATTTTACATTACAAATGCTTAAGCGGCCAAGTTGGATAGAGGGAAAGCCTTAGAAGTGGGAGGTGCATGGTTCAAATCCCACCCCCAACTTGCATTTCGAATTTGGCAAATTTTTTGGTGGAACCACCAAATTTAGCAGAATTTTGAATTTAGTTATAACTAACTAAATTTAGCGAGAAAATCCCTAATTTAGGGTAAAAAAATTTTTTTCTCCCATTCACTGGTTTTCATTTTGGACATTTTTTTGCAAAAGGAGACCCATCTAAAAATTGAATTTTTAGCTATTTTTTTGCAATTTTTAGCATTTTGGGTCGTATTGGGCTCAGGAGGCCATTAGGGCCTGCGAAACAAATTTTTTTTCCTTCCATTCAAATTTTCCAGTTTTTGAATGTAAATTGTATACTGTTGTATATTGTACTAATTTGCAGCTTTGCCATAGTCAATCGAAAACTTTGTAATCGCTCAAAAATGGCGCAATTGTAATAAAAAAATAAAAAAATTGGTTCTGTAACACTCATGAGATCCTAGATCTCATTCACAGCGTTTGGTATATACGGTGCCTCTGGGAAGCACTTATGGGTAAAGTCATCACGAATACTACTGAACTTAATTCCTAATATAGCTGCAACAACATCGTCTGGGCATCATCCCTTTAAATCGACGGGGAGTAATAAGGTCACATTGCACACACTATGAACCATCCCATCCGTCTGTGAACGATTGCACGACATAAATCCAGACTGAGAAATTATCCAAGTATATAGTGAAGTTATGCATGCGTATGAGGATATTTCTTTGAGTTGGTGTTAATAATCACACAGACCCCATCAATATTGTCTTGGTACCACGTATTGAATTCTTTCACGTATGTTAATGCCTCTTTCACGTACCGCCGAGTATATAGAAAGGGTGAGCTTCTTCCACATACCAACAGGTATATCGAAGGGTGCGTATATAGAGAGGTTTGGTATATCAGACTGACGGTATATAGATTGGGAGACCTAATACCTGGAGTGATAAGAGTCAAACCCTATCAGTGATCTCTGTAAAATGGGCACCAATGCCCCCAAATTTTTTCTTCCTGATTCACAATTGCTCAGAGGAAGCAACTATGCTGCATGGAAGACAAAAATAAAGACATAACTTGAGTTTGAAGAGATCTGGTCCGTTGTGAATGGTACTCACGACGGATCAACCAATGATACAACACAACAACGGTAGTTTGATAAAGCAGATCAGAAAGCCAAACTCATCATCTTGTTTGGAGTTTCTGATGATGTGCAACCCCACATTTGAGATGCCAAAATAGAAAAAG
The DNA here is from genome assembly GCA_018340775.1 of Taxus wallichiana var. yunnanensis. Taxonomy (NCBI): domain Eukaryota; kingdom Viridiplantae; phylum Streptophyta; class Pinopsida; order Cupressales; family Taxaceae; genus Taxus; species Taxus wallichiana. The sequence goes on from CM031239.1 coordinate 436,008,948, forward strand.
AAGCGTGGGATAAATTGAGCATAGTATATGAGGCCAAGAACAAGAATGTCATACTGAATTTGTAGAGTCAGTTACATACACTGAAATTCAAGCAAAATGAGAAAATTGAAGCTTTCTTAAGAAGAGTTGCCAAATTGAGGGCTTCACTTTTAGCCCTAGGGAACCAGTCACAGATGATGCTCTCATTCCCATTGTTCTGAGAGCACTCCCCTCTTCTTACCACATTTTTGTCACAACACTAAACGTGACAGATATGACAGTTGGTTTTGACAAACTAGTAAACCTACTACAATAAGAGGAAGCAATGCACAATAAGGATGATGAAGAGGAGCAGGCACTAGTCTTCACATCAAAAATGGAAAGGAAAAGGTAAAGGAAAACCTAATTCCTATAAGAAGTCCCAACATCAGAATTAGTTTCATGGGGACAATCAATAGAAGAAGCAATGTCCTATTTGCAAAAGAGGACATGACTTACAAGATTGTTGGTATAACACTTACAAGAAAGGTTCATCAAGCAAATCTAGACCACAACAAAAACAATCTTACAAGGGACATTCTAACAACTATCACGGGTAGAAAAAGGGTAACTAGAAAAGAATACCCCACCAACAAGGTAATATTGCGAGCAATAAGAAGAATAGTTTGACAATGAAGACTTCTTGTTCACCGCTTCGATCAAAATTAACCATCCATGTCATCTAGTGATGTCTGGTATGTTGATTCGAGCCACTCGACACATGACCAGCCACAGAGACTAGTTTATTTCAATGAGGACACACCATCAAAAATCATGTTTCGTTGGGAGATGATTCTTCATATACAGTTCAGGGGATTGGGAACATTTCTCTACCCCTTGGTTCACGCAAATGCAGACTATCAGATGTCCTATATGTCCCTGGGTTGACAAAGAATCTCCTTTCAGTTAGTTAACTCCTTGATCACAACCTAAAAATTGACTTTGATAGTCAATCAGGCAAGAAAACCTGTTTGATTCAAGATAAATCAAGAGGCTTGAAAATAATTGCAAAAGCCTCCAATGTGGGATGCATGTTTCAACTTGATTTCATTCACATAGACGATCAATCACTTATGGCTAAAAAATCCACCTCAGCACAGTTGTGGCATCAGAGATTTGGTCATGTAAGTTTCAATCTCGAAACACTTCACCGGTGTAATATGGTACATGGGATACCATCTCTTCGTAAGGATACGATAAGTGTCCTCACTACCTAGCAAAAAAAAAGAGTTTCACTCCAAAGGAGTACATTTCGAGCTCATGGTAAACTTGACCTGGTTCATACCGATCTTTGTGGTCCACTCCAGCCAAGTCATTCTGGGTTCTAGTACTTCATGCTTTGTGTTGACGACTATTCATGGAAAATGTGGATTTTTTGTCTTCACAAGAAAAGTGAAGCATTTGAAACCTTCAAAAAGTTCAAAGTAGCAGTTGAGAAAGAAACTGGTCATCACATCAGAACTCTCCACTCAGATCGAGGGGGAATTCACCAGTGATGAGTTCAGAGACTACCTACAAACTCACAGGATTCATCGACAAATGCCTCCTCCACACACACCACAACAAAATGGTGTTGTTGAGAGAAGAAATCGTACTATCATGGAAATGGTGCAATGCATGATCGATGATTCCGGACTTACAAAGACATTTTGGGTAGAAGCAACAAAGATAGCAGTGTATTTGTTGAATAGAGTGCCCACAACTACTCTTGATGGAATAACACCACAAGAAGCATGGTCAAATAGGAAACCATCCATTGCACACCTCAGAGTATTCGAATGCAATGCAAGCATGCACATACCCAAACAAAATAGAAAGAAATTGGACATGAAGTCACAAAACTCATCTTCATTAGGTACAGTGAAGAGACTCTTGGGTATAGATTGATGGATCCTAAGAACAAAAAAGTCTACACCAGCAGAGATGTTGAATTTTTCAAGAAGAAGGAAGCAGAGACTCTTCCTCCAGACTCACAAGATGTAGATTTTTCACTTGTTGTAAAAATTGAAGCTGATGTTCCATCATAAGATGAAAGTGATGATGGGGATGATGGTGTTGATCAATAGAACCACAACCCATGGGAACAACAGTTCAACAGATGCCTAAATGGTGTACAAGTACATTAAGAGATGCAAGATTGGATGCTCCACTAGATACATCCACCCTTGGACCATGGACTCATAGCAAAATAGAGAAGAAGTTAATTTTTCTTTGATGAGTAGAGTTATTGAATTAGATGAGCCCTCAACAGTCCAGGAAGCCCTACAGTCAAAAGCTTGGAAAGATGCCATGGATTCTGAATATCAATTAGTGATGAAGAATAACACTTGGCAGCTTGTCGATCTTCCACCAAGGAAGAAACCCATTGGATGCATATGGATATTCAAAACTAAGTACAAAGCAGATGGGACAATGGACAAGTACAAAGTAAGACTTGTAGCAAAGGGGTACGCACAAAAAGAAGGCATTGACTATGAGGAGACATTTTCTCCCACATCTAAGATCAAAATGATCAGGATGATCTTTGCTCTAGCTGCTCAGTTTGGATGGAAAATTCACCAAATGGACGTAAAAAGTGCCTTCCTAAACGGAGATTTACAAGAAGTCTACATGACTCAACCTAAGGGATATGTTGTACCTAGTCAAGAAGCAAAGGTATGCAGACTTAGGAAATCTCTGTATGGGCTCAAACAGGCACCCCGAGCATGGTACATCAAGATTGATGAGCATCTCGTACAACATGGATTTGTTAGAAATCCATACGATCCCAATATCTACCTCAAAAAGCAAGGGGGAGATGGTGATTTTTGTTGTCTATGTCGATGATCTAGTCATCACTGGTAGTTCAGTGAGGATGATCGATGTAATGAAGAAATATCTTAATCGATCATTCAACATGACCGATCTCGGCTAATGCACTATTGTCTTGGATTAGAAGTGTGGCAGAAAGAGAATCATATTTTTTTTTCTCAGATGAAATATACCAAGACTACGCTCGAGAAGTTTAGGATGATGGATTACACACCAATTTACACCCATGGAGAATAGATTACAATTATCTCTTTCAGATCCATCTCCTGAGGTAAGTGCCACTCTCTATCGGAAGCTGATCGAGAGTCTCATTTACATGACGTACACTAGATTAGATATCAGCTTTGCAGTGAGCTATCTATCCAGGTTCATGCAGGAACCCAAAGTTTGTCATTAGAAAGAAAAAAAGTGCATTTTGAGATATCTCAAAGGATCAATGGATCTTGGTCTAGAATACAAGAAGAACGAAAACTTCTTCTTGATTGGATATTCGGATTCAGATCATGTAGGTAACATTGATGATAGAAAATCCACTTCTGGATTTGTATTCTTTATGGGATCTAGACCAATATCATGGGGAAGTAAGAAACAACACTTTGTTTCTCACTCTTCCATAGAATCTCGAGTATCATTTTGCAGGAGAAGTTGTCTGTGAAGTGATTTGGCTACGTCGCATACTGGAAGGACTTAGAATACCCCAGGACAAACCTAATACCATGTATGTTGACAATGAAGGTGTTCTCAAACTTGTTTGCAATCCAGTTTTTCATGAGAGAACAAAACACATTGAGGTACAGGTTCATTTCATACGCGAACATGTGTTGAAACACAACATCTAGCTTCAATTTTGTCCAACTGCTGAACAACGAGTAGATATTTTCACAAAGTCACTTGCACGTGACAAGTTTGAGTTGTTTAGAGAGTTCCTCTCCTCATCTCTTCAGACAATGCACAATTAAGGGGGGGAATGTTAGGATAAAATATTATTATCCTAATTAATTATGCATAGTATAATTATTTAATTAATTTTATTAATTAAATAATAATGGTTATAATATAAACCATATTTTGTTATGTATTGTTATATGGTTCATAAACCATATTTGTCTTTCATAAATGTTGTTATATTGTTTTAAACAGTATATTTGTTTTTATTCAATTGTTGCTTCCCGGATGTAATATTGGAAGCTAATGTACTGATTGTTGTATTGTTACAACTTATATTTTGTTTGTATTCAGCTTTGCATAATACCTATAAGTATTGTAGCTCTTTCCTGTGTAAATGGTTGATTGAGTTTAATAAAATATTATCAGGCTTCCGCCACTGTTGCTCAATCTACACTTTCTTTGTCGCCACTTCTCTTTCTTTCTCTTCTTCACTTTCTTCATCCAATGCTCCTAATCTATCCTGTATTTTTCTCAAAACAACAACCAACTCAACATCCCTATGCTTCTCTCTATTTCCTTCTCTGACCACTCTTCTTGGTGGCATCTTGACAATCTCTTCACTTATCTTCTCTTCTCACTGCTTATTTCTTTTTCATGTCTTCTTTCTTTGTCAATTTATTCTTTTTATCAGCTTAGGATACCAAATTATGTAGAGAATACAACACACCAAATATATCACAACAAGTTAGATTGCATGAAAAAATTCAATTTAGTCTTATTTTGTGATTTTTTTTAGGAAAATTATAATATTACTGCGTACATTGTTTTAGATTGTTAATTTGTTGAATATAATATTATGATAACAATATTGTTTGGGTGGTTAAAACAACCCACCTAATATTAGTTCGAGTTGTTTGTGGAGAGAGAATATGATTCCTTGATTTAAGGACAACCTATTCCTATATATTTTTAAGAGTTCCCGTATGAAATTAATTAAGAAGAATGGTTGTTGTTCTGTAAAAATATGAGTTGTGATCTTCATCCGGTATTAGAGTGATATCAATCCTAATAAGAGCATGTTTGAAAATGTGAAGGATAAATATTGAGTACTCAGAGCTATCATTAATTGAATTTCATTAGCCATCATGTTGTATGAAATTTCTGACATATATGTTGCCTCCCCTCTCTAATGAGTTCGTGCTCTATAAAGGTAGAAAGTTTAAAACCGTCTTCCACATCCGCATGAATTTTTTTTTCAGGGTTTGTAAAGGTCTACCAATAGACATACGTACATTTCATCTAATATTATTGTGTTTATATTTATAAAAATGTGGTTTTATTCTTATCAAGATTGGAGTGAAAAGTGAGGTGTAAATAGAAGAATTTGTAGTTTGTTTGTTACTAGATCCTCCATGTGCATTTCTCCAACTTGGTAGAAGTGTTCAACAAAGAAGAGACTATTTATTGACAATTGGGTGTGTCTTGTTTGGAGATTTTCATTCACTACACCATGGATCTAGGCCTTTCATGCATCGATTTACAGGTGAGCTCTTTATATTCCTGTGAGTTTGTAGCAACAATTTTGATTTGATTTTTATTACCAATTTTTGCATTGTCTAGTTTGTGGTGTGGAATTATTATATCTCTGGAAAACAATAAGACATTTTTGTTCCCTTTGGTGAAAATAAAAGAAAATCTATATTTGAGTTCTACTATAGCCCAAAATTTTCCAAATAAAAGGATACAATTTTCCCATATAATGTTCCTCCTTTTATTATATGTCCACGAGAAGCTTTACTCTACTAGGTGTGAGAATTATTATTATTCATTAGAAATAAGATTTATTATTTAGAAGTTTATATTTAGGTTATTGAGTTATTATATTTTAAGTTTAATGTTTGGCTCAACAGCTTAGTGTGTATTTGTCCTTTATACCAAAATTGTTGATTATAATATCTCTTAGTCTTGTCATTGTGTTGAGAATAAGATATATTAGTGTTGTCAATGTGTCAATGTTATTATACAATAATTGTTAATTCAAATAGTTTTTGTTGCTGAAGTCTAATTATCAATCCATAGTTTTGTCTCAAAGTGTCATAAAATAATTTTCTTTAGTTACTATTATTAGCAAAATTTTCATTTTTTTCAATTATCACCATCACATCATTTTTCAAAAGTTGTGTCGTGTCTGCGTAATGGAAGTCCCACTAGAAAAATTCAATGGGCTCAATTGTTTGTATTATTTTATTTTACCAAGAACATCCCAAGGCGTGTTGGCACATCACTCATACAGATCTGAGTGCTCACCCAAAGTGCGTAAGGGTACCAAGTCCCTATTTTATGGCAACTTTGTCAAGGAGTTAGCATGAAAAGACATATAATCTAGTTCCATAATAATCATTGAGGATAAAGCATAAAAAGATCTAGATCTCAACCATAGTGCATAAATAATCAAACAAGAACTAGTAATAGATTTACCACACAAGATCCATCAACAACGACATTATTAACAAAATCCATCCACAATGTTCCATTGTATCCATAATAAAACCAATAGCCGATATACACATAATAATCATCACTAAGTCAAGAACATAGTTTTACCAAAGAGTATAATACTAACATAACATGATCAGGGATCCCTAAATCATGATCCCACAAATCACACACACACACACACACACAAATTAACACACACACACACACACACAGGGGTGGGAAATTTCCCTTCACCGCCTAAACATCCTCAAAATAGGTTGCATGATAAGAATAACGCCACTTACAAAGATAACAAGGGAGCATGTAAGCTATTCTAACAATAGATCTCCTATAGATAACTCTAGTTTGAATCATATTATTATCATAACTCAACATGACGTTTCATATTCCACCATTTCTAAAAATATCCTGGTGTGACCTCCAAGTCTTCTTATCAAAACGTGCTCAACACTCAATCCCATTTTAGCCCGTGGGTGCAAAACGGCTAAGTATTGATCTTTGAATTCCCGGGTCAAACTATAAGGCACAAATCTATTCATATTCCTTTCCTTCAATACTTAGGAAATATTTTACCAACCCAATATTACCCCACACTAATTTCATTACCACCCCAACAATGGGTAATCATGCCTTATCCTTGCAAGTACAAAGAATTAGAACAAAAGAATGTTTGTACATAATGAACAAATATGCAAAAAAATTGGGTGCCCTACTCTTATGAAGGTAGAATTAACTTAGGATACTCACTTTTGATCTCTTCCTCTAACTTGTTCCAATCACTGAGCACCTTATTTGTCTTGTCAAGGATGTCTGTGAGTACTCCTTCCATCTCATCCATAGTCATGTCTTTGCGCTCATTCCACAAAACTCTAAGGAAGTTTTCTAGACTTGATATCATCCCATCCATCATATCCATAAGTCGTGCTATAAGATTCCCAATATCCTTGATTTAATCTTTATGAGGGTCTCGAGCCTACTTGTGAGCACATCACACATTTCTGCTAGTAATTTCAGCCTCTCCTTACACCCAAGTGTTTCATCATTCTTTTTTAGTAAGGACTATAGTCTCTTCCACTAGAGTCCTTGTCTTGATTATTATTTCAAGATCTGTGCACATATTCAATGCAAAATATGCCTTTTTCATCTCATCTTTCAAGGTTTAGAGAAAAATTTGTACCCTGTGATTTGACACACTATCATTGCCTTAGTTCTTTCCACCTATGCTTTGTAGTATCCTTTGCTTTTAACATCTACACTATACCCTCATCCAACACCATGTGAACCAATGTGTGCAAGTAATGCATAGCATATGGGAATCTTTGAGCTACCTTTTCCTCATATTGTGGCCTCACCTCCAAAATTTCATCACCAATCTGCTCCGCCATATCAAGTACCGCACAAACCTTCACCTTAGTGTTATCTTTTTCCTCTGTCATACACTTAATATTTACTTATTTATCCTTTATATCCTCTAAAAAGTTTGAATAGTTTCCACTTTATCTATATTTCTACGTGCAACCTCTGCATATACCTTTGTCAATTCATTACTTGTTCATCCAAAAAATTATTCGGCTTGATGGTTACATGGCAGGAATGTGAGGATCTCTTCATCCTCTGAGAAACACATAACTACTCACACACATCAAAATTAGGCTCATCCATGTGAGTATACATATTCCATGATAAATTCTTCCGATGCGTGTGGTTTCCATCTTGGGATCCATCATCTCCCAACCATATAACCATTCCTTTGCAATAGTGCTCTGAACCTTGGGTGAATTATATTTGTTACATCATCAACATAGCCTAGGTTCTACATCTATACCATCTCCTCTTCTTTGGAGTCATTTGCTCAACTCACCTACTTGATTTTGTGTTCGATGCCCACATCTGTTGTACTTCCTCTTCTCCCTTAGGTTCCTTGTTCATGCACACAACATTCTCTACTATCTCATGTCTCCACCAGCTTTCGAATTTATTTTTTAGGTCCTTGCATGCCTATAATGGGGACATCTTCATCAAACAAGGGTTTCTCACCACCTATCTCCTCATCCTCTTGTGCCTCTCTAGACTAGGTGTTGAAATATATTCATACGCGCTTCTTCTATGTGAGGACTTCTCTTTATCACTATCCTTAACATGAATGTATCTCCACCTTTTATTGCTTTCTTCCTTGGATTTCTTCATTGGTGTAATGTGCGGTGACCTCCTTAATGGGCTGTGAGGAGCTGTCGGTGCCAATATCTACACCTATACACCTTCTACGTAATTTTCTCCTCTCATGATTTAGAGCAGTATTGTCATCTCATTCCACTTCGCACTCTAGGAAATTCTATAAAAATTCATGTCCTTGTTCTTTTTGATTGGGGGTGTCTATTCCACTGACATCCTTTCTCCCACATTTTTTCCCCTTTGAGGAATTGGTAAAGACAATCCTATCCTGAGACTACTTTTCCATCCTTAAATCGCGGCCTCAGGTATACATACACGTGCGCAGCTCAATATTTCCTACAATCATAGTCTCTAGAGTTATGTCAATATTTTTGACTCCATCATCTCACATATGCCTCCTTTTTAGGGTAGACATATGTCTTGCACAAAATATGAATGTTTGTGTCTACTTTGTCAAGATCAAATTGTAGTTTCCACGCATTGTGTAACCTGTTCATCAATCTTTAAAATACCGAGCGGTAAATGTAAAGGGTAACTTACACCATGGGCTCTTCTCTCCCGTCTTCATGAAGAACCTTCCTAGATAGAAGTGATGGTATGCCATGAAATATGCTTATCTTCCCAACACACTAGGCAGCTCTAACAGTATGCACCTCTCTCCCTCAAACGCCCAATGCATCCTTCTAAACTACTTCTCCTAGCGCTCCTTATAAGTGTTTGAAATTGAACCATAGAAGGTGTACTTGGTGAAATTCAAAGCATGTGATTTATTCTCCAAGGGGTATTCCCACATCTTCTCCTTCTACTTGTCGGGCACACCAATTTCATTTAATATGACTAATAAAAAATAACACCGCAAGTTATTTTCTCATTTTGTCAACTTGGGTGCATGCTTCTTCCACTAAGATCTCTGTAATATAAACTACAATATTATAATAGGTTTTATTCACCATTTTACACGCTATATGTAGCTAGTGCTTGTGAACTTCTCTCCACCTCTCTAAAGTGCCCAATTTAAAACCGACCAAACGCTAAGCACTACCCCTATAGCTAGATCATCTATTCATGTAACATTGAAATCTTGCCCCCTTTTTTAGTGGTACGTAGTGGTTTTCACTTCTACCCCTCATTATCGATAAGTCACATGTAATTTTAGAACCAGAGTCACACAAACCCATGACTTTATCGATCAAATTAGCTATAATCTACATCCCTTGCTCAAATGAAGTAGAAGAAATACTCATGCACACGTGACATTAGACACTAGTACAAGTGGTCATACCTTCCAAATAATGAAAGCTCATAAATTTTCATAACTCGATGCATTCCAAAAAAAATTCACTAATTTGTCTAAAACCTTATTACCATCTCGCCATCCTACTAGTCTTTCGAATGGTCTTTGCATTGCTATCTTTGATGGTTTTCTCAATCTTGTGGTTGAAGTCACTAATCTTGCACTGGGTTAATTTTTACGTCCATGACCTCCCTTAGATTACCTCTTCCAAGTAATACATTTTGACTAGCCACTTCTACAAGGCTTCTTCCTCTTGAAAACTAGAGCTCACCTTGGTGTCATTGTTCTTACCAACTCATAGGTGTTATTTGCAAACTACAACCTTTCCATTGCCTTACCCTTACACACCTTGCACCCAAATGAAAACCTTTGATTTATCGCTCCCTAGATGTAACTCTTCCTCCATGAAACCCTAGCCACATGAACCTTTCTCCCTCACCCACCTAAAAAATGCAAACACACATGCATGTGAAGTCTGTCAAAGTTGTGTTGTGAGTTCATTTAGTTTTCTGGTTAATAGCTCATTATTTATACTAGTACTTCATCGCACTTCTCAATTGTGAAAGCTCAAAGGATGAAATGTACTACTAATCATTACACTCACCAACTTTATATTGTATTTCAAAATTCTCCCTATTAATTTCTCCCCAACCACCATCATACGTGGCATTAATTCTACCTCCGCACTTTTCTACGGGTTGTGTTGCCTCCTTCCATGCCTAAATATCTCACGCCTTAGTCTTAACCTTCTAGCACATTCTTTAATTTATTGGCCACAAATTCCCTTACACATGCCCTCTAGTGCCAAAGTACCTCTCCAATGTGCCTCATACCAAGTAGTTTACAATGTTGTAGCCTACCTTGCATTACACTAAGAATATTTTACTCTATGCGTGGTCTTCAATCCAAGAAAATTTCTTGAAATTCTCTTTATAACAATATTTACCCCGAGCACCTATAATTTACAATGCACACCAATCAGTAACAAGGCGCTAGTCACATCTTGATTCCCCCACACTAAAATTATGCATGGTCTCTGCGCATGAAATCACTAAGATAATAATTAGCTATTGGCATGCAAGCATGATTATTACAAAAACACTTAACTAAACAATGACATGAAAGGAAACACATAGGAAGGGAATTCATTAAAGGAACTCTAATCTAAATGGAAATATTGCCTTATTACAAACACCTGTAAGGTTTATTTATAGTAGTGCTTTAGCCTACTCCCGTTAAAGTAACCGGGTAAACGTGTGCCATCTAATGTCTATAACTAGAAAGCTCTTGAATAAAGTATGTATGTTACAACATATGGGCCCAACAAATGCACTTGTAAATTTATAGGGTGGCATAAAAACATTGAATCATAAAGGAAAACCATCTTCCCAACTTCAATCTTCTTGTTCATAATATGCCTATCATGTCATGCCTTTTGCCTGCCTCTTCTCTTTCGAATCTACCGAGCAATGATGTGTCTTTCATCCAATCGCATCAACTTATCTATACATTTTTCAAGTTCTTTCATCATCATCCAATTCTTGTATGTGTGTAATACATAAGGAGGGTAGCATGAATTCTATTGGTAAATTAGCGTCCATACCAAACACCAAATGAAAGGGTGTGGCTTTGTTGAATCTCTTATAAGTAGTACTATATGCCCAAAGTTCAGTAGAGACTTTATCATCCCAATATTTCCTTCCAACATCTTAAATCTTAGTCAATATATGACCCAATATATTTTTCAAAGCCTCATCAGTGCCATTGGCTGTGGGTGATAGGGTGTTGTTTTATGGTGTGTCGTCATAAATTATACCAATAGTGCCTTGATAGTCTCATTAAGAAAATGAGTGCCCCTATCACTTATTAGGCTCAGTGGACATCCACACTGCTGATTATGTTCTACCATAGAAACCTTGCTAATGTAGCTTTCATGCAATCCTTTGTAGGCACTACTTTTGCCCACCTAGTAAGATAATCTGTACAAGTTATAATATAGCGTGATCTAGTCTTTCTCATGGGTGGTGAAATACCACCCAAAAAGTCAATTTCCCACTTTTTAAAAGGTTCTGCGCAATAACAATAATCCTTAAAGGAATTTCATCTCTATGCTCAGATTTCCAAGGCATTAATAATGGTCACATGCTTTACAATATTCTATACAATCTTTGTAAATCATTTCCCACTAAAATCTACCAATAGAATCTTGCATGTGGTAACATTTCCTGCATAATGTACACCTACAATCCCACCACGAGCTTCCTCCATAATGGAAGTATGCTCATGCTCTAGTACACATCGACAAAAATCCTCATCTTGGCCTAAGTTGTATAAATCTCTACTAATTAACATGTAGGGTACGATGATGCGTATAACAAGTTATTTTTAATCTAAATCCTTCATTCCTTTAGGCACCACACATGTTCGTAAGAATACAACAATATCCTTTAAGTCAAAGGTCACGGGTTCAATATAAATAGCTATGCATCTAACATTGTATCCTCAATGATTTGTGCATCCTTGTTGGAGTTAGTCCTTGATAAATGATCGGATCCTGAGTTTACCTTTCCTAGATTCACCACTAATGTAAAGTCAAATTATTGAACAAGAGAATCCATCTACATATGAGCCCTTGAAAAATGGTCTTATTGACCAGATACTTAAGTGCCATGTGATTTGTATAAATATAAAGGGAGTTTCTAGCAAGTACTATCTAAACTTATGAAGCGCATAAATCATAGACAATGCTTCGTGCTCTATAATTGTGTAATTTTTCTTAGCTGGTGTCAACTTTATGCTTGAAAAATTAATGGGATGATCAATAATCCCATCTTTATGCTAGGATAACATGGCACCAATGGCCATGCCAGAGGCATATACATGTACATGGAATGGTTTGTTTCATGAAGGCAAGTGAAAAATAGGTGTAGAAGTAAGCCTTTCCTTCAATGTCTCAAATGCACGTTGTTGCACCTCACCCCAATGGAAATTTCCCTTACTCTTTAACAATTCCTCTAAGGACACATCTATCCTAGAATAACCCTTGATAAACTTCATGTAATAACCTATGTGCCTAAAGAATTCTCGTACACTCCTGCTCTAGTTATTAGTTTCCTCTAAGCCCAAAATGATAACAACCTTAGCAGGATCTACCAATAAGCCTTCTTTACATATGATATGTCCCAAAAGAGTTCCAAAGGGTGTAGAAAAGATGCACTTCTTGATGTTTAGGGAGATTCTCAACTATTGGCACCTCTCAAACATAAGTCTTAAATTATCACAATGATATTTTACTAGCCCATAAACAGTCTAATCATCTAAGTAATCTACAAAAACTTATGAATGAAGTCCTGAAATTCTTGCACAACAATGCACAAAAATACCACATATGCATTCTTCAATCCAAAAGGAATAACCATGTATGCAAAACTTCCCCACTCAGTGGTGAAATTTGTCTTCTCTTTATCTTCTTTAGCAATCCGCACCTGATGATATCCATTATATCCATCAGTGAATGAGTAGATCTCACGCCCGGAATGCCTTCCAAATTATCCTTTGTACATGGTGTGGGAAAGGGATCTATTACAAAAGCAACATTCAACTCCCTATAATCCACATAGATCCTTATTATTCCATTTTTATTTATTCTTATCACCATAGGGCTAACCCACTCTGACTCCTCAATGGGCTCAATGATTCTTAGAATTAACCATTTTATCAATATCTTCCTTTACCTTGACATGTAAATTAGGATTCATCTTGTAAGGTATTCTTCTATTCGAAGCTCGCACCTTCCTTTAAATTTATCCTCATCTCACCCAAAGAGATATGTACCCCTTTTAACTCATGATAGCCTCTAGAAATAATTCCTAAAGTCACGCAATAGACTCAATTATCTTTACAACCTCTAAGTCAGACCAATAATCACCAATGATGGCCTCTTTAGGTTCTGCATCTATCCCAATGTTGACCTTCTTCATTTTCGTAGGCTCATGGTAAGCATTTTCCTTTTCATCTGCACTTTCCAAGAGTTCACGTGTACCTATAGTGTGGTTAGCATCCAAATTCTCTATTTCCTCATCATCAATCATATAAACCAGTTTACCTTTCTCTTTTTCCAACCAGGCATGACCAAGTTGTTCTTCATCTATCTCTTCTTCTTCAAACATGCCTCCAGATCTAACTCACCTAGTAATTCTTGTATAAGATCCTCATCCTTTTCACTATCTCCCATAGTCAAGTGCTTCATAATCAGTAATACCTCATTCACTCATGGTTTTTTGGAAAAAAATTCAAAGGTCTCAATCATACATGCATCGGTTCTTGCTAATTCCATGTTTCTATATTCAACTCTACATAAACAAACCATGTGCAAACACAGCCACGCAAAGTGAAGTAAAGCTTATGCATCCACAATGAAAGTGGTAAGGCCTCATACCCCTCTTTCTAGAATCTCTCACACTCTTGAACGTGATGTGAGGTGTCGGCCCCCCATGAAATTCACATGTTTTGGTAGGTGCATTGCTTCTAAAAAATATAGTAGATAAGGTGATTATCACCTCTCGCCACTCTAATAGACTATCTCTGTGTGTAATACACTAATGCGTTATTGTCCCACATAAGGTCTATACCAACATATTCCTTCTCTCCACTTGATCTTTCCACTTTGAGATTCCATATCACGAAGAAATACATTAGAATTTCCTTCAAAGTGTACCTTGGTACTAGTTATTGCCTTAAGCACCTAACACAACATGGCCCTCTTATGCGAGTAATCGCACTATAATCTTCATCTCATGCCCAACCATTTCATAAGTCACATGCACCTAGTTGTCACAAGAAACACTGATTGGATCACTCATATACTATGCATCATATCATTGAAGAACACCTTCCTTAGATGGCTTGAGTGTTTTAGGGTCTCTAATGGTGCATGCATAAATTCTATTAAGATCCTCCTCACTTAATGGCTCCACATAAGGTGCAATTTTCCATCTATCAAAGGAATAATATTACAGTCCTCTTTGATCTCAAAACTGATATAACCTTTATTAAAGTGTAGATCAACATTAACTTGTGTAACACCAACGGTGCCCAAGAAAAGCTAGAAAACTATCTACTTCGGAAAGTGCCAAGACCTCAAAGTCCCCAGTAAAATTGTCCCCTTGTATATTAATAGTGGCATCCTTCAATACTTTAATGGGCATGGCTTGAGTCCTATTCACTATATACAACACGTTTTAATATGGTTGTAATGGTGGCCTCCCATGTCCAATGTTAGTACATTTACTTTTGCACATGTATCAATCAGTATATTACTCAACAACCATCCATCATAAACTACATTAAAGGTGATATCTTTGTCATATTCAAGACTATGAGGAGGTAATTTTGTATGCAATATCTATCTCTTATGCTCAAATCCAACACACAACACTTTCTCCCTTAACCATTCCCTTAATAAAGAAATGTTGTTTTCTTGGTGCAACATCTCATAAACCTCCTTTAATTCATCAACATCTTTCTGAGGGAGCTCAACTACGTTTTCTTGCTCTAGCTTCCGTGATTTCTCTTTCAAGCATTGTATCTCACCCTGCAAGTTTCTAATAAACTCCATAGTTTCCTGATAAACTTCCTTCTGATGGGAAGGATATAGATACTTTGCATGCAATACCTCATGTTTTGTAATAATAGGTTTCTGATTCAGAGTCTCACATGCACGCGCGTAGCCTCTGCGCATGTAGTCACCAACACAGGTATTATCTTAGGGTCAGGTGCTAACTTCGACATCCACTGATCTTCCATAACACGCTATAATCTAACCATTCCCATGCCCTTATCTTGCTTATGTTTCTTGCTCATATGCTCATACCAATTTGGGAATTCCTCAAAAAATTTATTCTTTATGCACAATGAGAAAATAATGTTCGAGGTAATTCACACCTATAATGATCAAGGAATCCACATGTGAAATAGGTCCCTCGTGAGAATTTTCCTCTTCCACCATCGTGACCTCGGCCTCTAAATCCTCCATGGTAACCTCTACCTATACCACCTCCATCAGAACACCCTTCATTATGATTATGATTATGATGCTCACCTTGTTCCTTAGAATTATTTGCAACACTGGTATGATGTACACCAGTTTTAATGACATCATGAATTTGATCAATCAATCTACAATTCTTTATATCATGAGTGGTAGACTTACAAATATTACAATAACAAGACATGTTCTTCCTGATCACATGTTGTAATAGGGGGCACCTACTTGAATCATGATCCAAATGATAGATATCACAATCTAACAACATGGCGTACACCAATTTATGAGGGAAACTATCCTTAGTATGTCCTTCTACCTCACAATTCATACACCAAATACCACTGCACGTCTCATGGGATGAATTAGCTAATAATTTTTCCAATTTTTTTTCCATAGATGTAATTCGAGTTTCCAAAAATGGGCTAACTTTGATGTCTATCCTTTTAACTACCTCAGCATGTAGAGCTTCCTCCAAATCCTCACGTGGATCTATAAATGTCTTATGAGAAATCACCCTTCTTAAAGGTGTGATAAAACCACAAAAAATTGTGTATGCTGGCTAGGGTGAATATCATAAGACAACTTTGTTAAAAAAGTTTTAAAGCTTACATCATACTCCCTTACGCTCTTAACCATTCCCTGTTTAATGGCCTTCATCGCATTGATACTTTTTTGTTCATACTCAGGTATATGAAACTTAGCTAACAAATCATCACGCAATACGTATAGTCTACACAAGTCTAGTTTGGATGATACTTCTTGTACCAACTATGCGCGCATCCTTGCAAAGTAGTACTAAATTGACTTTCTTTATGCTCAGGAGCTATTATTCCCTTAGCGTGTCATAGTATTTCACACATGTGTACATGCTTAGCTGCATCTTTAATTCCTCTGTATTTTGGTAGGTGAAGATACATCTCGTAATAAACTTACTAGGGTTGGTGTGGACCGTGCCCACTAGATCCAAAACTTGTATTACCTCCAATATTCCCTCCACCACTAGATCCACTAGATCCTGAACCACCTGATCCACATGATCCTCCTCTTGTAGTGGGTACCTGACCAGAGGATGTGTTTCCTTGTGTTCCAACAGTTATATTACATTTAACTCCCATGGTCTGCGAAGTTGTGCTACTCCTCGTCATTATTACAACATTCAAGACGCCTACATTTTTCCCGATGAGGCACTAAAAATATACCTCTAACCGGAACCCCAAATAACAAAGATGACATCTACACTACCATAGATGAATGTTTTATTTGATTAACTCATATACTCAATGGAAAATTAAATCTATCAGGTCTTTACTATGTCACGAACATTAGCTTTCTTATCAACAACTATTTCAGGAATTGAACACCAAGCCCAATGGTTTGGTCTCCAGTGGGATTAGATGTATGCCCATAGTTCTTAGTCATTCTTCCTCATATGCAATCTCATCAAAAGCCAAAGGGGATCCTCTATTGTGATTTCCTAAGGATGAGAGAACTAGATGCTCTAGTTCCACGTCTTCCACATGAGCTCTAAATCCTTTGCAATCCATCTCTCTCCTTAACTCCAAAGACTCCTCAATTTCACATTTCTTTGTCAATTCCCTCTCATGCACTTCATTATAATTAATCCACCTTTCTTCTCTTTTCCTTTCTACCACTAGGTCCATCATCTTTCACCATACCTTCTCCTTTCCTCATGCATGGTGGGGTTTAGCTAGCCATGGGGTGTTCTTCCAAATCCATAGTTATAATCAAGATCTTAATCTCTAAAGGGATAGCGTGAAAGTAGGATCCTCTGGGTTCTCACAGAACTAGAACTCAACAACCTCTAGATAGGAATATGTAGAAACAATGTACTCCAATGTATAACTATTCAAGACACCACCCAAACAATGTACTCCAATTATCTACAAAGACATGTCTAAGCCAAATTAGCATCATGTAAAGTCTGGTAATCTTCTTGAGTCCATACAATTGTTTGATACCTCTAATTCCTCTTCGATTCATATGCTACCAGCCACTCATACAACTCTATATGGAAACAAGAAAATAATGTCTCATATATTTCATGATACATATGTTCTTAAACCCATGTGTACGCATTAAAATTGGGTCTAGTGTTAAATATGTGAGAAAATTGTTCCTCTAAATTTTCTACCCAAATCTCAATACTGTCCAAAGTTAACCGATATGTATTTATCATGCAATAGCCTTACAATAACTTGAAAAGAGGCCCCGCAACAAAAACAAAATGTAGTCTTTTATTTTACCAAGAATAGCCTAAGGTACGCTGGAACATCACTCGGATAGATCTAAGCACTCACTGTAGTAGCACGCAAGGGTACCAGGTCCCTCTTTTATGGCATATTTTTCAAGGAGTTAGCATGAAAAGACATATAATTCAGTTCCATAATAATCATTGAGGATAAAGCATAAACAAATCTAGATCTCAACCTTATTGCGTAAAGAATCAAACAAGAACTAGTAACATATTTAACACAAAAAATCCATCAACAACAACATTAATAACAATAATCCAACCACAACAATCCATTTTATTAATCCATAGCAAAACCAATAGTTGAATACATCATAATAGTCATCACTATGTCAAATGCGCAGGTTTTACCAACAATATAACACTAACATAACATGATTAGGATCCCCTAAACCATGCAAATCAATACATATATAGGGGTGAGAAATTTCCCTTCACTACCTAAACATCCTCAAAATAATCTACATGCTAAGAATATCCATGCGTCACTTACAAAGATAACAAGGTAGCATGCAAGCTCTTCTAACAATATATCTCCTATAGATAACTCTAGTTTGAATCCTATTATTAGCTTAACTCAACATGGTACTTCATCTTCCACCTATTCCGAAATAGATTGGCATGACTTCCAAGTCTTCTTATCAAAATTTTCTTAGTGCTCAATCCCATTTTAGCCTATGGGTGCAAAATGGCTAAGTATTGATCTTTGATTTCCCCGAGTACAAAACTATAGGGCACAAATCTATTCATCTTCCATACCTTCAATACTTAGGCAATATTTTACCAACCTAACAATTTCCACACTTGTAAAGTGAAAATACAAATATAGTTAATAAACAAGAATTTACGAAGGATTGTGAATGGACAAGAAAAAACACCAACATATCCAACTAAATTAGCAGAATGGGAGAATAGGGATGATAAAGCTAAAGCCATTATTGGTCTGGCTCTTTCAATTCAAAATTACATTATGTAGATCTTGAAAAACCATCTAATGAAATGTGGGATAATTTAAACAAGTTATTTGGAGCAAAAACAATGAATGCCAAGTTTTCTTTAAAACTCCAGTTGTTTAGATTCAAAATGAATGATGGGGTCACCATGTCTAGTCATATTAATGATTTTAGATCTCTCACTAGATAATTAGCAAAAGTTAAAGCTCCGGTTGATGATGAAGATGCAAAAGCCATATTGTTGAATAACTTGTCTTCCAAATATAGCAATGTTGTTTTCACTCTTGGACATATTCCTTCACAGTCATTGGAAGATATGATATCAACTCTTCTAGTTGAGGAAAAAAGAAGTAAAGACTTAAGAGAATGTAAAAGAAGAAATGAAATTGTAATTAAAAAAGAAGTATAAAAATTTCTCCAAAAACAAGGAGGAAATTGAATGTTTCTACTATAAGAAAAAGGGGCATAAAGCTCCATTTTGTAAAATTTGAACAGTGATCTTTTAAAAGGAAAACTCAAAATGGATGAAGCAAATATGGGCATATATGAGGAATTAGATTATGAGGAAGAAAAAATGGTTGATGACAAAGGTGATAACTCTTAAGATTTTATTTAATAAGAAAACAATCTTAGGATGGAGGCATCAAATGTTGAAGGTCAATCAACGGCCTCTCATTAGTTGCCAATGGCATAGCCGCATGAAGGTTTGGTGACATTTTTTTGGAGTGTGTTTGATTTCAGTTACGTGTGGTGTGATTCATATTTCATTATTCTTGTATGCAGTGTTCTTGATTGCTTGCTTTGTTGAATAAGTGGAAATTACACATTGTGGGGGGGACATGACACCAATGTTCCATTTCTTTTTAGTTTGTTTTTTTTGTCTGTAATGTGTGATCACAATTTCTTTAGTAATCCCATGATGGAATAATGTGATGAGAGAAGATGATAATACTTTGTAGCATCATGATATTATGGTTGTTGGTTATTCATTTTGAAAACCATCCCGAAGGTTTGTTGGTTATCCTGAAAAAAACCATCTTTTGTAGTTGTTGGATTTCCACTTGAAAAAAACCATCCCGGATGTTGTTAGCTATCTTGAAAACAAAACCATCTAGATTATGAGCAAGCTTCAAAGTGGCATGTTCCAATATAAGATAATTTTTCCCCATGTTCGCACTAGGGGGAATGTTAGGAAAATTATAATATTATTGCGTATATTTTCTTAGATTGTTAATTTGTTGAATATAATATTATGCTAACAATATTTTTGGGTGGTTAAAATAGCCCACCTAAGATTAGTTCGAGTTGTTTATGGAGAGAGAATAGGATTCCTTGATTTAAGGAAAACTTATTCCTATATATTTGTAATATTTCTCGTATGAAATTAATTAAGAATAGTGGTTGTTTTTGTGTAAAATTTTGAGCGTTGCTCTTCAAAATTGACTCTTTTTTCCTCAATGTTAGGAAAGCCTTCAATCATGCCAATTTTCTCTATATGTTCAAGTTAGCTTGTTTAAAGTATGAAACATGTTCCTTACCCTCTTTCATACAGAACCATAGAGCTTAGTGGCCTCTAGATCTTAATATTCAAGATTATATAACTTGTACCATAATAGAAAGAAGTATATAAGAATCCATACTTAGCATAAAATGAAAGAGAACCTATGAAAAGATGTATGCATCAGAATCATTGATGTTCATATATATATAAATGGGTAACCTCATTACATCCATGGAGCCATTTACAGAATGTCACAGAGAAGCAGACTGCAGTCATGCATTACAACTGGACTAATGTAGCTAAGCTAACAAAAAAAAAATTACAATCCCCTTTCCCAATACATCCTTTCCCAAATGCAATTACCCACTAACAGAGTTCTTGCAGTATTTCTGCAGAGCTCCACCCATTCTCTAGTTCTCTTCTCCTCTCTTCCTCCATCCCTTTTTTACTCTACAGGCACTTGTATTTATAGCCTTTTGGACTTGCCAACTCATCCTCCAATGCCCTTAGATCCAATGCCAAGTGTCTGAATGTGGTCCTCCATGCGAGCATGCTCCTCCAGCCTAAGCTTTCCACTTTATACCATGATGTGCTTCTAGAAGCTTCTACCATAGGCATGCTCCTTCTGACCCAACTGTCACTAGGCTGGCACCTTATCCATGCATGTGTCGGGTCATGATTTTCATGTGTTCTACCCCAAATGTCCAATTTGACTAAGTCCCAAACCCTTGGTTCTGTCCACACATGCACATGCACGCCACGGGTTTTCCTTAAACCCTTTTCTTAAACCCTTTGCCTTTGTCCTTGCACCTTTCCTTAACTGGGACCTACATGCACTACGTGCCTTTTGTACTTAGTCAATATTCTAGGGGCCCAACATCACCCCACACTACGCCTATTCTCCATCTGCGGGAACACTTCTCTTAGTGAGAGAAAGAATACAATAGGCTTACGCCTAGGAAAAAGAATAAGGGGATGAAAGAATGGGGAAAGAAGAAAGAATGGGAGAGTGAAAGAATCACTACAATAGACTAGGAAAATCCTTTTGCAAGTTGGCCTCCAATTTATTCTAGGCATCGACTTCATCCTATGCTCTCTGATAGAGGTCACCGACCAGGGTGCTCACCCCCTCAAATTTTAATCCATCTCCTTGCACACTCATAGTATCCATGATCTTCTCCAATTCCTTGCATATATCCTCCAATGCATCCATTCTTCATGTGTGATACATGGATATAGCTCCTTCAACTAGTTTTGATTGAAACCCTTAAGTTTTAATGGCCTCTGATTTCTTCTCAACCTCGGCAAGGATTTTGTCTCTTTCCACCCTATTCCCCTTGTTTTTCTCCTGGAACTCCTTGAGTTCCACTTCATGAGTGGTGACCAAGGCACCTACCACTTTGTCTCTATCTCGCATAATTGTTGTACATGGCCTCAGCAGTCCGAAGAAGTGGCCCTTACATCAACAAGCACTTTGTTGTACTCTGTGATGAGCACTACGATCTTCAACTTGTCTTCCTTCTCTAGGCATGGCCACTTCCTCTGTAGACTCCAAGGCTAGCGTTATCTTTCCATGGTGAGGACCCTTGTTAAATCCTCCAGGCATCCCAAGGTAGATCCATACTTCTACATGGGTGATGCTAGGTCTAGATGCTTTAATAGTATGGCCCGTTGATGGATTCTACTTTCTTGTACACAACACTCACCTTGGCCTTTTCATCCTTCAATTCCCATTGCCACTGGGTGCTTGATTAACTTTTCCTGGCTCAGCTCCTTGGTCAAAGTAGCTAGCTCTTCCTCTTTCTCCTTCATCTCCCCTTCCAGATCCCTGATCCTATCATTTCACCCAAAGAGTCTAGCCTCTATCTCAATGGAGACTTTGTTAAGCACATTGCATAGTTGTTCATCCGAGAGCTGCTGGCTATCCACCATTGGGTTATCTTCTCCTAGTCCTGGAAATGTTACTATTTCCCCATGGCCTACCTCAAACTTTGGTTCATCAAGGTGGGACTCAATTTCCCAAGAGATCATCTTCCTTGTCCATGGGATAGGCAGCCTCCTTGTCAAAAGATGACATGCCTACAAGCTCCTCCACCTTGAAGTGTACTCTGGAACCACATGTGAAACACCTTCTTGGGGTCATCAATATAACCCATCTCTAGCCTCCCCCTCTATGCTGCCTTCCTCCTCATGTGCATACCCTTGGGTATACTTATAGTTAAAATGGGCCTCTAGTGTTGCGTTCCTCTCTCTGCTCTCTTCCTTCTCCTTGTTCAATACTGGCTCAAGTGCCACATTCCACTTTGTCCTTCACTAGGGTCTCCATGTCCCTTGTCTCCTCTTCTTCTACCACCTTGGCCATCTCTCTTGTGCTTGAGCTTGGAACCTCTTGCTTCTACATGCTAGCCTCTTCATCTTTTCCCATGTCCTGGGTGCTTCCTCCTACCTGGCTATCCTTGCACCCACAAAAAAGGAACCCTTGTTCTTCTTCTCCACCTTCCTCCTCTGAATCATGTATATTGAAAATAGGTGGCCCTTGATCTTTCCTGGGGTCCTCCTCCCCACTTACTTCTTCTTCACTATTATCCTTTCCTCCTATGCACTTGTCCAAACTTCCAACTTCTTCCGAGGTGGTCTCCTCTTCTACCCTCTGCTTCTTCCTAACCGAGAGATTCCGGTGTAGGTGACTCTGTTTCTTCTTCTTCTGATGACTCCTTATCTAATGGCTCTTCTAGCTCTGGAGTCTTCTCTTTTACTAAGGGATTTTTCTTGCGCACGCGTACATACTTGGTTCTGGTGCTTGTCCTAGGGGAACCTATTACCTGTGTCTCCACCACACTTGGATTTTCTTTTCTAGTTCTTTTTCCTCCCATTTGGGTGCGGGTCTTTTCCTCCTAGTTGGATCCTGAGGTATAGATACCTCATTTTCTAGATATGTGCCCTTTTCTACTTGGGTCTTATGCGAATGTATACACATGCCATGGATCCTTCTGCAATGGGAAGAGTCATGGGCCTTGTCATTTATACCTCATGTGATACATACCACTCCACGTATGCATGCTTGCTGGGTACACCAACCCTTTGCACATTTCCCTGTGGTCTGGTCTAGATTACCAAGGTCCAACTTAAAATTTTTGGACTCCTTGAACCTGTTTACTCCCGCTTGGAAGTATTGAGCTGTGAAGGCAAAGGGGAGCTTGCACCATGGGCTCCATGTCCCATCTAATAGTTTGAATCTTCCCAAATAGAAATGTTGGTACATAAAAATTCTTGCTTCTCCTCTAGTGGCTATTGGCAGTTGTTTGAGAATTCTCCATTCTACCCCAAACACGTTCCTTAGGCATGTACCACTTTTCCAAGCACACCTTGTGCATTGTTGTCATAGTGTCACAAGCGTATTTCTCAAACCTTTTGGTGGGTGAGGGGTTTTCATAGGGTACTCCCATACAAACTTATCTTGATGCATCTGGTACCCCATCTCTGAAAACACATGGTTAGCAACACATTTCCAAAAGGATCCTATCACCTTCCTTCACGCAGTTGATAATTTCATCTGCGATGAATGCGGACAAATTATAGATGGTGCCCTCTAAAATATTTCTACAAACATTCAACCATGGCTTATTGACTTGGGTCCATCTCTCCTGGCCATTTAGCTTTGACACTAGTGCACATCCATCTTCATTACTTGGATCCTTGATGTCTGCGACATCATAATACCTTGACCCCTTTTTGCATGCAAAAGTGGCGATAGTTTCCTTAATCACTTCTTTGTCAGTCAAGTCATCCTCCAACCCATCTCCTTCACAGATGAGGCCTGTGAAATGTGAAATTAGCTTGAGGAGTTATGCACATCTTGCACCCATGAAGTGGAAATAGTCCTCATGTACGTGTGACATCAGCCACTGATACATTCACTCAGGTTTCCCAAAGTAGGGCAACTCAAAGAGTTGTAATAACCCTACCTTCTCCAACTTGACCTTCACGTCATCATTATAAATGGGAAAACCCTCTAGTGTCCTCTTGTTTGTTGGGCACACTAACTCCAGTGCCAACTCCTTTTTGATTGTGCTTGTTCTGATGATTATAATCATTTACGGACATGTCCCTAAGATGGGACTCCCACTCCTTCCCCAACAACACTCCATCTGGTACTGCATTTCTACATACCACTCTTCATTTGTGCTTGCTTCAATTTCTTGTTGCTTTCCCTTTCCCTTTCCCTTGCCCTTCTTGGGTGTACTAACTGGTTTCTTGGGTGCCATTATCTAGGTCTTCTTCCCACTTCAATCACTCCATCTTACTCTTGTTCTTCCACTCTCTCCAACCTTAGATCTCAAACTTGTGAAGAAAATTTCTTAAACCCATGCCCTAGTTCTTCAAACCCTAACTGGGATACTCCCTTCACAAGATGACACCTTCTCACAACTTCTCCTACACCCATGAAATCCCTTCCTCCTGGTTCAAAATCCAAACTAGTTACCCATGCTTCAATCTCTCCAAATTTTTCTTCACATGGATCAGTTTTTTGGAAGCCCTAGTTTGCAAAGGTGCAAAAAGTGCTTCATTCTTCTTATACGCAAAGTGAAAAATGAAGTGCCTCGACCCCTTTATTTATAGTTTTTCCCTTTTTGAGCATTAAGTGCTACTTCACCTACCACCATACTTTTTTCATTTAATGCAGATTTTTCAAACAAATCCCATCTTAAGCACTTTCCCTTACGTGCCCACCTGTGACAAATCCCTCCAACCTTAACACGTGTAAACCAATCCAACATGACAGGAGACTCTTGCACGTGTAACCAGCACCGAAGGCACTTCTTCTATCCTGATTTTTCTCTCTTTTTTCCTACCTCATGTTGCTTGATGTGCTTTCTCCTCCTTTGTACGTGGGATCTATAAGTAGCTTTATCTTGACACCAACCATCCTTTTTCCATATTTTCTTTTCAAGCACCTCTTTTAACAGGGCCATTCAACTAGGATTTTTAACACAAACTTCCTTGGTACTTTAACCATGCACTCCTTCACATTACTCCACCCCACACTAAAATGATGTGCGGTCCTCTGCGCACTCACAGATTCTCAAAAAGTAGTAATAAGGTTACTGGCACCAAGGCACAAAAAAAAAACAACAATGTGAAAGGAAACACAAGAAAAGAAATGCATAAAGGAAAATTCTAAACTAACTAGAAAAAACTACCTTATTTACAAACACCAAGAAGACTTATTTATAGTAGGGCTTTAGCCTACTCCCATTGAAGTGTCTAGGAAACTTCATCCCATCCAACACTTGTAACTGGCATGCACGCACCAATCAAGGATGTACGAGATTGTGTAAGGACCCAACCAATGGACTTTCAACTTCCCAGGATGGCACAAAAATTTAGAATCATAAAGTAAGACCATCTTCCCAACCTCAAACTTCTTGTTTCTTATGTGGCGATCATGCCAAGCCTTCTACTTTGCTTTCTCTATTGTTTGGCTCCACCTGGTGAGTGATCATCTCTCATCCAGCTTCATTAACTCATCAATTCTTTCTTCCAGTGCTTGCTCATCAGCCAACCCTCCTGCATGCACTATATTCATAGAGAAGGTAACATGAATTCAACTGGCAGAACAACTTCCATGCCAAACACCAACTAAAATGGTGTGGCTTTGTTCAACCTTTTATAAGTTGTCTATAAAGCCCATAATATTGTTGATACTTTGTCATCCCAATCTTGTCTTCTTGACATCACAAATTTTGGTCAGGGTATGACTCAGTATTTTTTTGAATGCTTCCATGGTTCCATTTGCTTGTGGGTGATAGGGCATAGTCTTGTGATGAGCCACCATGAACTCTGCTAACAGGATCCTCATGGTCTCATTCAAGAAATGCATACCCCTATCATTGGTTAAACTCAAAGGACATCCATACCTCATGATAATGTTCTCCCACAAGAATCTTGCCACTGTGGCTGTTGTGTAATCTTTAGTTGGGGCTGCCTCCACCCACCTTGTCAGATAATCCATGCAAGTGATGACATAGCATGACCCAGTCCTACGTGCATCGTTGGTGCAATAGGGCCTACAAAGTCTATTTCCCACTTTTCAAAAGGCTCCACGCTAGGGATAGGGTGCAAAGGCATTTCATCTCTCCTTCCTAGCTTGCCAATGCATGCACAATGGTCACACACTTTACAATAGTCTTTACAATCCTTGTATAGGGTTTCCCACCACAAACCTACCATTAATATCTTACGCATGGTGGCATCACCTACATAATGTCCACCCACACTTCCTCCATGTGCTTCCTCCATGATGGCGAGGCACTCATGCTCTAATACACACCTACATAAAACTTCATCATGTCCCAACTTGTATAAGTCTCCACTGATCAACATGTAGGGCATGGTACGTATGGCTAGTTATTTCTTCTCTAATGCCTTCATTCCTTCCGGTGCCACACCTTCCTTTAAAAATACCACAATCTCCTCCAAATCCAAGGGCACGCACCATAACCTAAACATTTGCATGCATCTAGCATTGTCTCCTCAATACTCTATGCATCCTCCCCTAAATCAATTCTTGATAGATGATCAGGTCCACAATTGCTCTTCCCAGGCTTCACTACTACGGTGAACTCAAACTCTTGAAATAACAATACCCACCACATATGCACCCTTGTAGAATGGGCTTGTTCACCAAATACTTTAATGCCATGTGGTCGGTGTAAAACATGAAGGGTGTTGCCAACAGATACTATCTAAACTTGAAAAGTGCATAGATCATTGACAATGCCTCGCGCTTAGTTGTGGTGTAATTCTACTCTCTGGTGTCAACTTCTACTTGCAAAACACAGAGGATGATCAATAATTCCTTCACTGGTTGTGCAAGCACTACTCCAATAGTGGTTCCTGAGGCATCTACATGGACATGGAAGGGCTTGTCCCAAGAGGGAAAATGTAATATAGGCACGGTGACAAGCCTATCCTTTAATGTATCAAATGCCCTCTCTTTGCGCCTCTCCCCAATGGAAGGCACTTTTATGTCTAGAAGCTCCTCTAAAGGCATGGCGATCTTGGCATACCCCTTGATGAATTTCCTATAATAACCCATATATGCCCAAGGAATCCACACACTGCACTCTCTGGCTAGTAGGCTCCCCTAACCCCACAATAACTACAACTTTAGTGGGATCTACCAACAAACCCTCCTTACATATGATATGCCCCAATAACGTGCCAAAGGGTGTAGCAAAAATACACATTTCTTAATATTGAGGGATATCCTCAACTACCTACACCTCTCAAACATCAACCTCAAATTGTCACAATGGTCTTTGACTAGACCATACACTATCCAATCATCCAAATAGACCTGAAGAAACTTATGGATGAAGTCCTGGAATGCTTGCACCACGATGCACGAAAAAAATAGTAGGCATTCTTCAACCCAAAGGGCATGACCATATATGCAAAACTTCCCCACTCAGTGGTGAAAATTTGTCTTCTCTTGGTCCTCCTTTGCAATCCAGGACTTGGTGGTACCTAAAAATCCATCCGTAAAGGAATAGATTTCACACCCAGTGACTCCTTCCAAAATTTCTTTAGTGAAGGGGGTTGGAAAAGGATCGATGACACAAACTATGTTCAGCTCCCTATAATCCATGCAGATCCTAATCCACCCATCCTTCTTGATGTTGATTACCATCGGACTTATCCATTCTAATTCTTCCACTACTTCAATGATCCCAGAAGCTATCATTTTTTCTATCTCCTCCTTAACCTTTACACAAAATTGGGATTCATCTAGTAGGGCCTCTTCTTGACCAGGGCACGCACCATCCTTCAGCTTTATCTTCATCTCCCCCAAGGAATGGTGAACACCTTTGAGCTCATGGTACCCATGTGGGAATAAATCCTCAAATTCACACAATAGATCAATGATCTTAGAGACTTCCTTCTCGACCAGTAATCTCCAATAATAGCTTCCTTAGGTTCTTCTCCTGAACCGATGTTAACCTTCTTTGTCTTTAAGGGCTCATGGTAGGCACGCACGTGAGTATCAACACTATCCACTACCTCGCGCATCCTCCTACAATGGATAACATCCAAGCTTTCCACTTCCTCTCCATCAATCACATACACCAAATTTCCTTTCTCCTTTTCCAAACACACACTCAAGTTGTAACTCTTCTGTTTCCTCTACTTCTTCAAAGCACACCTCCAAACTTGGTTCACCTAGTAACTCCAACAACCTATCTTCCACCATGGCACTATCCCCCATGGTAAGGTGCTTGATACCCTATAAGGCCTTATCAACTGATGGCTTGGTACTCCGATACTCAAAGGTTTGAATGAGGTCAACCACGAGCTCTTGCCAATTCCTTATCTAGCGGCGTGTCTCTAAATGAATGTACCATGCATGTGCGTAACCTGCCTGTAGTAGTGTAGAGTATAACTTGTGCACCCAGAGGGATGGTGGAAAAGCTTCCACCTTCTCTCTAGATCCTTTCACACTCTGGATATGGAAAGAGGTGGGCTCCTTCCCATGGTAGTCCTTGATGGTGGTGGGCACGTTGCTCCTAGAGAATCTGATAGAGAGAGCAATTCTTACCTCACGCCATTCCAAAAGGCTCTCTGATGTGTAGCCCACCACCATGTAGTTGTGCCAGAGTAGGACATAACTTAACATCCCCTCCATTCCTTCTCATTCTTCCATTGAGCTTCCATTTCCTACAAAAATATCTCTAGGGAAGGCTCCTCTTGAATACTTAGGTAGCTCCTTTCCTCCTAGGCACCGAACTATGCGCACCTTTTGTCACCTTGGTCACCGACCCTCTCAACTATCATCCCATCAATTCATAAGTTCCATGCACCCAATTGTCACATGCTAGACTAGTGGTATCACTTACTGACTGAGCATCCTCAAACTGATAACTCCATTGGTAGGATGTATTATCTCTGGGTCCTGATTGAGCACACATATATCCTATCTAGAACTTCTTCCCCCAAAGGTTCAATATAGGGTGTCGACTTCCCATCAGCCAGGGGTATAATGACCCATTCCTCCTTATTTTCAAAGCTGATGTACCCTTTGTTGAACCGAAGGTCCACATTGTTCTTGTAACACCATGGGCACCCAAGTAGTGTTGGGAAATTGTCTACCTCGGTGAGCACCAAGACTTCAAGTCCCCAGTAAACTTAGCTCCCTGGATAGTGATAGTTGCATCCTTTAAGACACCGATGGGCATCACCTTAGTCTTGTTTTCCATATACAACACATTCAAAGATGGTGTAATGTAGGTCTTCCCATCTGATGCCATGCATCCAAAGTTAGAACATTAACCTCCACACTAGTGTCAATGAGGATATTACTAAGGAGCCATCCATCTACAATTGCATTCAATGTGATCTCCTTGTCATAGTCAAGGCTGTGAGGGGGAAGGTTTGCATGCAAGACCTACCTCTCATGCTCTCTCTCGGCACGTGGTACCTTCTCTCTCAACCATGATCCTAGCAAGGGAATGATATTCTCTTGCCTTAGCATTTTACACACCTCCTTGACCTCATCCAGGTCATCCTTTGGCACCTCGAACTCTCCTCCCTTGTTCCTCCCTCTGGATTGCTCCTTTAGACACTAGGATTTCCCCTTGTAAACTCTGAATGACATCCATGGTGTCTTGATATACCTCCTTTTGATGCGCGGGGTCTAGGGTACTTTCCATGAACTACTTCCTCCCTTGAAACCAGGTTCTTCTACCTTGGTATCTCTCTTGCACATGGCTTCTACCCTTGTTGTTACCAAGACAGGCTCCAAACCTACATCCCATGTTACCCAAGGCATCCACTATGTGTCTTCCTTCTTAATGTTGACCATTACAGCGCCCTTGTCTTTCCAGTGCTGTTGATTCATGTGCTCAAACAACTCTGGGCACTCCTCATACTTATGCTTCTTTCCACACCATGAGCACTGCAACAAGTCTAGGCACTCTCATTTGTAATGCTCTATAGATCCACAATTGAAACAGGTTCCACGCGGAACTCACTCCTTCCTCCTCCATGGTTACCATGACCACCATGAAATCCTCCTCAAAACCTCTTCCATGCGCGCCTCCATCTCGCGCTCCTCATAACGGTGATCATCACCCTTGGAACTACTAGCAACACTTGGTTTGGCACACCCCATGATCAATGGCCTCATGGATCTGATCAATGAGCCTACAGTCCTTAGTATCATGGGTTGTAGAGGTGTAAATCTTGTAGTAACAAGACACATTCTTCTAGGATTGCATGTTGTAGTAAGGGGCATCTACTTGCATCATGGTCCCCATGAAAAATTTCACAATCTACTACCATGGCACATACTATCCTCCGGGGAAACTATCCTTAACGTGCCCCTCTACTTCACAATCATGCACCACAAACCATTGCGAGTCTCATGGGCTGAGTTCACAGACAAATTTTCCAACTACTTGGCCATAGCAACAATCTGAGCCTCCAGGAATGGGCTAACACCAGTATCAACACTACCAATAGCCTCGGTGCATGTAGCAGCTTCCAATGCCTCACGCGGGTCTGTAAAAGTTTTATGAGATAAGGCCCTTCTAAAAGGGGTGATCAATCCTCCAACAAACCACTGAGCATGTTGTGAAGGGTGAATATCATATGATAATTTAGACAAGAGAGTTTTAAAGCACACATCATACTCCCACACACTCTCTGCCATTCCTTGTTGAATCTCCTTCAAAGCGTTGATGCTCTTCTACTCAAACTCAGGAATGTGGAATTCTACCAAGAATGCATTCTTTAAAGTAGTATAGTCCACCACTATTTGATGAGGGTCATATTTCCTATACCAGCTATGTGTGTGCCCTTGCAACATGGTTACAAACTGACTAGCCTTCCATTCTAGGGTTGTGATACCCTTTGTGTGCCATAGCAGTTCACACTTGTGAACATGTTCCACAACATCCTCAATACCTCTATAATCGGGAAAATGTAGAGACATTTCAAAGAAAACTTGTGGGGGTGGTTGGGGCCCAATCCTCTAGCCAGAGCCTTGGTTTCCACCTGTTTCCTCCACCACCTGATCCACTAGGTCCACTAGGTCTGAACCACCAGATCCACCAGTCCACTAGGTCTAGACCACTGAATCCACCAGAACCAGGCCACCAACCCATTCCTCCTGAACCACCAGATCCACCAGACCCACCAGGTCCTAAACCACCAAAGCCACCAGATCCACCAGATCCACTAAGTCCTAAAGTGGTCATGCCAGGGTCCCACGGTTCCACAGCTGAGCTACACACCCTGGTCTCGACAATGCCCCACTACCAATAGTATACCCCGCACACTCCCAGATGTGAGACCAAAATCTTGTGTGTCTATACCTTTCCCAAAAATCCTAACACTTTGGGTTGGTGTTTGCAGCCATAGAAGGCCCAAATGAGAAATTATACCTCCTGGTGTAGACCGATCACCTCCAATGTAACCAACTAGACTAGCAATATTTTCCCCTTGATCTAGAAAACCAAGCACCAGGTCCGGTCACTAGGTGGGCTCAGATGCATGCCAATGGTTCTTCTCTCTCCACGATGAACTCTCATCAGAAGCCAAAGGGGGTCTCTCTTACGCGCTTGCCAAGATGGGGTCACACAGATTGCTCAGGTTCCACATCCTCTGCGTGAACCTCAAATCCTTCCCATAATGTCTTCCACCATACATCCATCACACCTGCAACCTCACATTGTCTAGCAATCTCCCTTTCACATGCTTCACCATACTTGAGTCATCTCTCCTCCCTTTCTTTCTCCATCACAACATCTGCCATCTTCCTCCACCCTAGCTTCCTCACCCAGTGCTCAAAATGGTTTAGCCGGCCATTGGGAATGCCTCTAAACTCATGGTAACCATCAAGATTTTCATAGCTAGAGGAAAACACATAGAAATGATCCTCTGGGCTCCCACAGAAACTCAAACTCAGCAACCTCCAGGACAAGAATATGTGGAAATGGCGTACTCCAGAGTGTAGCTAGCCAATACTCCTTTCCACCAATGATCCACAACATGGGTCCATGTCAGATCTACATCCTATACCCTTTGGTATTCTTCTTGGGTCCACACATGTGATCCATAATGCCAACTTGATCTAGATGCATAGGCTGAGAGCCATTCATACAGTTCCACTTGGGAAGCAACAGAAAAAAATTTCATACAGATCATGGTAGAGGTTCTCTTCTACCCATCTACATGCATCAAACTCAGGTCCAGTGTTGAATCTCTAGAAAATTCATCCTCATGCTCTTGAACCATGATTCAACACTTTCCAACATTAACCGCTCTATCATTACTCATTACATAGATCATGATGTATGTTATTTCCCACTACAACTTTGAAAAGAGGTCCCGAAATGGAACCAAGATGTAGTCATTTTTACCCCTATCACAAAAGAAAGGAACCCCATGTGCATCGACCTATCACCTAATGGATGCTGGAAGTTGGGTGCTCACCCGAGGCACGTGGGTGCCGAGTCTCTCTTTTATGTGAGTTTAGTGGGAAACATCATCTATGATTTGTGTTTAAGAGATTTCAAAAGGATTTAAGACATACAAGAACCATAGAGCTCAGAATGGCCTCTAGATCCTTGCAGTTATTCCAGACAGAGTACTTAACAGATTATATAACTTGTACCATAACAAAAAGAAGTATATAAGAATCCATACTTAGCATAAAATGAAAGAGAACCTATGAAAAAGATGTATGCATCAGAATCATTGATATTCATATATATATATATATATAACCTCATTACATCCATGGAGCCATTTACAGAATGTCACAGAGAAGCAGACCATAGTCATGCATTACAACTGGACTAATGTAGCTAAGCTAAAAAAAAAAAAAATTACAATCCCCTTGCCCAATACATCCTTTCCCAAATGCAATTACCCACTAACAGAGTTCTTGCAGTATTTCTGTAGAGCTCCACCCATTCTCTAGTTCTCTTCTCCTCTCTTCTCTCTCTTTTTACTCTATAGGTGCTTGTATTTATAGCCTTTCTGGACTACCAACTCATCCTCCAACACCCTCAGATCCGATGCCAAGTGTCTGAATGTGGTCCTCCATGCGAGCATGCTCCTCCTAGGCCTGAGCTTTCCACTTTATACCATGATGTGCTTCTAGAAGCTTCTACCGTAGGCATGCTCCTTCCTAGGCCAACTTGTTGCCAAGATGGCACCTTATCCATGCATAGTTGGGTCATGCTTTTCATGTAATTTGACTACTCCCTTGGTTCTATGTCTGCAAGCGCGCCACGGGTTTCCTTAAACCCTTCCTTGTCCCAAACCCTTGGATTACCCATTTGGGATATCATGTTGTGTGTAAATTTTCAACTTACCTTTCTTTGTTTGAAATGTCTCAAAACCAAAATATCGGGGTTTCCTTAAACCCTTCCCTGACTATTATTCATATTTTCTCTATCTTGGGACCTATGAGTTTTAATTTTCCTCTTTAATCTTATTCACTCTCTTGATCAAACAATCCTCCTTGATATGAAACATGTTGTTGTCAAGACGAGACAACATTAATTACTATGGATTCTTCATTAACTAGGATATTAGTCGCAAACAACACAATGAACACTTAAAAATTAACAAAATACAATGATAAAAACCTTACCAAATGTATTTTCTCCCTCACTTGTAGATTATGAGATCAAAACACTCATTCATGTTCATATAGAGGTTATCTATTCATCTACCCATTGTTTCAAAAATATCTTAAAAAAACTTGTTCTTAGAGATCCAAATATGCATTCCTTTGATTGATCACTAATAAAAATCAGTTAAAAATTACTCTTTATACCTCTTTCTCAAGGTTTGATTCTTCTAGTTACATAGAACCATGGTTTACAAGCATGGTTAACTCATTAAGATGTCAAATGGAGGTTTAAACTTGTAAGAAGGAGCTAGTATGAAGCTTTAAGATCCATTTCAACATTTAGACCCCAAGAAGAGACTCCAATAACTTAAAATGTATGTAGAAACCTAAATACATGCTTGCAAAATAATTTAAAACCCCTACACTTACCTATAAATCCAAAATTGGCTCAAAGGAGATTCAAATTTTCAAACATGCAAAATGGAGGGAAACCTCGCCATTTGAATTTTGAACTTCTTGAGCTCTACAAGACAACATCAATTACTCCTAAGACACCTATAAGACCTTATCATGCCAAAATTGGACTAGATATACCTAAACTATCCTCAGGAGTGCTGCTCCAACATCTCTATTTCCTAGCATGTGGATCTCATGCTCGGTTAGCCTAATTGGGGAAGCCCCATAGCATCTTCGAAAACTTCCATAAACTGTTGAACCAAATATTTAATTTGTGTATGATCCTTTGTTAGAAAACATGTGATAAGTGGTTTTAGATGCAATAATCTCATCTTCTTGCATATATCTCAAAATAAGTAATGCAAATTTACCACTAACATTAATAAGCTTTCAAGCTTCAATGGAACTTACAAAATATATTTTTGAGTCTCTTGAAAAGGATGAAATGATGTAGCTCTTACCATCCTTCACCAAATGTTACTATTTGTATATTATCATGAATATTTCATCGTTGATATACAAGCATGGGATTATAAACACTACACCACACACATCAAGCATAAAAACATCCAAAGTAACCTTATCAATAAAATTTTTATCAATACAAAACGTAGCTTTACACAAATTTCGGTAACCTTGATGTCTACACCTTTCTTTACCCAATACAATAAGTATGGACTTGGGTGATTATAAGTTTCCAAATTTAGTTTTTCCACTAACTCTTTACTAACTAAAGTAACTTGATAACATATTTCAAAAAGAACATCCACCTTTGTTTTCTTCACTTGAATATTTATATGAAAATCTTAGTCAATTCATTTTTTAAACAACATTCTTACTACCCAAACATACCTCTCTATGGATGGAGGTACAACACATTGTCTCATCCACCTCTTCACTTTAAAATATGTCTTCTCTTTAGAGGGAATCAGTGACCTTATTTTTAATCTTCTTATTGTTGAAGGGATGTAATTTCCAGTGGAGCTTCCAACATTTTTCCTCAGAATGAGTGTCAACATTACAAAGACCACAATGAAATTTAGTATCCTTTATAGAAATGGAAGTATCATTCTTCTTACCTTTTCCTTTCTCATTTTTCTTGGTGTCACCTTTTTTCTTGAAGCATATTGAGAGGTAGATGAACTCTTTTTCTTTTCAATCTCTAAATAATGGGATTGAAAATAAGCCTCATATACATCCATTAGCTTGACAAGAGGAATGGTCTCCTCAAATGGATATGAAGTCCACCAATATATGTCATTAGAAGGTCTTGGTCTAGTACATATTTTCCCATTTGGAAAACTTTCTTCCATAACTCATTAGTGTACTCTTGCATGTTCTTGCCTTGCTTCTCCTTGAGATACTGCTAATACATGGATATCTCTTCCTCATAACAAATTAGATAGAAAAACTTTTTTATTATCCTCTTAAAATCATCCCACTTAGTAACAGGAGGAAGCTTTTAAACAACCAAATAATTAACATAGATTTTAAACTAAGTTAAATAATGATTGGTTAATTTTAACCTTGCAAATGAAATCAGTTGACTCTCATTGATTTGATGCAAACTGAAATATACCTCAAGTTGAGCTAGCCAAAGATTTAGCTTCTCATAATTCATATCTCCACTATAAGGCTGAATTTCTATATTTTCTTCTACTTTGAATGGAGGAGTAAGTGTAGACACAAAATCATGCACTTTGGGTAACTATCTAGTCTTGATTACACACTACTATTCATATGATTCCTAAGTAAGAATAAGTACTAATTAACCCATGTCTTTGACCACCTTTCTTTCCTTTCTGTCACTTTTCTTGGTCTTACTGTAACACCTCTAACATGGTTGATATCTATGAGGACTTCTATATTGGAAGTTACAAATGTTGATATGTGATTCTTGTTTGAAGATGGTGTACTCTTGTGAATTAAGAATCATGTTTGTTGTAGATAATATGTTATCTGCTGGAATAGATACCATTCTACCATGTTTATGCTGAATTAAAAATGAAGTAATTCATTTCTTCTTATGTTGAATAATTCACTACATGTGGAAATAAGAAACTAATTTAGTTTAAACTAGTTCATAGTTTGTTGCACTTGAACTTGTGCTTCAGTCTTCATAACCTCTGCTACAAGATAACTATACCTCGCATGCGGTTTTCTCTTTGAACTCTCAGTTTAAATCCTTGCATGTTTGTTTTTATTTCATGGAGGTGATAGTGATGGAAGTATCACTTTGAAGCTACAAGAGTGAGGAGAAAAAGGTTATGAGGATTTTGGTTGGCATTTTCATGTGAAGGAATAGCTATCAAAGCTCTGTCTGAAGATTTTTAGCGAGAAAGTGAAGACATGAGATATATTAGACATGATAGGCCTTATCCATTGAGCATTCTAATTTTATTTAAATTCTTCATAAAAATAAATCTTCTCTATTTGAAACCTTTTGTTTTTATGATTGTTTAATTCTTTCTTCAATGGTGTTTATTTTGTTTCCTTGAATGTAAACCGGTACTTTATTGTTGAAAATGAAATATGGAAATAATGTTTTTTTGTTATGCTAACTTGTTTTATTCGACCTCTTGGACATTGGAATGGATCTATGAATGATCTCTGTTTGAATGAATACATATTTTAAGGTAGTATATTGTTTACGGTATTGTTTAAATATGTAGATTCTAGCTTGCATGCTCTTGTTCTTTTGTCATTGGAAAATTTCTTGAAGGATTCTTCATTTTGGCACTACGCCATTGTTCAAGTTAATGTGGGTTATGTGTTTTGGGTTGTTTTATTGACAATAGAAGTGGAGACCATTGTTTTGTTTAACTTGGTTCACTACTGTATTTTCATTTAGAGTGGAATACCCAACTCATGTTTAGATTTGGAATACATGTATTTTGGGATTTGCATTGTCTTTTCTCATTTCATTGAAGCCTTGTCTAGATAATTTGTACGTGAAGGAATGAATGCGAAATTTTTAGGTTGCATTATATTGTATCTACTTCTTATTTTCATAAACCCACTCCAGGATTTTGGATTTCCTTGCCAGATATTTTTGATCTTGTAAGTTCTCTCTCGAATCGTTGGCATTGATGAACTTTTGTGAAAGAAAGTTATTTGAATTATTTTTCTCTCCCTTCTTTTTTTTTAATTGATAGTTCTTTGGGAACTAGCTAGAGCTTGGTATGGGTTACTCTCTTTTCCTTTCAGCTCTAAGTTTACTAGAAACCTGAATCGATTCATTTGTCAACTAGTATAATTGTGTTTTGGGATTTTACCTTTCATGAGGAAAGGACAGATAACTTGTTGACTGTGTTCTTCGTAGGTATATTTATTTAATCAAATTATGGAATTCTTAAAAAGGAATTTAATGGGATTTAGACTTCATCTTTATGAAGTCTAAAATAAAGGATTTTCATAAACTTATTTAAGCTAAGGCTGAAATAAGAAAGGACTTAATGAACACACTTTCATAACTCTAAGATCAATCATGTCATTATATGATACAAGTTGTTTTGTTTAAAGAAAAATTTAAACATGTAATTGAAAGGTTAGGAAGTAGATTTTACCTACATACCTACTCCACATGTAACTTCAACTTGTAACCTTATAGGTTAAATGATGCTAGTTGAATCTTTAAGTGTTGCTGTAATTAATCTTTAAGACAATGATTAAATGGGTTAATAATCTTATAA
Source organism: Taxus wallichiana var. yunnanensis (assembly GCA_018340775.1). Taxonomy (NCBI): domain Eukaryota; kingdom Viridiplantae; phylum Streptophyta; class Pinopsida; order Cupressales; family Taxaceae; genus Taxus; species Taxus wallichiana. Next base: position 436,047,195 of record CM031239.1, read on the forward strand.
TATAAGGTATGTTAGTCCAGTTGAGGAAACTTAGTTGGATGTTGGTACACATCAACTGCAAGTGTAGTACCTTCGCAATGGCATGTGTCATTATGAGGATACTATGTGATGTAGTTGATATGTCTCAACACCCCACATAGTTTTTTTACTTGATTGACATAAGTGTAAGATTGGATCATGGTTCTACCCTATACAGGGATAGGAACATGATCTAGTGTCGAGGTCAACTCACATTGACTTAGGATAACTAGACACACCCAATCAACATAATTCGATTGAGTATGTCTATGTACCCTTAGTCACCACGAGTAGTCTTCCACACTAGGGCATGTTACTAACCTTGTCTAGTGTGAAACCTTGAATCGATTGACTGACAGAAGTTGGGAAAGACCACTCTAGATAATAGAACAAGTGTGGTGAGGGACTTATTCCATTTGATGAGTATGTTGTCTAAGAATGTAAACATGATAAACATGTTTAAAAACTTTGGCCAAAGTATCACAAACTACTTTCGTTGCATTGTCCTATGTCACCTAGTCTAAGATGCAAGATTTTAGATGAATATCGGTAACAAATATTCAGATAGGCCTCTTAGAAAAAACACTTGGGTGCCCCTAAAAAGGTAAAAGAAACCAAGTATACGTAGTATACAAATTACTTTGAGTTAACATGAGAGATCAATTTAATACCGAGTCATGAAATGAGAGATCAATGTTCCACCGAGTCATTTATAGTTGCATATGGTTTTCTGTTATGAGATGGATTAGCATTGGAATGTGTGTTCTAAATTATGTTAATTTAGAACAGAGAACATTATGTATGTTAAAAAATATTCCTTGTTTCTAAAGTCTTAAAATGGGAATGTTATACTTACACCTCTCGCTTTCTCGTCTTCCTTTTCGCCTTCGACATTTGTCATCTTGGACACTAGCGCTCAAACTACGATGCCGCATGCAGTGCCCTCATCCATTCTCGGGTGACCGTGTCCCCTTTGTACTTTTATCACACTTTTTGGGTCCTTTCTAGCCATTTGAGCATCTTATATTTTTAATAGTTGGCCTTTTCAGGATTAATTATGAAATTCAATTGAAGGAATCAAATAAATATAAAGTTATGTGATCATAATAAGGGACCAAGAACTAAGCATCTACTATCTCCACCTAAGGTTACTTTGTACGATGGAAAAGTGACAAGCAATCATGAGAATCTAAAAGTACATTTTCCTTACACCCGACCTCCCGAGGTTGTCTTTGAGGCAAACCGGTGGGGAAGGAATATGCATGTGATGCGAGAAAAACTAGTTAGGAAATCTTATGTCTTCAACGCGCACCGATGTAATTTACGAATCTAAGGAAAAGAAGACCCTTCTAACATGGACTGTGTGACAGATCGATCGGCGAGGATGACTACTCGAAGGCTCCAATCAATATCGAGCTCTAGCGTGATTTGATCTATGGGTTGTGGGATACGTGGAAAATGACCTAGGATTGTTTCGTGTATGTCTCCAGATAGGGTCATAAGATAGATGATGGATATAGTTGGCTCTTATGGGCGATTCTCTGGTCTAGTCTAGAAATCTTTAGCTTTGTTAGATTCTACGTCTAACAAGGATAACTGTGTGATGATGATAGGTGGAAGTGGAGTAGATCTGAATACTAATGTGCGTAAGCCAACATCTATGTCTGATTCACCTGTGGATTTGTTGGGTTGTGGGATTTGTGGGTCACAACCGTAGATTCATGGTTCTTGTGGACCTACTATGGTCATGTGTGGAATCAGTCCCTAATCCCTAGTATCCAATAGTCGTATGCCTTTTTGGCCTCTACGTTCAGAATTAACAGTTGTGCAATCTTTTCTGAGTATCTTATAGGTGTTCTTGCAACCTAAATCCTTAAGCTAGTATCTATGTCTGTGAGAGTGTCTCCTATGTCTAGTTGTGGGACCAAAGGATCACAACCAAATGTTTGCTCTCTTTCAAGCCCTTCTACAGTCATGTGGATATTTATCTAGGGTAATCTGTAGTTTGGCTGATTTGACCAAAACATGTACGCTTGGTCATCTTCTATGTTTAACCTGCTTAACTGTGAGCTGATCTGTTGCAAGTCTGCTATTGTTCAGAAGACTTAGATCCTAAGATTCTGATCTATATTAGTTATTTCTGTGATGAGATTGAGTTGAGGCATGATTGGCTTGAATACGTATTCTCTGGGCTCTCTAGGTCCCATGATTTTCATACAAAAGAAAAAGATATAAAGCTAACTAATGACAGAATAAACTAAATATGCAAGATATATCTACGTATATTTCTAAGTCTGTTATTTATTGATAAACTACTGAACAAAATTTTAAAGGGGAATTATCTAATATATCTAAAATTGACAACTAAACTAATAACGCAATTAAAACAAAAAGAAACCGAGTGTAGCTACTTGTCAATGTGTGAGGTTTATAGATTTATCCTAAATAACCTGATCACTGATCTACTCTATTTTAAAGACTCTCGATCCTACCTTAGAAGTGAGGAGTGAATCATAGTTTCTTAGAAACTATCAATCCCCACAACTTCCCTGGCAATATCGAAAGTGAAATTAACTGAAATGGAATGATTTACTACTTTATTTGATATGCTTTTAACTAGAACTTTGAAAGCTAGAACCTAGATTCTGCAGAACAATGGCGAATCCGATGGTGTGTGACCTTGTCCCCTCAGTGTGATCTCCTCATTGCTTCGTGCTCATGTGGATCCGAAAAGTGTGTAATGTTAGCATCAATGAAAGTAGATATTGGAATAAAGGTAGCTTAGGATGTAGACTGAATACAATGTGAGTAGGAGAGGGATAGCGCAAGAGTACAGAGCTTGGCTTATACAATTCCTAGCGGGATTTATTGTGAGTCATGCAACATAAAATGTCCAGCACCTGAAACTATCCTGTTTGATGAACAAAACCTACAACTTTAATGGCTTCCTATTGAAATCAAACTATCCTACTCCAATTGATTTGGATGAAATGACAACAACACTTTGCACAAGGAGAATATGTGGCTTTCTGACAGCTAAACAATGCTAACTATGCATCTAACAAATGAAACTATGAATCCTAAACAAAATGAAAGGCTAAACTATTGAAATGAGAAATTCAGAGGCAAATTTGAGGGGCCATTTGCTTGAGCACAAGCCAACTATTTATAGAATCCCATTTACCCAAAGGTGAAAACCAATTTGATCTCTTAAACCATAAACAATGCCAAAACACTATTCCAGGGAACCAGAATCATAAATACAAGAAAAGGCGGTGAAAAAAGTTGGTAAACGTTGAATTTTTATGTGAGTCACATTAAAAGAGCATTCTGGAAAACACGTGAAGGACCGCCACCTTGAGCAGGGTGGCGCTTCAGAATCAAGAACAAAAAACACAAAGGAAAAGAGGGGAAAAGAGAACAATAAAGCACGTAGGGGCTAAGTAGGACATGTGGGATGTTAACGCATACTTGGAGATCTTTTCCAGATCCCAAACACCTTGCGAGGAGACCTATATCATCATTAGGGCACGTGTTACGTCATTCGTGGTGCGAAGACACCTATAATTTTGGGTACGTACATATTGTTCCCTTAGAGAATCATTTTAGCCATGAAGAGGTGTAAAACGGTGGGTCCGAGTATGGTGGTCCCAAAATGGGAAGTTAGGAGTTATACCTGGTATGTCCATGTGTCAAAATGACGCTATCCGAAATTCCCGCTACCTGCAAAATGAAAAGAGAACTCAAGTGCAGATAGACAAAATAGATCGAAAAATAAATACTAAAATATCATGAAATGAGGACGTACCATTTGTGCGGGGATAAGAACTTACCTCTGTTGGCACTCCAAACCTATAGAAAGGGGCATTCAAAACAAGTCAGGTTGCTATATATGTAAAAGTGGGCCCATTTTCCTATTCATTTGCACGTGTTGATTTGGTTGATTTTGAGCTCTGGGACCCATGGTGACAGTTTCTGACAAAAGTATAGTCAAAACATCCGGGATGAGATTGTGATCATGCCTCCATGAGCGGAACACCGACTCGTGATATCACAGGTTAGTTTTTCTCAATTTACCATTTTTATCCCTAAAATGTTAAAATGATGAAAACTTTGTCATGGGGGGATAATTTTTGAAAATGTTAGTTTTAATAGGTCTATCTAAGGGGGCGCCTACTGGGTAGGCTTTGTTTTAGTCAAAATAGTCTTTATTTAGTGTTTTTAGGCATTATTTAGGGCATGTGACCCGTACGGAAATTTGGGACACGACCGCCGCCCAGGCGAGGCGGTGGTTTACATGACCGCCCCCCGATCGAGCATTGGTTACAAGACCGCCGTCTTTAAGGCGGTGATTACGGAACCGCTGCCCTTCTCAGGGTGGTGGTCCTGCATAGAATGCATAAACATCACTTATTTGAATTTGTTTTTACATTTTTAGCATCCTTACCTTCTTTCATGATTTTTCTAATGTCATTTGGATACTAACTTGCTCTGTTTTGTGTGTTTTTGGGTGTATGCAGGTGAGGGAGGAGTATATTTGATGGAGCCGAGAGAGAGAGAGTGTGATTGGCTCCCAGCAATATTAGATGCCCTTTCTTAGATGAGCATGAAAATCTTCGTAGGGCCAAGATATCTGCGTATATCACGGGTTCCGCATGTTGCACCGTCTAGTCACATACTCGTGACTTATTTTCATATTGGGATGTTGATTGCAACACTTTCGATTACTGGGGGTCCGAGGTGAGTGGACCATTACTTTAGAGGGCATTTACCGTATCTTGGGGTCTCGATCATTGGGAGATGACTCACTCTTGAGACAAAGATGAGGTTTACGGGCTCGAGATAGCACAGTGGGCCTCATACATGGGAGATGCAGTTATCTCCATTGGTTCGAAGAAGGGGGTGAGGGTCCGATCTATTCCTAGCTTTCCTATCCCCTTGATTCGTCAGGCCATTATGGGGATACTTTCCTCGAGATTGATTGGGGACAAGGGAGGAGACACTCTACTCTATTGCTGGTCCCCCATTATTGCATAGATTGAGGGACATGGTCGGATTTATTCCTGGGGAGCCGACATACTTGGGATTACCTACCATGATTTGTACCGGGTGGTCCGTTTACAGGGGCAGTCATTGAGCCATCCGACCTTGGTTATGAGCTGGGTCTACGAGCGTTTCATCCCTTATGGGAGAGGTGTAGAGGTGGCAGATCCCAGAGCTGTGAGGGCAGCCAGATGGACAGACATGTCGGTGCTCAGAGCACCTCACCAGCCAGTCACCTCCTGACCACTAATGACATGGAGGCCACACCTTATCAGGCCATGGCAAGTTTATGGGGCGAGGAGGCTCTTACTTTGATTTCCTACTCCACCATAGGGTAGCTTGTTGACAGGGTGGGGAGGGTGGAGATACACCCTTTTGGTCGAGTGCCTCAGCAGTTTGGCCTACCTTACGTGGGTATGCTTCCCCCAGTGGTGCCAGTATATAGATCAGTTCGAGAGGCCAAGGGAGGTCCTAGAGGCTGGGTTGGACAGTTGTTACTCTTGGTGTCCCCATTGCAGCTAGGTGGGTAGTACAAGCTTGAGGGAGAACCGGTGCTCCTCAGGCACCCTTACTTCAGATTACCACCGGTCCCGCCCACAGTACCGACGACCCCATTGACATAGAATCTAAGTTTGAGGAGTTCACATGGGGGATACAGAGAGGAGGAGACCGAGGATGAGGTCAACAAGTCGGGTGGAGAGGAGGACAACGATCCTGAGTGGCATGACACTCAGGATATTTTATAGGTAGAGAGGGCGGAGCAGAGTGCGGAGAGGGTGACTCTGGTTTCAGAGGATCCACTCTCTCAGGGCCTTGGTGGGGAGGATGAGTCCGTAGTAGGATGATATGTTGCCTCGGCCACAGGAGGAGTGAACCAGTCAGTGGTGGCATTTGTGGCAAGTGTCGATCCTAGAGATCCATCTTGGAGGCTCGGCAATCTGAGTGAGTTATCATCCTTCCTTTTAACGTTTGTTTCTAGTTATGATTGCCTTAGTTGTTACCTCTCCTTTTGTTTACATTTGTTTTTATCTCTTGATTATTTCTAATTGGATTTTCTCCTTTGCTTTCAGATACTGCCGATGAGTGGCGAGACTTGATTCGCCGAGTATGCACCGATACCCCGATGATCCCTATGGAGAAGACCCATGCAGAGCTATCCGTGGATGCAGGGAAGCCTTCAGTAACTGGTAGGCATACCGACATATTTTCCCCTATCTGGCATGTGGCCAGGATGGTGTCTACCCTCCGTACTGAGATGACAAGGTACAGGATAGCAGAGTGCATGATGAGGAGTCATTATTATGGCGAGACCGTAGCTGCTCCTTGGGATCGTGAGCCCTCTATGCACTCGAGTGTCGGCGTAGGCTGGAGTCCTATATGGGGGCATGCACCCTCGAGGGATCTCATAGGGGTTGAGAAGCCACTTGGCTCTCTTGGACTATTTTTAGGATGTATTTTGTATCTCCCGGCTCTTTGAGCATTTTGACCATGCTTAGCACATGATGGCATTGTATAGGAAACTTGACTGTCGACACTAAAATTTTCCTCCATAATTTCTATTTCATTAATGTATGTATTAGGAATAGGATGTTGTTAAGTATAATTAGTAGTAGCGTCGATAGAAGATAACAAAGTGCCGTCGAAGACGGTGTCGCCAATAATGTGGAGTATGGTGACAGGAAAAGTACAATAGGAATGTTGTAAAAGTAAATATTTGTCGTAAGTGGTCCTTAATGTTAAAATGTCAAAGTTTGGGTAATTAGAGAAGTAGGGTCTACATGATTAGGAATTAGAAATATTATATTGGTAATAAGGACAAGGAGTGAGGTCATAAATATTTTGTGTATTTTATTTGTAAAAAGTCTAAAAATGTGGAACCCATGTAAAATGATAAGGTTTATCTTATCTTAAGAGATAAGCTTACATGTACAGATAAGAGTTAAGGTATGGAATATGATTCGTCATAGTGGATTTCTTATCCTATCTTAGAGATAGGATGGATAAGCCTGGAAGTTCTATAAATAGAGAGGCCACCCCCCTCATTTAGCATAGAAAGAAGTAGTGAGAAATATTGTAGGAAGTGTGCAAAGGAAGCCATCAGTTAAAGGTGTGTTGAAGAAGCCATCGAGAGGTGTAATTGTAAAGTTTCTCCCATAGTCTTGTTGAAGTACCTCATGGGTGAGATTGTAACAATTTCATGTTAATATTATAATTTACTTTGATATTTCAGATTTTTCATCATTCCGTCTTATCATAGTCGATGGTATTCTTGTGTTCGGTTGTTGTTTTGTTTCAGTTACATCCACCAAACTAAAGGCATGTGCATTAGTAAATAATCATAAAGCACGAGGAGTTCCTTATGAAGAATTATCATAGTGTCGATTGGTGATGACAGACATATATATATATATATATATATATATATATATATATATATATATATATATATATATATATATATATATATATATTCTTTTTTGGATCGACGCTTGGCATTAATGTTCTTATGATTTGATTACGCATGTAAATTATAATGGTGTTTTTATGTGCTTCTCAGGATGTATGTAATGGAGAACAAATGATACAAATGTTTACTTTCTTTTTGTATTTCATGATGCTTTGATATATAAAAATGTAGACACAATGTGACTTTGAACTTTAGTTTATATAAGTAGTTTTGGTACTTCATATTTGTTTTTACAAAGTGTGATGATAAAATGGTATGATGAGTAGATAAAATTTCCCCACTCCTAACTCCACACAACTAGTAAGATGCGAGGGCCCGTCACCGAGAGCTAGAAAGGGCACAAGTTATGAAATGTGTTGAAATGATAGTGATTAGAGATAGACAAAGCCTTGGTGGAACCAAACCAGGATGCTACAAGCCTATTCTACTCGAGTGACTCCATAGTTTGGGATGTAACTTGCTTTGTGGTTTATCTAGACTTAGATTCGTAGATGGCCACATGGTAGACAAAATCTGGGTTTTAGGGTTTTGAACTCTTTTGAAATTTTGGACATTTGATTCATTTGTTTTTGACTCAAGATTTCAAAGGTTCATTTGAATTTGGTTGCTAACTGCCTTCAACGTTTATTGTCAAGAGGACCCCCTATACCTTGCCCCATGCTACTAGTAAGAAGTATGGGCTTATCACCATGGGCAAGGCATAGGCAAGTAAGGGCATTTCCATCCTTTCCCAACCCTACGTCACTAGTAAGAGATGCAAGCTCATCACCAAAGGTTGGTGGGGCAAGGAAATGTGTAAAATTAAAATTTTCTGTTTGATCTATATTTGACTTGTTTGCTTGAGCAAAATGCCAGTATGTTCTTACTTCTAAAGAGATATACATACGGGATAGATGTGACATGATGAAGCTTCTAGAATAGACCATGGGCAAGACACCTATCCTAGGAAGAAACCAAAAGTGAGAACAAGCCCGCATATCTTGGTATGGTTACCGTCAAGGATTTTTCATATCTAGCTTTATTTGATGAAATGATTCCGAAACAGGTGATGATGTTATAAAATGAAGAAGTATGATTAGATTGTTTATGCCAATACCATCAGAAGTTTGTAATGAATTGCTTTGAGAATGAGTTCCTTGATCACAAAATTGTACAAAACAAGTGGACAAAATGAACCTAACTATATGAAGATGCAATGTAGATATATTTATACAAATAGTGCTGGCCACTTATGCGTAGAATCGTTTAAGGTGTAGGGAGTTGACTGTTTCACCAAATTCCTCACTCTCTAGTGTACATAAGAGATATGCACCATTTCCATAGTCCTTCGTGACTCGGTATAGGCCCAACCATTTGGGCCGGAACTTCCTTCCTTCACCGGTATTTTTATTGATCCGGTTGTCTAGCCTTAGAACCAGATCACCTTCATATATGTCTCATTCATAGACCTTCTTGTTATACTACCCGGCACATCCGGTCAAGACATAGATTTTGTGCCATTGCTCAAAGATCTAACCTAGCTTCATCTAGGCTTTCTAGTTGGGAGAGATGTGCTTTTACTGTAAGCGTCTTCATCTAAAATCCCTTGTAATGAGATATAGAGACCGGGTATTTCAACCTCAAGTGGGAGAATTGCTTCTACCTCGAATACTAGCGAGAAAGGAGTCACTCTTGTTGGTGTTCTTATTGATGTTCGGTGGGCCCACAATGCTGATATAACTTCGATGCCAATCTTGTTTGTTTTCTTTCACCGTTTTAAGAAGAATGGCTTTTAATGTTTTGTTTGTCTCTTCAGCCTGTCCGTTGGCTTGAGGGTAATATAGGAGGTTGTATGATGACTTATTTTAAATTTATTACACAATTCACGAACTTCATCACTCTTAAAAGAAGTCCCATTATCTCGAGATAATGACTTGCATGGACACCGTACTGTAAATGATTTGGTTCAAAATGAACTTGGCTATTACGAAACCAAGTACAGTAGTAAGCGGCATAGCCTCTACCCACTTGGTAAAATACTCGGTGGCCATGATTATGAAATTATGGTCATCTATAGATGAGGGAGAGAATTTCCCTATCAAATCTAGGCCCCACGTAGAAAAGGGCCATGGAGTAGTGATTGGTTGTAGAGCTTGTGCTGGTATGTGAATCTCGTGGGAGAATTCTTGGCACTTATGACACCTTCACACAAACTCTACTGCGTCATGTTCTAGAGTAGGCCAGAAATAACCCATCCGATGTATTTTACGGGTGGTGGCATGACCACCGAAGTGGCCTCCACATATTCCACTATGGGATTGGTAGAGGATCTTCTTGGATTCTTCTGTGTCGACACATCTTAGAAGCATTCCATCGAACACTTTTTGATAGAGCACCTATTCTATAATAACATATTTAGCTACGATAATGCGTAACCACCTTCTTCGCTGTGGTGTAGCACCTTCTGGATACGTATGGTCCATGATATAATTAATAATATCAGTATACCAAGGACACTCAGAGACAGGAGGTCTGGTTTTGATGTAGTATATGCATTCATCGGGAAAGTCCAGATCTACTAGATTGCCTCCGTCTAGTGGGTTATCAGCTAACCAATCTACAATGATTTGTCCTTTAATGGATTTCTGATTTACAAATGTTAATTCGAATTCCCCCATTAAGGTCATAAAATGTCCAGCCTTCTTAGACAAGGACCCTTGTGTGAGGAAAGTTTGTAAATGGTCTATTTTTACAATGACCCTTGTTTCTTGATTTAGCATATAATGTCTTAAGCATTTGGTTGCGAAGATTATGGCAAGGAATTCTCATTCTGCCTGTGTATAACGTGTTTCATAGTCAAGCAACGTTCGGCTAATGAAATATATTACACGTTCTCTCTTTTCATCATCTTCTTGAGCTAGCATACAGGCTAGTGAGACATTAGTAGCTCACGAATATAAGATTAGCGGGTGGTCTGGCTTAGGTGGCATTAGCGTAGGTGGTGATAACAAGAAACGCTTAACTACGTTGAAAGCTTTGTTGCAGTCTTTAGTCCAATCAATACTATAATATTTCTTGAGTAGATTGTTGATTGGATGAATGGCAAAGCTTAAATTTGGGATGAATCTCCAGATTGCACCAATTTTTCTAAGAAATAACCTGATTCCAGATCATCCGAAGTTGGGACCATTTCGAGAATAGCCCAAATTTTGGTTGGGTCAACATCGATCCCTCGTGACGATATAATGTAACCTAGGAGTTTCCCTCCTGTCACACCAAAGATGCATTTTTTTGGATTTAGCGTGACTCCGTATTCTATTAGACGTGAAAGAATGATGCAGTACTTCCGGGTGATCACAACGCCTCCTGGCTTTGGCCAACAAGTCATTCAAAATTTAGTTTAAAGGAAAATGGTAGGATCTTTCCCTCGAGAAGTAAAAATTACACCCGCCCTTGACTCCATAACGAAATCTAGCTCCATAAAAATGCATAGTCCAAGATTTAGCTAGGAATATGGACGTTGGGATATTTGTTGTGTAACATCTTCTACTTCCACCATGCAGAGATCCTCTGCTGGAAGAGAACCAACACCTAGGGTATATCTCATGCCTATAGAATCAAATGGTAGGAACATCGGTAGATCCTATTCTAATAATTTGACAATTTTTGTAGTAGTTCCTAACGATATTGTTTCTACAATGTTAGCCTCATCCTTGAGGGCTGGGATAGTCTTGACTAGGCTCATAGTCTCAAGATCTATTGTAGGTACTAACTTTTCCTCCGGTTTTACTTCAGTGGGTTTATTAAGTTGGTTTGTTGGGAGTTCAAACTCTGAGTGAATGCCTGGTCTTTTCTTTAAGTCAGCTAGGTATACATCGAATGGTTTTGGATTGCCTTTGGCTACGAACACCTTTCCTAAATGCAAGAATCTTACTTCTTGAAATAATGTAGAGGGGATTGCCTTCATACGGTGTATCCATGTTCAGCCAAGGATCATATTATAGTTTGTTTCCCGATCTATAATATAAAACTCAGTCAGGATTGTTTTGGGTCCTAAGGTGACTGGTAGTATTATAGTTCCAATCGACGTGGCTTTAATGCTATCATAGCCTCTTAATGTATTTCGAGTCATGGAGTAATTTGTTTCTCCATACCCTAGCTTTTGAAGGAAAGAGAAGGGGACTATGTTAACTGCTGCTCCATCTTCAACCATCGCACATTTAACGTAATTGTTATAAACCAAAACTTGCAAATGTAGGGCCGGATCACCTCTGTGTTCAATCTCGGCGTCTGTTGATATTTTTATTTCGTATACAAACTCGGTATCCCTATCCAGCTACCCAGGAGGGTGGATACCAAAGTCTATATGGTTTACCTATGTTTCGGAGGTGGAGTGATGTTAATTAAATGACCTAAACCTAATGCCTCTAAAAGAGCAGCCCTATGGGTAGGAGAGTTCTTCACTAAGTCCAAAAAAGAAATGTGTGAGAAGGTTTTTGTTTGATCACTAATTAAATCATAGGCACCTACGGGTTTTACTAATATTTGTTGGATGTTATCTGTCTCTGGCGGGTAACTTGGACTTGGCAGAGAGGAATACTCGTGTCCTTGTTATAGCTTCCACGGGTAGTTCAGTGTCTAACTCCACTAAACCGACTATCTTGGGTCATGGCTGACTTCCTAATTGTGGTGCAACTAACGGATTTAGTGAAGTCGAGGCTTCATGATCATTATCTCCTGTCATTTTTCCCTTATTCATCCCATTTGGATTTAATTTTTATTATTATTGTGATTTGGGAGCGGATCATTGAAGATCTTGAGGGGAGCATTTTGAAGGGAAATTTCCCCTGTAAAAATATTTGGTGCCGGTGACGTAATATCTGCCAAGAACATATCTATGAAAAGTTGTCTTTGTTCCTCTGGAAAATGTTGCATGAATTTATTGTAGTCACGACACGTTCTAGTGTCATGGCCTCAAATTTTGTGGAAACCACAATACGAGTTAGGATTGTAATTCCTAGTTTGTTGGTTTGGTGCATATTGTGGCCCAAAACTCTGATCGAACCGTTTCCTATTAGGATTAAAGTTTTGCATTTTTGGTTTGGGTTTTGGTTCTGATATCCAATTTAGTTTTGGTTTAGACCTTGTGTAGGGTTTCACCATTGTTGTTGTTGTTGTGGATGATTAAAATCCAATGTATTAATTGTTGGGGTAAATTTGTTGTTTTGTTGATTTTTCATTAGTGGTGGAGCATTCGCAACATTTTCCTTCTTAACCCGATCGGGCTACTCCATCTGTTGTCACTCCGTGATTTTTATTAAGAATTTTAGGTCCTTGATTGACGTTTTTGGTAGTAGGATAAGTCATAATATTCTGGTTGAAGGTGATTAACCTCCCATTTGTTCCATATGTCTTGCGACCGCTATCTATTGTAGCTTGATCTATTCAGAGGGCACTCTCAAGTAATTCATCGTAAGTCTTTAGTAGGAACTTTTGGACTTCTTCCTTCACCTCTCTACTGAGGGAATGAAGGAATAAATCACATAGTTCCATCTGATCCATATTTGGAGCACTTGCCGAAGAATAGAGGACTTTACGCCATCTTTGAATGAAATGAGCGATAGATTCATTGTGTTCCTGCTTAATGTGCAAGAATTTCCTGATTCCTGTTCTCAACAGTTTGTTCATATAAAATGCCTTGATGAACTCAAAATGAGTTGTTTAAATGAATGGATGGAGGCTTCAGGTATTCTTTAATACCAATCGAGGGTGATGCCTTTTAATGTTTTGGGAAATATTTTGGCAATAACCCCATCCCAAGGGAGCAGTTCTCGAATGGCTATGGCATAGGCCTTGATATGTGTGTTTGGATCTCCCTCCCCTTTGTATTTGGGAAAATCAGGAAGAGGTCTTGGAAGCATGACACTTCATATGGTGAATTCTAAGGGCTCTTTCAAATATTCTGAATAAGTCAATATTGTGTAGCTTTCACCATTGATGGTGCTTCCGAGGGGGTGGTGGTGGTGGAATGGGTTGTTGATATGGCATAGAATATGCACTTTGGTAGGGGCATAAGGAAACCCCTGTGGTTGAGAAAACATGCCGGGAGAGGAGAACGTATCCCCTTGAGGTGATTTGGAGTATATGTTTAAGTATGAAGGGGTATTGTCTAGGAATGGATTATTTTGTACTAGACCGGGAGGTATCGGAATGGTGTTAGAAATGGCGGTTCTAGTTGGCGTTTGTTATGAATATTGAGGAGGCATGCCCAATGTTCCCATTTTTGTGAGGAGGTCTACTTGGCTAGGATGGTGTGGAGGATTGGAACTTCCTACCTGCATGAATTGGGAATTTTGATTGCTTGAGCAAGTTATAACCCCCTAACTTTTTCTACTAAAGTTGAAATGACTTCATTTGGTGAAGTCACGGTATTTTGCCTTAGTGGCGTTTGTTGTATATCCTGATATTGTATAGGCATATGATACCCTTCTATGAACTGATTGTTGCCCTACCAAGTTTCCTCGAGGGCATTTTCTATATGTAGTGGCATGGAGGTATTTTCTTGAAAAGAGACCTCGGGTTGTGTTTGTAAACTTCTATGGGTGGGTACATACTTTGAGAGTGTTGTTCATTCCTAGCGTAACACACCGAATTTTCATCATCTAGAACCGGTATGGGTCTAATTGTCTACTAATTTGTGGTCTAAGCAAGCACTGAGGAGACGAACTGCATTCTCCCGTGAACGTCATATTGTTCGAGCCTGAAGGCTCTGTTTGTTGCATTTGAGCGAGCTGATCTAACTCCTCTGTTTGGAAAGATGAACTATATCTAATCCTTAGAGGTGGAGTTTGTGTTGACAACTGGTTGGCTGAATAATTGTCACCCCATACTAAGAGCGAGGGTGATGACCGCTATTGTATTCGAGCCGAGCGTAGTATGCCTCAAGACCTAGGAGAGGTCTGCCATATGCATCGAATCCCGACATATTTGGGGGGTATATGAATACCCGCAGAATAATGGGAAGGAGTGAAGGTGGATGAAAGAAGACAAAACACTAAAAGAGAAAATTTGAGAGTGAAGTAATTGTTGCAAGTTCACCAATTTTGTTTGGTGAAGCTGATGTGAAGGCTTAATGAGGTATTAGAAGGTGAAACAGTTGTTTGTTTCACGTCGGGTTCACCAATTTTTTTGGTGAAGTTGATGTGAAGGCTTAATGAGGTATTAGAAGGTGAAACAGTTGTTTGTTTCACATCGGGTTCACCAATTTTGTTGGTGAAGCTGATGTGAAGGCTTAATGAGGTATTAAAAGGTGAAACAGTTGTTTGTTTCACGTCGGGTTCACCAATTTTGTACGATGGAAAAGTGACAAGCGAGCATGAGAATCTACAAGTGACAATGCGTAGCATGAGATTCTCTCGGGTCTAGTCCAGAAATCATTAGCTTTGTTAGATTCTACATCTAACAAGGATAACTGTGTGATGATGATAGGTGGAAGTGGAGTAGATCTAAATACTAATGTGTGTAAGCCAACATCTATGTTTGATTCACCTGTGGATTCGTTGGGTTGTGGGATTTATGGGTCACAACCATAGATTCGTGGTTGTTGTGGACCTACTATGGTCATGTGCGGAATCAGTCCCTAATCCCTAGTATCCAATAGTCATATGCCTTTTTGGCCTCTATGTTCAGAATTAACAGTTGTGTAATCTTTTCTGAGTATCTTATAGGCATTCTTACAACCTGAATCCTTAAGCTAGTATCTATGTCTGTGAGAGTGTCTCCCTACGTCCGGTTTGTGTGACCAAAGGATCACAACCAAACGTTTTCTCTCTTCAATCCCTTCTACAGTCATGTGGATATTTATCTAGGGTAATCTTTAGTTTTTCTGATTTGACCAAAACGTGTACACTTGGTTGTCTTCTATGTTTAACCTACTTAACTATGCGTTGATCTATTGCAAGTCTGTTGTTGTTCGGAAGACTTGGATCCTAAGATTATGATCTATATCAGTTATTGCTATGACGAGATTGGGTTGAGGCACGATTGGCTCGAATACATATTCTCTAGGCTCTCTAGGTCCCGTGATTGTCATACAAAAGAAAATGATATAAAGCTAACTAATGACAGAATAAACTAAATATGCAAGATATATCTACATATATTTCTAAGTCTGTTATTTATTGATAAACTACTGAACAAAATTTTAAAGGGGAATTATCTAATATATCTAAAATTGACAACTAAACTAATAACGCAATTAAAACAAACAAAGCAACCAAGTGTAGCTACTTGTCTGTGCAGTTTATAGATTTATCCTAAATAACCTGATCACTGATCTACTCTATTTGAAAGACTCTCGATCCTACCTCAGAAGTGAGGAGTGAATCATAGTTTCTCAGAAACTATCAATCCCCACAGCTTCCCTAGCAATATTGAAAGTGAAATTAACTGAAATGGAATGATTGACTACTTTATTTGATATGCTTTTAACTAGAAATTTGAAAGCTAGAACCTGGATTCTGCAGAATAGTGGTGAATCCGATGGTGTGTGACCTTGTCCCCTCAGTGTGATCTCCTCGTTCCTTTGTGCTCACGTGGATCCATAAAAGTGTGTAATTTTAGCATCAACGAAAGTAGATATTGGAACAAAGGTAGCTTAGGATGCAGACTAAATACAATGTGAGTAGGAGAGGGATAGTGCAAGAGTACAGAGCTTGGCTTATGCAATTCCTAGCAGGATTTATTGCGAGTCATGCAACATAAAATGTCTAGCACCTGAAACTATCTTGTTTGATGAACAAAACCTGCAACTTTAATGGATTCCTATTGAAATCAAACTATCCTACTCCAATTGATTTTGATGAAATGACAAAAACACTCTGCACAAGGAGAATATGTGGCTTTCTGACAGCTAAACAATGCTAACTATGCATCTAACAAATGAAACTATGAATCCTAAACAAAATGAAAGGCTAAACTATTGAAATGAGAAATTCAGAGGCAAATTTGAGGGGCCATTTGCTTGAGCACAAGCCAACTATTTATAGAATCCCATTTACCCAAAGGTGGAAACCAATTTGATCTTTTAAACCATAAACAATGCCAAAACACTATTCCAGGGAACCAGAATCATAAATACAAGCAAAGGCGGTGAAAAAAAGCTGGTAAATGTTGAATTTTTACGTGAGTCACGTTAAAAGAGCATTTTAGAAAATGCGTGAAGGACCACCGCCCGAACAGGCGGTGGTTACAAGACCGCCACCTGGCAGGGTGGCGCTTTCATAATTGAAGAACAAAACGCATAGGAAAAGAGGGGAAAAGAGAACAATAAAGCATGCAGGGCTAAGCGAGACATGCGGGATGTTAACACATACTTGGAGATCTTTTCTAGATCCCAAACACCTTGTGAGGAGACTTGTATCAACATTGGGGTACGTGTTACATCATTCGGTGGTGCAGTACCCTACAATTTTGGGTACGCACTGCTTACATCCATCAAAGTAATCTATAGCTCCATTTGAATCCATCTACCTCCATCACGAGGGAAAAAAGGTTGGTTCATCTACATCATACTTTATAGAGGGGAGTATATTGTTTCCATGCACATATTTATTATATTTTACACATAGCTATTTACTCTCTATCCATGTGTGTCTCAGTACAGAAAACCTAGGGCACAATTCCGCACACACATAGAGAAATACATTAGGTTTGAGATGTAGTGCAACTCTCAGTTATAAGTCCATAATTTTGGAAGCTAAGGACAGTCTGACCCCTTCATTTACATCTTTATTTTTATGGTTTTGATGCTTTTTTGGGGGTTTGTAGGTGATTCATTCATTCCATATTTATAGAGACATTTAGTGGAATTCAATGACATACACGTGACAAAAGGTGAACAAGTGCAAACCTCTTGCGAAACCTTAGAGGAGGTTTTCTGAGCATCTACGCAATCTAGGCATCCAAAAATCAAACCAGGGCACCCATGGGTGCCCATATCCCTCTCAAGGTGCCCCAATCTAGTCAAATCTATCAGATCTACATTTTTATAGGATTTTGTGTGATGGTCCTCCATTTCTGTTCAATCGCTCTCCATTGTGACACAATCTAACAACCTTTGTAAATTAGCTAAGGATATTCTAATCCTCGTTGTACATTAGGGTTTCATTATTTATTGCTTAGCTTTATTTGGTATATTTCTATATTTTATTGTTGTATTTATTTACTACAAACTTGCATTAGATTAGGCTATTATTTTACATTTTAGCATAATCATTTTGGTGAACCCCACTCATGATCGGTCTTTTGGATCCTTCTTTGGCATATCATCTTCTTTATCATGGCTCCTAAAATTCCTCAAATTTCTTTTTCTGATTTACTTCAAATGCATCCTAATTTCCAAGTTGTTCTTAAAAAATCCCTAGACACCATGTATCTTCCCCAAGATACACCTCCACATCAAGTAAGCTTTATTTTGATTGTTTATTTAACAACCCTAGTCTTCATGATCCTCCATCTAATCAACCCATGTTGGATTCAATTCAATATTTGCATTCTTTATTTCAATAAAAATTTAATGCTATGGAATCCATGATTACATCTCTCAAATCTGAAATCCAACATCTTAAAGACACTTCTCAGGCTCATGTTTGTTCTTCTTCTACATCTCATCTTCATTCTATGTCTACTACATGTGCTCATATCAGTGAGCCTCAAGTCATACCATTACCAAAGCCTCTCACCTTTGATCACAATACTAAGCAACATGACATTCTTATTGAGCTCCTTAGTCATCAATTGATCACTTTACCACCTACTCATTACTATCCTCCTTATCAGCTAGAAAAATATCAAGGTTATCCATATTGCAATTATCATCGAATCAATGGACATAATGACAATGATTGCTACACTTTACAATGAATAATCAAACATTTACAACGTCGGGGTTTAACTTATTCATTGCACAACATTTTGTTGCATGTCCATATACAAATGCTACATCTCAATGGGTTCCTAAATCTGATTCGTCTATGTCTAATGAGCACCATGCCATCACTTCTAATGGTCATTCTATGGAAATTCAAACACCGCCTAAGAAACTACCTCTCAAAATCAATATAGCACCTCCTCCTCTCAAGACATCTACAACATTACAAATTCAAAGTATGCAACCATCTCTCAAAATCAATCAACCTTCTTCTCTTATGAAGTCTTATGTAGCATCATCCATACCATCAAAGTTGTCACCATTCAAGATTTCTCCCCATCCAACTCCACTTTTGTTTTCGTTCATTTTTTCAAAGCAACTACTCCTTCGATGGTGAGGACACATTTCAAACTCCACCACCATCGCATGGTACTAATGTTGCTTCCACCACTACATGACTACTTAATATTTGGTAGGGGAGTTTTATCACCTCATTACCCTATGACACACTCTAGTCTTGTGGTCCATACTCGAACTATTGAACATATACCAATAAAATGGACCTCATCAAACTCACACATTCAACCATTCGAATTTTTTTATTATGCATTCCTACATTAGTGATATACACTATAGGCTACATCATCACTTTCTCTAGCATCCTTTAGTGATATATGCTTTATGCTAAATCATCACTTCTTTTGTTATCTTGTTGTGATATACATTTTAGGATAAATCATCACACATTCTTACACCTCATCTCTATGTCACATATCATCACTACACATTCATCACATCACACTACACACACACATATCATTAAATCATTTTCGATGATGTAATATTTTTACGGTTCATTCTTAACTACCGAGGGCATAAATAAATGAACCTCACTACATACAATTCCATTCACTCATGGGGCACATGGTTCCTATCATTCAATATACATTCCATTCCACCCATCTACAACATACTACATATCTTGGTTGCATTTAATTTTTTGGCATTTACTTGTACATGTTCACTTTATTACACATGATAGATAGATATATTATATGTCATTATCTTTATCATACACACATGCGTGTTCACTTGTTTTCTAGTTGTGATCACATATTATATAGGGCTATTACACGTAGCACGGATGCTTGACATAATACCTATTTCTAGTCCCATTTTGGCTCTTGCGGGCATCCAATTTTGTACATTATAGGTGCTATCATTTCATTTTGTTTCATAACACACTACTTTATCATATTATACATGATTTGACATATTTTTTATCTTTATAACATGCTAACAGTGCTTCATGTGTAGAATTTTTATGCGGGAATATTTTCTACCATGGTTATCTATTATATTGCTTTTACTTCCTTGTCATTATATGCCATTTTTGTGGGCTTTTCCTTTTGTCTTGTGTGCACATTTGTATTTCTTTGGATTTGATCGAAAATGGGTATTTTAATTTTCCACTTTAATCATTTTCAAGGATCGTTAATTTTAATCAACTTAAGGCTAATACTCAAAAAATTGATCAAAATCTAATTTAGGACTAATTTTTAAGACTAAAATTAAGTTTGCAATTTACTCAAAATTTCAGTGTTTGATCCAAGCCCAAAAATCACTCTTTTCGATTCAACTAATTTTCAAATTTATCAAAATTGATTATATGTGCATCCCAAATTCTTATCAAGCACTTAATTAATTGAAAATATCAAAAGAAATGAAAATAAAAATTAGAAATGACACCAAAATTGTTTACAAGGTTTGGAATTCTTACGTCCCCGTTTCATTGTGAACCGATCCATTAATAATGTTATAATTGTAAATACAATTAACCTTTACAATAAATCCATAATGAATGAAAACCTACAATACTTGTGTTTTAGACCTTGAAGGGACTCTAGAGTGTCCAACAATTGCCCCTCACCTTCTTGATTCAATTTTAGCTATCTCCCTTTCGTTCTACGCCTTCGTGTGACTTTAAAAGAAAATAAATCTATCTTAGAAGCTCCGAATGATAAAATGAACACACTATCATGGTTTTCTTGAAATTTTGAGCAATTTTCATATATAACTTGAGACCTGGATGTGAGCAGAAGTTCTCCAAAAATGGTGATTTCTCCAAGTGCTCCTATTCTACCTATACACATACCTATTACCATCCCTTTTCAAATACCGACAAGCTCATTTTATAGCCAACAGAGCCATGGGGTGAGTTGGTTAAGTGGATCAATTTAGAGCTAATAGGTCGGTGTTCAAATCCTACCTACACTATTTTCACCAATGGTTTTGAATAAACGTGGGGTTAGTCCCACATTTCTATGAATTTAGGTAGATTAGGCTTTTAAATATAGAAATCTTGCGCTATATGTATATATTTGTAGCCATGCAAGCAATATTTTTCCCAAAGAATTAATGGCTCTCATGTATTGGTTGGTCAATAGGCTATGCCCAATGTGGTGAGTTGTGCATTTTTTTGCTTAAATGCCATGGTTGGTCGGACCGTTGATTGTTTGTTTGTTTCACTGTGCTATACAAAGTGTTGAGTTGTTGGATAAGGCCAATGCATTGGCCATGTGGTTCGTTGTTGGTTTAAACATCCCATTGAGTGATATGTGAATCATCGATCCATTGTGGCGATTCATTTACTCCGAGTCGTATGGGAATTATCCCTAGTACTATAAATAAGGCGACCTATCGATGGTATATGTGGAATTCAATGGTTGAATAGATAAGCATTGAACTATAACAATATAAAATATAGTGTGATCAACTTAGTGGGGAGTTGACCACCCCACCGAGCTAGCAAAATAGCTCACCCAAGCTCAATTCAACCCTACAAAAAAAAATCAACTCTCCAAAACAACATAGTCCCACATTGGGAGAGTTAGAAAAATATGTGGCATATAAAATCGTAAATACGATAATGGCAATATGAGAATAGGCGTCTGTTGGTCGTCAGATAGGACTTTTTAGAAGAACAACAGTCAGGGGACAAGAAGTCCCTCCTCTTTAATGGGAGAGGTTCCCTTATTGAGACACAAACTTATTTACAAATATACAGAATGTCATTTTATGGTTGAACTTGGATACCACGAAAATGTTTTCCACAAAGATCATCAGTTACGAACGGGCTGAGGAAAGAGGGTACGAAGATAAGCAGAATAGCAAACGTTTGGAATTGTAGATAACAGAATAATTCTTTACGAGTGCGAAGTTGCAGGGAATTTGGAACAAGATTATTTGTATTAACTGAATAAGATCAAAGACACAAAGTTCTTCAACGACCTTCTTCAGATTCATTAATCAAAGACACAAAGTTCTTTCTTGGTCGTGCAAGATCACTGTATTTGCAAAAGCAATCAGCAAGACTAACGAATTAGGTACAAAATAATCTTCACAATACTAAAGGAAAACACAGAGATACAGAGATTCAGATAGAGAATGAAAAGAAAAGCCCTTTTGTATTGATACGTTCAAGATCTATTTACAATTTCGAGAGTATGCCAAGTTCTTCCTCCCTTTCAAAATGGCGTGGAAAGGCCATTATATAGCTTACAAGTCGGTTACGATTTGTAACCGTTTCTTTTAAATAAAGAATAGTTAAGTATTGCTGGTTGCAATACCTTAACTAATTACAATGAATACGAAAAGAAAGGAAAGAAGAGGAAAGAAGAGAGAAGGAGACAGTGGCTTGCCATGGGAGGGACCCACTGCCTCGGGAGGGACCCACTTGTCTTCAATGACTCAATCCGCTGCCACGAACTTCTTGTGACTCAAAATCCTATATCTCTCGCTTTATCACGAGGAGACCGATGTGTTAGTTGCGGCAGCATCGAGTCCAAAATCCTGCATTTCTCCATCTCTTTATCGAACTCGAACGTGAGTATGATAGCCAGTGAGTTCTCATCTTTGTTTGCTTCTTCAAAGCAGACTCAAAGTGGAGAAATTTGCTCCCTGTCCTCTTCCAAACTTGATCTTCATATTGATAGATTCGAATCATCGACCCGGACTGGAAGGAATTTGCAAGGGGAACTAGGTTGCAAGGGGAACTAGGGTTTGAGCAAATGATAGCAAGAAAGCAATGTGAAAATGCGAAGGTGGTATGCTTGGTTATATAGCCGTTTGAGGAGCGGAATGAATTTAATGCGCATTGAATACACCACCACCAATTTGAAAGAGCGTCATATTCGAATGAGCGGAAAAGCTAAGTGTGAATGACACTGGTACGCTTGAACAGTGAGACGCGAATGCGCGAAACACGCGGCTCGGGCGAAATGGAGAGAGAATGCACAAAAGCTTTTGGAACAATTGGGACGAAAATGCGCGAGGTACGCGGTTCAGGCATTTCGGCCGAAATTGGGACAGCAGGCCTATTTGGACTTGGGACTTTTGGAACAGAAAATTCCGGAGTACGCGACTAGGAAGCTTCGGCCGAAAAAGAGGAAGCTTGCACTTTTGACTTTGGGATATTTGGGACGAAAATGCGCGAAGTACGCGGTTCAGGAGTTTCGGCCGAAAATGGGAAAGCTCGCACAAAAGTTTTGGGACACCTGGGACAAAAAGTTCCGACGGGCCCGAGAATGGGACAGTTTCGGGGATTTCGGCCGATCGGGGAACAACTTGCACTTTCGTACTTGGGACAGGTGAGACAGAAAGTTCCGACAGACCCGAAATACTTACAAAATGACCCAAAACTTAGATTCTTTCGACTTCACGACCTGGGTATCTCAGAAAAAAGCACTTAAGACTCAAAATTTTCAAAATTTGTTCTTGTTAGAGAGGGGAATTTTGAGTAGACAACAGCTGGCTCCTTCTGGGGATGACTTGGCATAAATTCACTGAATGAAACAAGGCAAGAACTTAGACAAACTTGGTGTAGCAGACCAGTGCCTTATCCATTGGGCGAAAGGAGTCAAAAACAAACCAACACAGAGGGCAAAGCACACAACAGAAGGGAAACACACCAAAAGCAGAAAAAGCAAAAACACTGTACATAATATACAAAGGGACTCCCTAGTCACCTAGGACTTGAACAACTTCAAATACTGCCCACTATAAGGAAGTGGGAGGGGGGAACCATCCATGTAATCAAGATAGAAAGAGTTCTTACCAGCAAAGTGTCTTATCCTGAAAGGTCCAAGCCACAGAGAATCAAATTTTCCATGGCTACCACGAGGTTCGTGTCTTTTGTCCCACAACAGCACGGTATCACCAACCTGGAACTCTCTGCTCCTAGCTTTCTTATCAAACAGAATCTTCACCTTCTGCTGATGTGCAGCTATTCTGTCAGCAACCTCCAATCTATCCTCGTTCAGTTTGTGCAGGTACATGATCCTTTTGTCCAGAGCATCACTGAAACTAGTGTCTTCAATGGCCTTCATCAGGTGCAAGGCTGGTAGTTCCACTGTCACTGGCAATTGAGCCTCTACTCCATACACTATTTGAAAGGGGGACATTCCAATGGCTCTTTTAGGTGTGATCCTGTCTGCCCAAAGAGCATCATAAAGTTTCTTATGCCAGTTTCTCTGAGATTCATTGACCAACTTTCTTATGATAGTCACCAGATTCTTGTTGGTAGATTCTGCTTGTCCATTTCCCTGGGGATAATAATCTGAAGAATGAGCCAGAGAGATGCCATACCCGTAGCAGAAATCCATTATCTCAGTTGAGGAGAAGTTTGAGGCATTATCTGTTACAATCTTGTTAGGCACACCATACCTAACCAAGATGTTCTCTTTAATGAAGTTGCACACTACTTCGGAAGTGGTGCTCTTGACTGGAATAGCTTCCACCCATTTGGTGAAGTAGTCAGTAGCAGTTAGCACATGAGTATGTCCAGCGCTGGAAACAGGGTTGAGTGCACCAATGAAGTCTAGACCCCACTGTTGGAAAGGTTCTTCAATCACAACTGGTTTGAGAGGCAAGGAAGCCAATTTAGGTCTTCCCACGAAAGTCTGACAGGCCTCACATTTATCCACCCACTTGGATGCATCTTTGAACAAAGAAGGCCAGTAATACCCTCCACGGAGTATCTTATGAGCTGTGACTGTTGATGAATAGTGCCCTCCGCATGCCTGATCATGAAAAGCTGAGAGCAATTTTCTCTGTTGTTCTTTGTCTACACACTTCAGGAACCTCCCATCCAAACCACGCTTGAACAAGGCATTTTCCCACAATACATATTGGCCGATCTCAACTTAACAAATTCTCTCTTTTCTTTAGCAAGCTTAAATGAGAGGGGCATTCCCGTAGGTGAGAAAATGAGCGATGTCGCGTACCATTCATCAACCGAACTCAGAATGTAACGGTAGGAAGGTCACTCTTTCTCCTCCAAAGAACTCGTGTTGGGCTCCTTCAAAGAATGAGCTCGCAAAGACCTTTTCCCGAACCAGCTTGGTTGGCTTGATATCAAGGTCATACTCCGGACTTTAGCCACCCGCTTCCCTCTCTGATCCAAATTCTTGTTGCGTGAGAATTGACTTTACCGTCATGTCCGGGACCAAAGACCAAAGTAGAGTGAGAGTTGAGGATATAGAAACGGAATCGCTGACGGCTTTGACTACTGCAAAGGCATGCTTCTCCATCATGGTGTACTTTAGCTCATGGTTCTTCAGGATATAGCTCATGAAGGCAATTGGTAGCTCATGCTTATCAGGATCCTCCTGGGTTAAGACAGCAGCCAGAGTACTATCTGTAGCGTAGCAGTAGATAATGAAATCCTTGCTGAAATCAGGGCAGGCCAAAACCGGAGTTTTAGCAATAGCTTTCTTGATACCCTCAAAGGATTCCTTTCCTTCAGAAGACCAACCAAATGCTTGCTTTCCTTTCATCATCTGAGAAATATTCAAAGTTAATTCAGCAAAATCAGGGATGAATCTTCTTAGAAAATTGATCTTACCGAAAAAGGAATGCACGCCTTTTACTAAGTAGGGAGAGGAATCTGCTGGATGGCTTGAACTCGCTCAGATCAATCTTGATGCCATCCTTTGAGACAATGTGTCCTAATA
This sequence comes from Taxus wallichiana var. yunnanensis, assembly GCA_018340775.1. NCBI lineage: Eukaryota > Viridiplantae > Streptophyta > Pinopsida > Cupressales > Taxaceae > Taxus > Taxus wallichiana. The sequence continues at coordinate 436,072,645 of CM031239.1, forward strand.
GCTTTCCTCTCAGTAACACGTAAGATGATTTTTAGGATTTAAGGAAATCCCATGCTCTCGGCATCTTTGCGTAATCGCTGCTGTGTGGTCAAGTGATCCGCTTTTGTCTTTGAGAACACTGTCAGTCATCAAGGTATATGACTATGCATTTTCCTTTCAAGCTTCCAAAGCGCCGATCCATAGCTCTCTCAAGGTGGCACCGCATTAATCAGCCCAAAAGGCATTCTCTTGTAGGCAAAGGTACCCCAAGGAGTTGTGAAGGTCTGCCTTATGTTGATCAAGAAAGATCGACCTCTACCCGATTGTATCCAGAAAGCCATCAAGCATGATAACATCTCGTGAGCCTCATTACCGCTTGCAAAACCTGATCCATCATAGGCAGAGGGTAGTTATCTTTCAGAGAGGCCTGATTCAGGTTCCTGAAATCAACACAGATACGGATCTCCCCATTCTTCTTCCTAACAGGTACAATGTTTGCAATCCAAGTCGAATGGTGAATGGGAAAGATGATTTTAGCCTTTAGCAGTTTCTGAATCTCCTGAAATATGGTGTCAGCTATCTTTGGGTTGTACTGCCTCTGCTTTTGCTTGAAAGGCTTGATTCCTGGCTTGAGAGGGATAGAGTGCTGCATTTCCTTTGGCTTGAAGGCTTTCAGATCTTCATAAGAATAAGCAAGCACATCTTTATATTTCCTTAAAAGTTCAATTGCTCTTCTCCTTTCATCTGATGTGCAACACTTCCCGATATTTACCACTTTCGGGTCATCGTAACTCCCAATATCAATTTTATCATACTCACTGATCAGCGAGGTCCAATGGAAGCTTTAGATCTCACGTACTGCTATGCTTATCAAACAACTCCTCCAAACTCACCAAACCTTTGGGGATCTTGTTTCCTTTGAGCTTAATGCACCCTTCCCGATCGCCTCTTTCTCCTCGGGTGACGGCTTGGTCCGAAGACACGCTCTCACGAGGCAGGTTGTCACTTCCTTCAAATACGCTTGTTCAAAATTGCCTTTGAGCTCCGTGAAGGAAAGCAAATGCTGGTCGCCGTTGAAGACTTGCCAGCTGTTAGTATTGTCGTGACACTAGGTCGGTGGACCATCTCAATAGTGAATTTATCCTGAGAGAATTCAGGATGAGGAATCAATAATGACCCTGAGACAGCCAGGGAATCAGCTCTGCTGTTCTTTTCTCTGGGAATTGCTTCAATGGAGAAGGCATCAAGGAATTCAATTGAATCCCAAACCTGATTCCGATAATGCTTCAGCCTCCCGTTCTTTACCTGAAACAGGTTTCTGACTTGCTTCACAATCAGCTCTGCATCACCACGAGCCAAAAGATTTTTTACACCTCGTTCTTTGGCCACTTGCAATCCAAGGATGAGAGCCTCATACTCTGCTGTATTGTTAGTGTTCTCGAACTGCAATTTGAATGAAAAGGGGTACAGTAGCCCTCGTGATATTAATGCAACACCGCCCGTAACCACCAAGAACAATCGCCATCAAATTCTAAGATCCGCATACCATTGGGATCTTTAGGTGATATTTTGCAGGGTCGGATTTCATCAGGGGACAAAATCATGTAATTACCATGGCCCCTGTCCTCATAGAGTATTTGTGCCTTGGGATCATCTCGTTTCCGCACAATGTACTCGATGCTTCTCGTGTAGAGCTTCTTCATTTGTCCATCGATGTGTATGAGAGCGTGTGACCACCCATTTGAATCTCTCCACCCACATCTTTACGTAAGTTTCGCTAGCAACATTCCATAGGAAGGAGGAATGTCTCAAGCTACTAGTATGGTAGCCAAGACCTTCTTTTCGTAAAGCAAAGAAAAAAGCCACTTGTGCATCTTTAATCCTTCCCACCAAAGGTACTTCCTTACTTTCCATGGAGTAGCAAGATCCATAAGTATGAGTAAGGGTCAAGCCTAAAGCATGAGCTACTTTGGCGGGCATCACATTATCGAGGCCCCTAATCTATGACACACGCTTACTAAGCCTATGGCCCGCTATAAGGAGGGTAACATAAAAAGGCTTGATTTTGTCTCCAGGCGAGGTGACAGCAGCTACCAGACTAGGCTGTGGTATAGAAGGAGGTGTGGGCAAAAGGCCTTTAGAGGTGGTCTTGGAATGGGAATTCACAAATTGGATCATCTTGGCAAAAGCTTTTGGATGGGTTTGGTAGTATTCAGCTTCCGAAATTTGAACCTTAGTCCTTTTAAGATGATCAACAATATCAAAGGATCCAGAGGTGGATGGGCCATCATCATTTGAATTCTAGATTTATCAACTTTAGGAGAAAAGGAAGAAGAAGAAACTTTGGGAGCAGTGTCGACAGTACTTACCTTTGGTGCAGATGAGGTCGGGATAGGGGATCCTCTTCTGGCAATTACAGGAATGGTTGCTGGCTGTTCCTTAGATTTCTTCGTGGGCTGTGTTATTTTCTCCTTCTGCCTCGTCTGTTCTCGAGTCATGACAGCAAAAGATTCACTGTTCATATCTGCTACCACTTCATCATAGTTATCTCCATCATCAGTGCCTTCGGTGGTAAAGAAATTAACCCGAGATCCTTCGAGTTCTTCCGCCTCATCGTCAAATTCTTCCAGGAACTCCTCACGAGCTTCTTCGTCCACGTCATCATCTGGCTCTTCAACTTCACAGTGTCATGTTCACAGGACTTCTGACAGAGGCCCTTCAAGTGCCGCCCGGTGTGGGGCCGCAGACGGTTTCTGGGTTGAAAATTTCTTCTCGGAACATCTGCATATGGTGCATGCTGGGCTAATTGTTTCTTTATAGCCACTAGATCATTTGCAAGTTTCTGGACTAATGGATCAGAATTGGGTCCAGAGGTGGAAGAGGAAGAAGCAGCAGATTTCGATTTGAGAGGATCTCTTTTCAACTTCCCTGACATGATCAGGTCGTCCTCGATACTAACAGCCAGTTCTTGATCCAGAACTAGCGTTCCAAGATTAGCCCTTCTTAGAGCATAACTGACTTTAGGCGTTTGGGCATTCAAAAAGAAACATTTTTGAATTTGATCAACCGCCGAGTATTTGCAGGAATCTTGTTGATCAATCTGTTGAACCGAGCCACAAATTCTCTCATGGGTTCTGATGGATCTTTCTTTATCTGAGAAATCTGGGCAAGCAGGGCATGCACATCTTCTGCCGGCTTAAAACGGTTTTCGAACTGAGTTCTCATGGTAGTCCAGTCGGTGATGGCACCAGCCGGAAGGTGATAGAACCAATAAACAAAGATTATCCTGTAATGTCTCAACGAACAGTCTTACTGAGACGTCTTCATGTTCAACCCCCAAGACCCCACATGCGACTATGAATGCTGCAATATGTTCATCAGGGTGAATTTTGCCATCTCCTTTAAACTTTGGGAAGTTCTTTCGGTTACCTCGAGGTAACTCATGCAAAGGGTGCGCAAGAGCCAGAGGTCCGACACGTTGTCCCCATGGTAATTGTGCCATTCTTCTTGGGAATACGGTCCGAAGGGGAACTTTAACACCAGCAAGTATCAGAGCTCGCAGATTAGGGCTAGCTGGCTGTGTAGGACTTCTATCTCGAATAGGCGGAGGGCTCGTTGAACGAGTTCTTCTATTTAAAGGGAAAGGAAAACCCTGTTGTTCCAAAAGCTGAAACTGAGAATCTTCGATACCAAGGGCCCTTCTCCCTCGAGTGAAACGCGGAGTCGCCAGATCAAAGGATGATCGAAAAAATTATAGTACTGGAATGCGATTTTCCCAGCGGAGTCGCCAAAAACTGTTGGTCGTCAGATAGGACTTTTTAGAAGAACAACAGTCAGGGGACAAGAAGTCCCTCCTCTTTAATGGGAGAGGTTCCCTTATTGAGACACAAACTTATTTACAAATATACAGAATGTCATTTTACGGTTGAACTTGGATACCACGAAAATGTTTTCCACAAAGATCATCAGTTACGAACGGGCTGAGGAAAGAGGGTACGAAGATAAGCAGAATAGCAAACGTTTGGAATTGTAGATAACAGAATAATTCTTTACGAGTGCGAAGTTATGCAGGAATTTGGAACAAGATTATTTGTATTAACTCGAATAAGATCAAAGACACAAAGTTCTTCAACGACCTTCTTCGCATTCATTAATCAAAGACACAAAGTTCTTTCGTCGTGCAAGATCACCGTATTTGCAAAAGCAATCAGCAAGACTAACGAATTAGGTACAAAATAATCTTCACAATACTAAAGGAAAACACAGAGATACAGAGATTCAGATAGAGAATGAAAAGAAAAGCCCTTTTGTATTGATACGTTCAAGATCTATTTACAATTTTCGAAAGTATGCCAAGTTCTTCCTCCCTTTCAAAATGGCGTGGAAAGGCCATTATATAGCTTACAAGTCGGTTACGATTTGTAACCGTTTTTTAAATAAAGAATAGTTAAGTATTGCACGGTTGCAATACCTTAACTAATTACAACGAATACGAAAAAGAAAGGAAAGAAGAGGAAAGAAGAGAGAAGGAGACAGTGGCCGCCACTCGGAGGGACCCACTGTCTTCGTAATCCGCTGCCCGAACTTCTTCAATGACTCAAACCTATATCTCTCGCCACGAGGGACTCGATGTGTTAGTTGTCCAAAATCCGAGTCCAAAATCCTGCATTTCTCCATCTCTTTATCGAACTCGACGTGAGTATGATAGTCTTTGTTTCCAAGCTTCTTCAATGGCAATGCTAGCACTCAAGTGGAGAAATTTTCTCCGTCCCCCTAAACTTGATCTTCATATTGATAGATTCGAAAATCGCTCGCCAAGACCTGCACTCTGGAAGGAATTTGCAAGGGGAACTAGGTTGCAAGGGTTTGAGCAAATGATAGCAAGAAAGCAATGTGAAAAATGCGAAGGTGGTATGCTTGGTTATATAGCCGTTTGAGGAGCGGAATGAATTTAATGCGCATTGAATACACCACCACCAATTTGAAAGAGCGTCATATTCGGAATGAGCGGGAAAAGCTAAGTGTGAATGACACTTGGTACGCTTGGAACAGGTGAGACGCGAATGCGCGAAACACGCGGCTCGGGCGAAATGGAGAGAGAATGCACAAAAGCTTTTGGAACAATTGGGACGAAAATGCGCGAGGTACGCGGTTCAGGCATTTCGGCCGAAATTGGGACAGCAGGCCTATTTGGACTTGGGACTTTTGGAACAGAAAATTCCGGAGTACGCGACTAGGAAGCTTCTACCAAAAAGAGGAAGCTTGCTTTTGACTTTGGGATATTTGGGATTTAAAATGCGCAAGTACGCGGTTCAGGAGTTTCGGCCGAAAATGGGAAAGCTCGCACAAAAGTTTTGGGACACCTGGGACAAAAAGTTCCGACGGGCCCGAGAATGGGACAGTTTCGGGGATTTCGGCCGATCGGGGAACAACTTGCACTTTCGTACTTGGGACAGGTGAGACAGAAAGTTCCGACAGACCCGAAATACTTACAAAATGACCCAAAACTTAGATTCTTTCGACTTCACGACTTGGGTATCTCAGAAAAAAGCACTTAAGACTCAAAATTTTCAAAATTTGTTCTTGTTAGAGAGGGGAATTTTGAGTAGACAACAACTTCAAAGGCACCCCTCCTATAAAAGAGTGTGTCGATCTGGGCTCAGAGAGAATAGCCAACAAATACCAGGTCCAATAAATTTTTCATGCGTCGAAGACTAGAAGCTCAAAAACACAAAATTTTAACCTTTTCACCTTTTTCCAAACTACCACGTGTCAATGTGTTATTCACCGATTGACCATTGTTGACCCATTTTTAAACCACATATTTGAATTTTTTTGATATTCTTGGCATCATTGGAAAGATGTTGGAAATATCTACATGTGGTAATGGTTTAGGGAGGTTTAGGAAACTTTTTAACACCTAAAAATCCTCTGGATCGTGGATTCATCGAGTTGATTATCTTGTGACATTGTGAGTGATGTCCCATGTTTGTAACCCACTTTTTATAGTCTACATTGTCTTCTTGCATGTTTACTAATGTTTTAACATATACATTATCTACTTAGCTTACATGTCATCTTTTACATGGGTTTATGTATTTGCTTGTACTAACACTTATTTTCCTATCCACTTATTTCCATGTGCCTTGGTTTATACCAAGCACATTCCCTTTCCCCTACAGGGCATAGTTTTAGAATCGGTCCTCCTTTGGGCCACCTTCTCCTTTAACAACATCATATGCACTATAAAGAGGGGGTATCATATGATTGAATCAGTCACCTCATACAAAGTATACACAACACAACATAGTACCGGTATAATATGGTTCATGACTCAGAATTATACTTGTGTCTTTATTATAATGATGCCTTTCCTAGAGCGCATATAACTAGGGGGAGTTATACAGTGATTGGGTTCAACACAGTCTACATAAATCATACACAATGGATTTTACAAGGAAGTTTGTCCTTAGTACATGCGTTAGTACACATCATTTGTAGTGGTGTTTTATTCTAAGGAATAGTTAAAGGTTAGAAGATAACACCATACCTTCCTCTCTACACTACTTCCACCATGGTGTCGGATCTCCCAAAAAATAGATAGTACATATATCTCTACAATTTTGGGAAGTGATTAAAGGTGGGAGGATAAATACGAATTTCCTCCCCATACTTCTTCATCTAGTGGTGTTAGATCACCCAAAAAACTCACACTTAATCAATAGGATCCTTTCTACACTCTTTCCTCATCGCAGATCAGGTGCACATGTTCCTTTTTCACATTTTCAGAATTTTCTTTTGCATACTTTCCTTACAATTTTTTTATACATATACATGCATATTTGACTACATAATTGTCTTCTCTTTTGCAGGTCCATCCGTATGGGAATCAATAATTCAAACAACATCAACACGATATTAAAAATAAGTACATCACACACATCGAAATTTACACTCATGTTTCTATCGTAGGTTCATTTTCATCACCTTTTCCACTTTTTCATCTTTAGTCTCCACACTCCATCTTTTAATCACTCTATGCTTTATCTAGTCCCCTCGGCATGATTTCTACATAAATTTATATGGATATCAACTATGCATCTATATCTACTTTATGTTACCAAGATTTCCTCTCACCAACATAAAGTGGGAAAAATATAGAAACAAAATCAAGCACTTTTGGTAATCATCTAGTCATGATTACATACTACTATTCATATGATTCGTAAGTAAGAACAATACTAATTAACCAATGTCTTTGGCCACGTTTCTTTCCCTTCTATTAATTTTCTTGGTCTTACACCTCTGCTTTCTCGCCTATCTTTTTAGTCTTCGGCATTTTCATCCTAGACACCAACACCCAAACTAGGATGTCGAGCCGTACACCCTCATCCAATCTAGGCGCCCCTATCCCCTTTGTACTTTTTCACACTTTTTAGGTCCTTTCTATTGGACTCTAGTTATTTTCATTGGTGTTATCATTAATGTCCAAGAAAAAGGTAAGTAAGAGAATTAAAGTTTGATTGGTAGTGTCGGCTCACAAAGAGGTTCAGGTGTGTTCAAGTAATGTCATAGTGTGAATCATGTCAACGGGGTCATTTTACATGATGTATCAAGAAAGCATGTGAAGAATGTTAAATTAGGTGATTACATGGATAAAGAGTTTTATTGGTATTCATGGTTGTTGTAGATATAGAGAGAGTTCAGTGATATTGATGTAATAAGTGTTCATGGTCAGCTCGAAGATGTTGCGGTGGTATTTATGGTTATTAGATGTTTCAGGATGGTTCCAGGATGCATTCAAAATCAATTATATGTGTAATAGGTGTTGCATTATGAAATAGGTGTCTCTAAGGTATGTGATGTGTTTCACTAATATACAATGGTCTCTGTAAAGTTTATTAAACCTTTAAATGGCTTCTAATGATTGCATGTTGATATAAGGTCACTACATGTACGGATGGTGAGATAAGATTTCTCTAGGAAGAGATTGAAAAGGTTAGTAAACATGGGTCAATTGATTTACATGCCTAAATGTAATTTACAAATGTTCCAAGTGATTGTAAAAATTCTACGGTGAAATATTTTTTAGGGGACTTAGAATTTTTTTGAGGAAATCAAAGTCTGGTGAGTCCTAGGCGTATTTTGGGTAGAAGGGCTTCGAGACAAAACATGTTCTCCATGAACATGTGTTCCCATGCAATAGTTGGGAGGCCACTTATATATTATTGCAGTTTTGGGACACTAATCGGGCATTAAGGTCCCCCATGAACACTATTCCTTAGCATCCCATGTTCTCGGCAAGGGTGTTCAAGGCCATAGGATGAATATTCTCATGTATAATGGTTCACGAGAGATATTTCGGGCATAAGAGGTAAGGAGGGTATAGTTCCCCAAGTTCCACACTTCCCGCATATAAGGTCAACTTGTAGATCAACATATTTGGGTGAATACGGAGTAGACAAAGTGTATTGTAGAGATAATGGGGTTGTAGGCACATCGAACCCCAAAGGCATAGTTCCACATGGGCACGAGTTCCCTACAACACACATTCAATTGCAAAACAAAGCAAAAAGATGAGAACAATGTTGTGCGAAAGTTAAAGGCATCGAAGGAATAAGGAAGGGATGAACCGAGTTCCCAAGTACCACAAGTTCCCTAAAACCCATAGGACTGTAAAACAAAGGAGGAGAAAGGGAAAATAAGAATGCAAATATATATGAGTGTGGAAGAACGAGTCCATGTAGCACAAGTTCCCCGAGTTCCCAATTCACCCACTTTATCTGATTTCCAAAGGGAAAATATTTAAATGGATAAATTAAATTTTTGTATAGTTTTTTATGTTCTAAGGAGCAATATATTAATGTGAATTGTAAATGGTGTTGTATATGAGCTCCCTACATCATCTATAAATCTCCCTTTCATGCACTTCACTATACTTGAGCCATCTCTCCTCCCTTTCCTTCTTTGTCGTAATATCTGCCATCTTCCTCTACCCTAGCCCCTTCGCCCAGTGCTTAAAATGGTTTAGCCGGCCATTGGAAATGCCTCTAAAATCAAAGTAACAATCAAAATCTTCATTTCCGGAGGGATAACACGTATAAATGATCCTTTGGGATCCCGCAAAAACTCAAACTCAGCAACTTTTGGCAAGAATATGTGGAAATAGCGTACTCTAGAGTGTAACTAGCTAACACACCCTCCCACCAGTGATCCACAGCATGAGTCCATGTCAGATCTGTATCCTGCAACATCTGGTATTCTTCTTGGGTCCTCGTACATGATCTAGAATACCAGCTTGATATAGATGCATATGATAAGAGCCATTCATACATTTCTCTTGGAAGCAAGCAGAAGAAATTTTCATACAAATCATGGTAGAGGTTCTCTTCTACCCATCTACGTGCACCAAACTCAAGTCTAGTGTTGAATCTCTAAGAAAATTCATCCTCTGTGCTCTTAAACCATTATTCAACACTTTCCAAAGTTAAACATTATGTCATTACTCATTATAAAGATCATGATGTATGTCATTTCCCACTACAACTTTGAAAAGAGGTCCTAGCAACGAAACCAAGATGTAGTCATTTTAACCCCTATTACAAAAGAAAGGAACCCCATGTGCACCGGCATATCACCCAGTGGGTGTTGGGTGCTCACCCAAGGTGTGCATGAGTACCAAGTCTCTATTTTATGTGAGCTTAGTGGGAAACATCATCTATGATCCATGTTTAAGAGATTTGAAAGGAAGTAAAACATACAAGCACCATAGAGCTTCAGAACGGCTTCTAGATCCTTGCAGTCATTTTAGACAGAAAGAGGTTAGCGTATTTTATAGCTTATTCCAAAAAAATAATTTGTACAAGCATCCATACTTAATCATAAAATAAATAAAAAGAACTATGATAAAGATGTATGCATCAGAATCATCAATGTTCATATTCATGTAAGTTGGTAACCTCATTACATTCATGGAGCCATTACAGAATGTCACAGAGAAGCAGACCATAGTCATGCATTATATCTGGACTCATATGGCTAGGCTATTAAAAGAATTTTATAATCCCCATACCCTTGATACATCCTTTCCTAAGCACAATTACCCAAACTAATAGAGTTCTTACAGTATTTTTGTAGAGCTCCGCCCTCTATCTATTTCTCTCTTCCTTTACTTCTATAGGTGCTTGTATATATAGGATTTCTAGACTACCAACTCATCCTCTAGCAGCCTCAGATCTGATGCCAAGTGTTTGAATGTGGTCCTCCATGTGAGCATGCTCCTCCAGGCCTAAGCTTTCCACTTTTTACCATGATGTGCTTCTAGAAGATTCTACCGTAGGCATGCTCCTTCCTGGGCCAACCTGTTGCTAGGCTAGCACCTTATCCACTCTACATGCACAATCGAGTCATGCTTTTCATGTGTTCTGCCCAAAATTCTCAATATGGCTAAGTCCTAAACCCTTGGTTACTGTCTACGCACGCGCCACGGTTTCCTTAAAGCCTTCCTTAAACCACCCGCCTGTGCACTTTATCCTTGCACACCTATGTGCCTTTTTGTACTTTGTCAATATTTTAGGGGCCCAACATGCATTAAAGAGAAAATTTAACAATCAAAATCACAACATCATCCAAGGGAGATGCTTTGTGATCAAGTGGACCGGTTTTGTTGCTAATGGGATTTAGAAAAATGGAACACATTTCAAGAGGAGCTTCTCAAGGTATGAATTTGGTTATCAAATTTATTTACATTATTAAATATTATATCCTTTGGCATATATGTTAAAGGGGGAGATACATAGTCATTAGAAATAAAGTTTACAACTATTTATTCCATCAAGGTTTAGAGGTTTCGAGTGTGTTGGCATCAATGACAAAGGGGGATTTTTTTGGACCCTAGTTATTATCATCGGTGTTTTCATTGATGTAAAATATAATTGATGGAAAAAAGGGTGAGCATTGGAGAGTGAGAAATAAAATTGAATGTTGATCAGTAGTGCTAGATCAAAGAGAGGTTACAAGTGTGTCCATGCGGTGTAATAGTATGAATTATGTCAACAAGGTCATTCAAAGATGATCTATCGGGAATCATTTTAGGAAATCATTTCAAGAGGGTTGAATTAGGTGATTGCATGTATAAGGTGTTTTAAATTTTATTCAAGGTTATTGTAGATACATAGAGATTTTAGGTGATATTTATGTAATTAGTTTTCATCATCAACTCATAAAGGTGTTGTAGTGGTATTCGGGGTTGTTAGATGTTTCAGGATGGTTCCAGCTACATTTAGGATAAATTATTTGTGAAACAAGTTTTGAATATTAAACATGTATTTCAAGGTGTATGATGTGTTTCACCAATATACAATGGTCACTAGCAAGTTTATTGAGCATTTAAATGGCTTGAATGGATGTAGGTTGATATAAGGTTCATGCATGTATGGATGGTGAGATAGGAATTCTCCAAGAAGAGATTTAAAAGGTTAGTACACTTGGGTAAATTGATTTACAGGGACTAAATGTTATTTATAAATGTTATAATTTCTTGTAAAAATTCTATGGTGAAAGCAATTTTTTTTTTGACTTAGAATTTTTTTGAGAAAATTGGATTATAGTGAGTCTTAGTGTATTGTGGGTATAAGGGGTACACACATAACTTTGCTCTCTGGGAACATGTGTTCCCAAAATGGTATAGAGTATTGTGGGTTCAAGACAATAATTAGGCACTAAGTCCCCCACAACATTGTTCCTTGGTGTCCCATGTTCTCTACATGGTGTTTAAGGCCGTAGGAAGAAGATGCTAGTGTATTATGGGTCGGGAGAGATTTCAAGCACAAAAGTTAAGGACGGTATAGTTCCCCAAGTTCCATAGTTCCCATATAAGATCAACATGTAGGTCAACAAATTTGGGTGAAGACAAAGTAGACAAAGTGTATTGTACATATGATGAAGGTACATCGAACCCCAAAGGCATAGTTCCACATGAGCATGATTTCCCCATAATACACATTCACCTTCATAACAAAGAAAAAAATATGAGAAGAGTGTTGTGCAGAAGGTAGAGGCATCGGAGGAACAAGGGAGGACGTGAGTTCCCAAGTACCATGAGTTCCGCGGAAACCCTCAGGACCCATATAAAAAAGGAAGAGAGAGGGAAAAGTAGAATGCATAGAAATAGGAGTGCGAAAGAATAGAGTACATGTAGCACAAATTCCCTAAATTCCAACTTCAACCATTTTATCTGATTTCCTACAGGAAAATATTTAAATGCATAAAGGAAATTTTGGTATATTTTTATATAGTCTAACGAGAAATATATAATTTTGAACTATAAATGGTGTTCCTCACGAGCTCCCTACACTCATATGGCCATATCTCGACCTACACTTGTCTAAATTAAATGTTCTTGGACTCATTGGAAATATGGTTAAGTTCCCTATGCAATGGAACAAGGAAATCAATATTTGGGTTAAATTTTAGAAAGAATAACTCAGGAATAGGTGACACACTTTTAGAGGGAAAATTTAGCAATAATTGATCAAATTCTTTAATGTCTACAAAGAAGATGAAGTGCATGGCATTCAAAGAGAAAGATATGGTGAAGTATGTTTGCTTATAAAATCCCAAATTCTAAGCATAATATGTTGTGGTAGAAATAGTAAAAATAGTACAATCGAGCCAAGGGTTTTTAGAGTAAGAAATGTCACAGACCCATTAATGAATATCTAATGTTATAGTAGGAGAGATGAGATCTGATTATCAAATGAACATCTATTAATCAAACCGGACTCACAAAGATTGTTGAAAAGGAATCAAATATTGGTATCTAATGAATAACTATTGAGAGAAGAGGATGAGAAGCTAGAAGAGAAAAGGAAATCAACAAATGATTCAAGGTGTGACTGTGGAATCATGATCTAAAATTTGAAGCCTAGCAAAAAGGGGATATTGATGCAACCTAGAATTACCAGATAACACCCTAGTTACATTGGCACATTACTTAGCCTAGATTGAGCGCTCACCCAAAGCGTGCAAAGGTGCTAGGTCCCTCTTTAGGGTTGCTATAGTAGGATGTTAGCGTGATGAAGGAAGAAAAATATATGTCCATAACTAATCCACCATTCTACCAAGCATGCTACATTTAGATCTATGAAAGAACAATCTTAAAATTAATCACGATTGAATCAATACCATGCACTAATTCCATCATATATCTCTCTATCACACAAAAATCCATCTCTCATATATATCTCTTACTATTATGTGATTCATATCATATATAGGGTGGGGAATTTCCCTTCACCACTTATCTATTCCAGAAATAGGCCACATGCTATTAATAGCCACGTGTCATTTACTGAGGCATAGCCACACATGCAAGTGTGTTATCTGAAGTGACAATCCTATTCTTAGCTTGTCTCCATGAAAAATGCTTCGATCCGATCCTCTAAAGATAGACAATGCGTGGTGCACACGTCTCTACATCATTGGTGTGTTCCACACACCATCTTCTAAAAATAGGTCTTCATGCTCAAAATCAGCTAAGTCCCAAAAGCTAAAATTTCCCTCCATGCATGGTTTCTTCCCGTCCCTCCGTGCCCTTACCTGCCCTTCTCTCCTGCGTGGACTTCTTGTGTGATCTCTAATAAGTATTCTCGATCAACATTACCCCACACTAATCTCATTATCGTCCCGATAATGGGCATTTGCAAAAATAGCAAAGTAAAGAATATAAGAATGGAAATAATGAGAATGATAGAATGTAGATAAATAAAGAAGTTTTATGAGGATATGAGGCATCCTCCTCTGTATCAGTTTGAAGTATCAACTCTAGATACTCCTTGATTTTGGTCTCCAAGGTCTTCCATTTAGTGAGTGCTTGTGATGTTTTCTCAGGAATGTCCACAACAATGGATTCAAACTCATCCCTTGCAATCTCTCCTTTTTCATTCTATAGAACCAACACAATGTTGGACATTGATGTCATCCTTCCTTCTAAAAGATCCATCTTCTATGTAATTTTCTTCCCAAGCTCTTCCAACCGAGTCTTATGTGGCTCTTATACTACTACTAGGGCCTCATGCTTACTTAACTATTGACAATATTTTAGTGTGGCCCAATGCTTCATCCTTCATCACTCTCTAGACCTCATTGCTTTCTTCTAGGGTCTTCATGTTGATAAGTTCCTCTAGAGCTGTGCATATATTCAAATCTTAGTCTACTTTCTTCAATACTTCTTGTAGCGCTTGCAACAACCCTTCATAGGATGCAATCTTTCACATCACTGAGGCTTTCTCTTGTTTTATCTCTTGCTCTGACTTCCTTGGTGCTATCATGCATAGAGGTTCATCTTCAAGCACCAGGTCCACCAACTTTCCTACATAATGTATCACTGAGGGAAATGTTTTTGGTTCCTGTTATCCCAAATTTCCCCCCGATAGATTTCTTCAAACATGACCTTATGCAAGAAGAAATTGAAGAAACGGCTCTATCGAGTGAATACATGCTTCAAATCCAGCGAGAAAAGTTACAAGTAGGCTCGAAATGGAATAGAAAGGTCATGGAAAAGAAGCAATGTCAAAAAAACTAGAGGCTCAAAGGAAAAAAAATGACAAAGGCTCGAAGTCTTTGGGCTCTCCAAATGACTCAGAACAAGCCCAAAATTGGCTAAGTATGGAGGATATAGTGGAAGTTTCCAAGTGTCAAAATGACGCACCTCGAAAGATTAAATCCAAAGGGGCAGACCCAAATGAGTGTTAATCTTCCACGCATCTAGAGCCCCAAAAATTTACACCAGCCATTGAAAATTCTTCGACTCGGTGGAGGGTGCCAAGTGTCTTAATGGTGCACATTCAAAAGCGGGATCCAAGATGGAGACTCAAACTTGTGCCAGAACCTCCATGTAGAAAATGGTCAACAGAGGTCAAAGGAGAGTGGGCCCAAAACAAATAAGTATAGAATGCATGCAAAATGTGCCACGTGTCTTAACAACACTCCCTCAAGGGTAAAATCCTGAGCGGGTTTTCAAATGAGTGTGGGCCTTCCATGTGTCTCAGAGTCCAAAAGGGACAGAGTCAGGTTGAATAGTCAAAGCATTGAGACAAGCCACGGAAGAAGCCATGTGTCAACCCGGTGCAAATTCAAAAGAAAAATACAAAGGCTTCCCTCAGACATGCGTCAACCCTCCATGTATCCGGTTTCAAAAGGGGGCCGTTTTGGTAGCTGGTTCTCACAATTTTGTATTGACCCGATTCAAATTTCAAAAGGTATATCTTTTGACAAATTTGGCACCATTAGAAAGAGCTCAATCTCATCTATGCCATGGAGATCTGAAAATTTAATTTTAGAGAGGTTAGGTGGGGAGAAAATGAAGAAACATCTTTGTTCCATTAATACAGGATCTATTTTCCCCAACAACCAGATCAGATTCGATATGATCCATCGTTCTTCCTCCTTCAGGCACCGAACAAGTAATTGATGCAGACATGACAGTTTTGGGGTGGAATTGCAGGCATTGAATGCTTCTGTTGGTGGTTGTGTTTCAAATTCAGGTTTTCCCTCCTTTTTCCTTCTTCCTCCATGGATTCATCTATAAATGTAAGAGCAAGGCTCATTTATTATGTTGGACACTCTAGATCCTTACGCATGTTGCTAAGGACTCCATATTTTCTATATTTTGAGTTGTAGACCTCCATGTTTGGCTCTTGCAAGTGGATATCGGCCTCCTTATCATTGTAATAGTTCTGTGCATTTTTGGAAGTAATAGAAGCATCGTTTGTGACTATTCTCTATCCTAATGTGTTTGCATTCCTTCTTCTTACCTCTTCTCTTAAATTGTGTGTTTTTATGCTATTTCAAGTCCCTTGCAGTTCCATACTTGGTTGTGTTCCATGAGAATGATCTAGTGAATGCGTATTTCACT
Organism: Taxus wallichiana var. yunnanensis; assembly: GCA_018340775.1. Classification (NCBI taxonomy): domain Eukaryota; kingdom Viridiplantae; phylum Streptophyta; class Pinopsida; order Cupressales; family Taxaceae; genus Taxus; species Taxus wallichiana. The sequence goes on from CM031239.1 coordinate 436,088,540, forward strand.
ATGCTACTCGTGTCTAGCCTCCTTTCAAGCATTCCCTATCATTCTCTCTTAGACGAGATAGTTTTCACCCCTCGTTTCTAGCGCTATCACCTTTTAGTGTAGTTTACTTCATGATATCCTTCTTTCTATGGTCCTTTAGCATTCTTAGCTTAGTTTCCCCTTTCAACAATAAGAGTAGCATAGCAGTATAAATAGAAAGAGGAACCGGCCTTCTCCAAAGATCTGTCCCAAACTCGCAAGGTCCCACAACTTGGGGACGGATCCATTGTGGCCTCAAACACCTCGATCCTTCCGGATTTGAGACATGGGTGCAAGATTGAGAAACCAACAGTACCTTAGTCTCCAAGTGTGGCCTTGCTCTGATGAAATTATCCCCAATCTCCTCTACGATGTTGATAAATACTTCATTCTTCTTCTGTGCAAATTCCCTCTCTTGTGTTATGTGCACTATCTCAACATCCTTTGTCTTTAGATCCTCACACAGTGCTCTAATTGTTGCAGCTTTATCCATGTTCCTTCTAGCAACTTCAGTAGAAACCTTTACCAATGTGTTGCTGACCTGCTCATCCGACATGACAGTAGGCTTTACTATCATATGTCTAGATTGTGGTGCCTTCTTTAGCCATCTTGAAACACATGACTCTTCGCATACATCAAAGTCAGGCTCATCCATGTGGGTGTGCATTGACCATGATAGTTTCTTTTGAGTGCACACAGTCACCATATCCTCATCCATTAGCTCCTAGCCAAATAAATCCTTTTGTGCTATCGTGCTCTGAAGTAGGTGTGGAAAATTTTACCTACATCCTCTACATACCCCATGGCTGGTGGAATGTGCTCTCCACTCATCCTCTTTGATCTAGGACCCTTGGGAATTGTAGCTTCAAGGTTAGGAGCCTATCCTGTTACATCTTGAGTAGTCGCATGCACAGATCTTGGAGGTTTCCTTTTCTTTTTCTTCTTCGTCCTTCATCTCTTCATCTTTTTGCTCTTCCTTGTTTTGTGGCTCATCTTCTTGCTTGAGTGGGGTAGGAGATGCATGCTCTCTCTCTTCTGATTCCTCTACTTCTTTATCCAACTTCAAATTTATTCTCTTCTTTGGTTCAGCGGTCTCCTTGTGTGGAGAGAGATGAGGTGATTTCCATACCATTTGTGGGGTTCCACTTTGAGTCCTTGTGCATTTGAACACTTTCTTAAATCTATGCTCCCCTTGCTCAACCTCCGTATCTTCCTCTTTGTCTTGTCCTTGAGGTGGAGTGGCCATGTGTCATGACTCTTCTCTGTCATATGGTTGCTTTCTTCTATGCTCCAAGCCTCCACTATCTTCACACTCCTCTTCTTCACCCTCTACTTCAACAACTTCTATGGGCCTTTGCGTTGGTATGTTTTCTATTGTGTGTTTACCCTTCGGTGCCTTGGGAGCACGAATTCATTCTCTACATACTTATTGTTCTCCATCTTGGGCTTCAGCTAAAGATACACCAATGCTACCCCTACATCTGCTACAACCAAACTTATTGGCTTAATATTCAACACCTCCGAAATGATCCTCTTGGTGTAGGCACTTCTTCTAGGATACACATACTTCTTTCTCAATGTATGGTAGTCATAGTCTACCTTATCTACATTGAATACCAGTCGATGCATGTCTCAGTAATATATGAAAAAATGCTTGGATATACCTTGCAGTGAATGCGTAAGGAAATTTACACCAAGGGCTCCAAACTCCATCTCTCATTGGGAAGTGCACGATGAAAAAAATTGATACACAATAAACTAGAATTGTTTCCTACTACTAATGATGATAGGTCCTTTGGGATGCGCTACTCTTCTCCAAATGTTGTGTGGAGTCCTGTCATATCATTTTTTCACCCTTTTCTTTACATCATCTATCATGGCCCCTTTACATAGGTACTTGTTGAACCTTTCATCTGGTGACTTATTCTCCATGGGGTATTCCCATACCTTTTCCTTCAGCCTGAGTGGTACTCCAATTTCCATGAATACTAGTGATAGTAGAACAACCCTAAAGATGATCTTCCCTCTGTGTGTGCTTCCTCAACTATTTTTATGTAATGTAGCCTACAATATTGTAGATTTCTCCTTCTGACATCTTACGCGTAACATGTAACCACATAGTATTTACCTGTGACCACCACTCCTGATCATTCAACTTTGTAACAAGGTGTGCTTTGATGCTTGCACAACCAGATAGTTCTTCAATTTTTCTATATCCATACCACGCGGACCCTTCAGGTACCCCAACTCTTGTCTAGTCTTTAAGATTTCAGCTTTATCTATGAGATCATTCTTTATATCCTCTCTTGTGGCCTTCAAGCCTGTAACTGATGAGATAAGCGCATATGAGATTCTAACTCTATGTCCTACAAAGTAAAAGAGGTCCTCATGCACTCTACTCATGAGCCATTGATAAAAAGGCTCATATTTCCCAAAATATGGAAGCTCATACAATTGGTAGACCCCAATTCTCTTCAGAAGCTTCTTGCCTACATCACCACAAACCGGCATGTCATCCATTATGCACTTGTTCGTCCTAGTAGTGAGCAAGGAATCAAGCTCCTTCTTGTTTTCCATTGTCCTATGATTGTATTCACTCACTTTTCTCTCTCTAATAGGTGAATCCCATTCTTGGCTGACAATAACCCCCTCCGAATATTACATCTCTAAAAAATCACTTTCGGGTGCCATCTCTTCTTCCTCGTCAACCACCTTCTTATTTCCTTTTCCTATTGCTACTACTACCTTATTAGGTACCATTTTTACCTTACAACCATCTCCACTTTAACTCTGTAACTTACAAATTAACCCTATCTCAATTCAATTGTGCCCTAGGTGGAAAATTCATGCCCTAACTCCCCTCTGTCTCCCTGCTTCACTCAAACCCTTCACCACTAGGAATGCAAGCTTCTTTTCACACAGATTTATTTTTCACGCTTGTTTCACACCCTTCACACCTTAACCCGATCACTCGGCTCTTCACACTTAGCTCTTTCCTCAAATTCTCTTAGTCGCAATGGTAAAAATGAATCCACATCCCATCCTTATATAATTTTTCAAATTTTGATGCATTTATTACTCCTTCACCTACTAAATATCCCTTCATTCATTAACCAAATTCATTCATTCCGTGTGGTACATCTTCACACCCCAACTATAACCTTCTAGCACACCTTCCTACCCTCTAGTCACAGAATTCTCTTTAGCATGCACCCTTATGCCCAAGTAACTCATCACTGTACCTTCTCTTGGTAGTTATCATGGCCTCCACTTACCTCATGTTATACTATCTTTTCATTCATCTCCATCCTTGGTCACTTTTGAGAAGCAATCTTATTTTGACTTAAAGCAAACCCATAGCAACTTATTCCTTTCACCTTTCAATTCCCACATTCTTATACTTGGATAACTACAACCACCCCACACTAAAAGTATGTACAGTCCTCTGTGCATAAACATGCATCATATAGTAATTAGCTTCATGTGTGCAAGCGTGCTTATTACACGTAAACAAAAACTAAATTGACAAAGCATAGTGACAATGAAGGAAATACATTAAGAAAATACATAATGGAAACCTATTCTAAATGGAAATACTACCTTATTACAAACACTAAGAAGACTTAGTTATAGTAGGGCTTCACTACTCGTTGAATTAACCGGGTAGTTGTGTTCCATCAAGTGCTTCTAACTGGAAAGCACTTGATTCAAGTATATAAGTGATGACATATGGCCCCAATCAATGTACTTTGAGCTTGCCTAGATGGTGTAAGAACTTAGAGTCATAAAGAAGTACCATTTTTCCAATCTCAAACTTCTTATCCCTTATGTTTTTGTCATGCCATGCCTTCTTCTTGGATTTTTCCTACTTTTGACTCCATCATGCTATGGCTTGTCACTCATCTAATTGAATCATCTTCTCAATATGCTCTTCTAAAGCCTACTCATTAGCTATACCTCCAGCACACGTAATGTGCAAAGAAGGTAACATAAATTATATAAGGAGAACGACTTCTGCGCCAAACACCAACTAAAATGGTGTGGCTTTGTTCAATCTCTTGTAAGTTATTCTATATGCCCAAAGAATAACTAACACTTTATCATCCCAATCCTTTCTTCCAACATCAAATTTTTTTGTCAAATTCTGGCTCAAAATCTTGTTGAAATCCTTAGCAGTTCCATTTTCCTGAGGATGGTAGGGTGTAGTTTTATGGTGTGTAACCATAAACTCATCTAATAGAATCCTGATTGTCTCATTCAAAAAGTGTGTACCCCTATCACTTGTAAAGCTTAAAGGACATTCATATCTTGTAATAACATTCTCCCATAGAAACCTAGCTATTGTACAATCCTTCATAGGTGTGGCTTTTGCCCACCATGTTAGATAATATGTGCAAGTAATGATATAGCGTGACCCAGTCCTACGTGCAGCTGGTGAAATAGGTCCTACAAAGTCAATGGCCCATTTCTCAAATCGTTCAAAGCACTATAATTGGTCTTAAAGGTATCTAATCTCTTTTCCCTAGTTTTCCTAGGCATTGAAAATGATCACAAGCCTTTAAATATTCTTTGCAGTCTTTATATAATGTCTCCCACCATAATCCAGCAAGTAGGATCTTTCGGCAATCACATCACTTGCATAATGGCCTCTTGCAATACCACCATGGGCCTCTTCCATAATATCCTTGTGCTCATGCTCTAATACACAATGTCATAATACTTCATCTTTTCCTAACTTGTAGAGGTCACCACTGATTAACATAAACAAAGGCCGCATATATAGCAAGTTGTTTCTTTTATAATGCCATCATTCCTTCTAGTTTCATACCGAGTTCGTAGAGTTGTCATTTTATTCCTCTATGTCCATCTTAAGTGTTCAAAGGAAAGAGTCCTTATTTACTTGTGTAGTTTTTTAAGACTATTGTAAGTGTGTCCAATTAAGTTGAAATTAAATGAATTTATAAATTTGTAAACCTCGGTACTCCTAATCAAGTCTTGACTCCAATTTAACATGTCAAATTTGGGTGTCAACATTCAAATCACTCGAGAATCTTTGCTAGTTGTCAAGATCTACAACGCTCAATAAAATTCAAGGATATTCATCAGGTTAAAAGACTTAAAGGTTGTGTGCACATCGTAAGATCAATCTTCCCTTGAAATATCCCATGGTATAAGTGTGTGCAAAGTATGGTTATACAAACTTTTTCATATATATGAGTATAATTACCCATAAACGAATTAGGGTTCAACAAAAGGAATGGAATGTGACTCAAGAGTATCAAAGACTGATGTGTAATTCGTTATCGAGTGGCGAAATGATGAGAGGTTTCCCTAAGAAACAAGAAGTAACTATGTTGGAACCTAATTCAAAATCTCTAAAGTTTTGTATCTCCACAAGTTTGAGTTTAACTAGTTTTGAAACATGTGTTATGGATTAGAAAACCTCCCTAAGTGAGCTACATGTTATCAAGGCTCATGAAGGTTGAAAATACATATTGATCATCAAGAAAGACAACAATAACATTTTTTTGTTCTAATTCATGAAATCCTTGGTGTGATAGATGCTCTATTCTAGGTTAATTTATTTTGTGATGATTTTTTGATAAGAAAATATTTGGAAGGTGTATCAAAATGGTATGTTGAAGAGATTATAATGTGTAAATTATTATGTGAAGAATCTTGACCCTAATAAGAAAGGGTGAATTCTTTGTTACAATGAAAAGATATGTTCTTGACTACAAATTTGAATGCCTACAGGAAAGACAATATGAAAATAGAGAAGAAGAAGACTCGATACAATCATCTAGCCTCTTTGGTAAGTAAATCTCTTGTATATCATTGAATCAAACAATTTGGAAAAAAATAGGGCATGGAATCTAATTTTAGAAGAAATTATTCCCAAATATATACTTTCTTAGTATCAGAGAATTTGAAGATGTCTATGGTTCTTTGTGAGTGCCTACCAATTCTTCTAACCTTGAAGCTAGCATGATGCATTGTCTTAAGGGTGCAAGAAGATAATTTTCGCAAGATGAGTAATCAATAATGTTTGAGCTTTATAAATCAAGATAAATATTATTCTAACATCTTCTTGAGATGATTGAAGCATGGGAGAATGTTTTGAAGCATGATGAAGACTAAATAAGCAAAGGTTATTGTGGTGAAGATAGAGAATGGAGTTGTCATGCATTAAACTAATGTTTTTTATTATGGTAAGCTCAAAAATAGTGGCCGACAGGTTTGGAAATATTTTTGAAATAAGAGAAATGGTTGAGAATGTCTCATAGTTATTTTGAGGTGGCTTAAGAGCCTAGAAAGCCTTGTAAACCACAAGATAGAGGACATATGAGGGAATTTTTTGAGGGGAGAAAATTTTTATTGCTTAAATCAATGAATGGTTAAGAAAAAAAATAGAAAGCATTGAATAGGTCCTTTAGCACTGACTAGTATTAACTAACCCACTCTTATGGCTTGAGTATAGTTTAAAATCTTGATTTCATGTAGTTTAAGGTAAAGGGGGGTGTAATGAATCTAGAAAGAGTTGTTTGAGCCTAATAAATGATGTACTTATATTCTTTGGGTGGTCAAAGTTGAACCAAAAGGCATTAAAAATCTATTTTAGGGATCCAAGGTCAAAATAGTAGAATTCAATAGCTTAAGCTAGAGTTGAGCTTGGTGAAGTGAGATGGTTGAATATTAAGACAACGGGTCCAAGGGGAGCATTTCATCTATTAGATGAAGTAAGCTATGCAGCTGAGTGAGTCTTATGAGACAAAATAGTAGCATCATTCAAGGGGGAGCTTCTTGAGGTAAGGTCATGTTTTTCATTCATTTCTTTCACGTTACTCATGTTGTTAGATGTTTGAACCTTTTTCATAGATTTCAAAGGAGGAAAGAGTGTTGCCAGAAACAAGCTATAGTGGTTTGAAGTTGCTAGTGTGTGCTTTCCATCAAAAAAATTTGAGTTTGCTGTCATTAATGACAAAGGGGGAGATTTTTGAACCATGGACATCACTTTTTTCATTGATGGAAAACATGTGAGTGGTGAAGTGAGGATCATTTTAATGATGATTTCAATGATGTTTAGTGAGTATTCAAGAGAGCATTCAAGATGGTTTCAATGTGTTGCAAGCTTGGTCAATGAGGTAGGATACCACTTGATGTATGGAATGGTTGGTATGTTTGGTATAGGTGTTATAAAATTCATACATGATGATTCTATCATGTGTAAGATCTTTTAGAATGAGAAACATGTCAAATGTTGGGAGTCACATGTGTAATTGGCTCATATAGGCCTAGTTCTAGGGTCTGATGAGGTGTAAGAGCTCAATGCAGGTCATGAAAAGACTAGGTAAGCATTGGAGAAGCCTAATAAAATTTCTTAGGGCATGTATGAGCAATCACAAGGCTCAGTTTAGCTCCTAGAGGAAAAATTCAAAAGTTCACCAATATTGACTTTGAGGACTATCAGTGAATGTTGAGGTAAATTAGATAGGTATGAGCTATACATGAAAATTTATGGAAAACCAACCTATGGATTCTATAGAGTGGTTTCTTTTAATTCTTCATGTCAAGTTTCATCAAGTTTTGAAGAGGTTTGTGAAATTTATGCAAGGTTTTCTAAAACTAACTTCTTAAGGAATGCAAATTGAGCACCTTGTCTTCTTAGCATCCAAACAAAATTATTGAGCCTTCTTAGAATAAATCATATAAGGAATTTTGAAGAGTACTCCAAGATTGAATTTTTTTCAAATTTTTAAGGGAAATTGGTTGAGAAACAAAAAAAAAATCTATTTTTCTAACAAGGTTTCTCTCTCCTCAAGCCTCCTTGAAGCGATAGGCATAATATGAGTTGTTTAATATAAAATCCATTGTGTAGGCAATATAAATTCCTCAAGAGTGTATAATACCTCCTCCAAGTAAAAATTATGGTTAATGACTTCTCAAAGTGGACTTTATCGTACAGGTGTGTCATAGCTCTTGCAAATCTTGTGTTTATTACTTGGTGTAAAGTACTTCAAGTTGAGAATGGTGCCATAAGTGGTTATATGAGTCATACTCATATTGTTCATTGATAGATATAGGAAGCTATGCCAAAAATTTACCTATACAGATCAATATTAGTCACTTCTATAGAGAACAAGTCATGACAAGAGCCAATATGTAGTCTATGAGAACTTGATGGTATGAAGAACCTATATTCATAGTTATGACTCCGATTAAGACATATGAGCTCTAAAAAAGTATTGAAATAGATTCCTTGACCAAATAAATCTAGTGAGTTGACCAAGTAAGGTTATTTAGTATATAGCCTCTAAAGGACCGAACTAGTCAAATCATGGGTTGCATAAGGAATTGTGTCTTCTAAGCATGAAAAATCAAATTCTCCTTATCAAGTTCAATCAAGTGAATTATAATAATATTTAATAACTCCTCAGAAAAGAAAAGTGTAAATGGGAAGCTAGGTGAGTAAATGTTGGTAAGTAAAATGTCTAAAACACAAAATTGCTTTGTAGTGGCCTAAACACATGTACACACAGTCTTGGAAATGATTAATTTTCATGCCTATATGTATTCAATTGGCATGGCTCTCAACATGGTAAGTGGAAAAAAGGTAAGGCTCTTTCTATCAGACATCTCTAAATTCTTAAGATAGGGTTCGCTCTTGTAAACTATGTCACCATTATTTAACATGATAACAATCTATGTAATGTTAGAATGGTAAGCCCTTTAGTCAAAATCATGAAATCATGAAGTTCCTTCAATTTCTAGGAAAAATATTAATTAGAGCATGAAGCAATAATGTTTATTGATGTGTTCATACATGTGTACTGACATGAAATTGAAATTTGAATCATTATGAGCCTTAAAATTACAACCTAGGGTTTTGATTTTGAAACCATATCATACATGACCTTGGAGATCCCGTTAAACTGATCGTATAGGTCTAATATAAAGCTAGGCTCTTATCTAGGAAGCTATGTAAAAATCATTCTTCTCCTTATGTATTTTAAGCTTTCTAATGACTGTGAGGTAGACCTCTCTATCTAGATATAACATTTATGAAGAAAAGTTGTGTACACTTTTGTATGCTCTATATCAATGTAAAGGTCATAATGTACCCTATTGAAGATGTCCTACAGTCCTACCTTCATTCTTGAAGTCAATTGGGAACACTGCACTTATTGGGGGTTTGAATTTACCAATATTGAATGTATTTGACTGTGAAGAAAAATGTTGGATCATAATGGCGAAGAATGAAATATCATAAAGATTATAAAGAGATGTTAGAAGAAATTTATAACATTCAAAATGGATAGTTACCTTCAAAACTAACTTTTCATTTTCCAAACTGAAGGATGAGTCAAAGCATCAACAGCTATAAGAGCATCTTATAAAATACAAGATAGGTTGGCGATTATGAAAATAATGACAGAGAATTCAGAAAGACCAATCTTCCACCATTTGACTCCAGACGATTCTAAACGAACCCGTAGATAATGAAGACAAATAGGAAACATGAAAAATGCAATGATGACTTATCAAGAGTAGTTATGTTGTAAATCCATTCATTTTCTTTGTACGTGAAAAACTAGTATTAAAAGATGTGAAAATTCTTGAGATATGAATGTGAAAAGTCATGAATAGGATAGTCTTCATATATAAAAAAATTGTGATGATAATATTATTAGTGAAGGTTGATGAGTTGATGGTAATTTTTGAAGAGGTGATAGAAGTAGGAATGGATGCTTGTAAAATATTTTGAATACAAAAGAAGAAAGAACATGTTGATGAGTATGATAATCCATTTGATCGTACGATAGAAGGAGTGTTGATAATTCATGATTATAGTGCTCGAGCTGAGAATTATTTAGAGATGAAAAGGTATTATGTGTGTTGAACAACTTGACAGAGTTTTTTGATAAAGATAAGAACTTATTAATGTATAATAAAAGAGATATAAGAATTTGCAAATATAAGTATGGAAGGAAGAGTGACATAAAATTTACATATGAAGATAGAAGCTCATAACAAAGTGTGTGCAGGTTGGTGAGAATACTGCAAGTGACTCAATGCTATGTCAAATGATATGTTGATGTAAGTTGAAGAAAATTACAGATATAGTTTATTATGAATCAGTGTACATGAGATGAACCTGAGAAAAGTGTTTAATGAAAATTGATATAAAGTTAAAGAGGAGTATGATTGGACCAGTTCATCGGGAATGGGTGATTTAATGAATAAGAGAATGATATGAAAGTACTATGGAAAGTGAGCCTTATATGAAAAAATAAGGCACTGATTAGATGATGAGAAGAGAGCAGATAAAGGGAAGACTAAGGAAGAGTGAGATAATCTAGTTTTCACTATCAGTTGTATGAGACAACAATTTTAGTGTGACAACAAAATCTTGTTTAAGTCTAAGTTATAGAATAGTAGGAGGGAGTAGTTGCTTCCTTGTGATTTTTTATCACAAAAGATGCAAGTAGAATCCTTATTGAAATTTGGGAGTTGAAGCTTCTAGGAAAGTTGAATCTTGTCAAATACTAAGTGGTTGCTTGATTAAATATTTGGATTTGCAGCTCTAGGATGAGTTGAAGCTCAACCATGAAATCAATGTAACAATTACAATACATTCCTATCCTAATTCTAATTCTTTGTTTCAGGGTTTTTTTTTCCAATTTGGGTTTCCTACATTAAAACATGTGTCTTGGTGTATTTTTCTTGTGTGATTTGTAATTTCATCATAACAAGATTAAGGAAATTGAATTGTCTATAAAGTTTTATAGACACTGATTCACCCCCTCTCGGTTTCTTGAATTTCCAACATAAAATATTAGAATGCAATAGAATATGTTTATAAATATTTAGGAAGGTTTAGAAACAACAATAGTGAAAGTGGGTTTTGAGGGTGAAGGAGCTTACTATTGAAAATGTTACTTGAGCTTCATCAAATGATTATAGGAGATCTCGTGGGGAGTTAGGAGGAAAACAAGCACTCATTGGAAATCTAATTCAATCCTCTACATGATGGAAATTTCACATTTTTCACAAGACTCGGGTGCTTCTCAAGGTATCTCAGGTTTGTGTAGAATCACCTTGTTGTAAAAAATTAAAAGGTGGAATGTTTAGATAAGTAGTCATAATCAAGTCATGAAAACCATCTCATTGATCTTGGAAAGATCTTGGGAGTCAAAATAATATACTTTTTTCTACAAAGACCTTTTGGAGCTCTAGGAAAAGTGATTTCAAGATTTGGGGACTTAGTCATTTTCTCAGGGGTAGGTGGTGGGATTTACTATCCCAGATTTCCTAGGGGCTATAGGGACACAAAATGTGCTCCCCATTTGTTGTTTGTGGTTCCTCGTATGACCTTCCATCTTCCCAACAAGGTGATAAGTTGTTTTTCTTATAAATTGGCTAAGTTTTTCCATGAACCCATGGGCACATTTTATGGTCCCAAATTTTCCAATTGTCATAGGGAAATTGGGGAAAGAAAAATGGGTCTCACCCTGAGCCACTTCTTAAGTTCACCATATGACGAAACCTTCTTCCCTCAAGTGCTAAAATGTGTTTTATCTTACATCACCATCACACTGCGCCTCTCACTCCACAACTTGGCATGCTCAAAGTAGAGGGTGCATTTTATAGTCCTAACTGTCCCTTGGAAAGTGGGGACGATAAAATTTGTCCCACCCCCTACCATGAGGTTTCAAAAACTAAAAAATTGGTTAAGTGTTGTTGCTTCTACGTCATCTAAATGCAAAAAAACCACTTTTGAAGGCATAATAAATTCTTCTCGCATCATTTTTCAACCAATAACACCATTTTGTCTACTCCATAATTCCAAAAACATGAAAATTATCTAGAAACCTCAAAATTCTTCCAAGAATCCATATGCATCAAAACTTAAAAACTCATATCTTACAAACTGGTGAATGAAATCGAGTGAAATTTTCCCAGTTGTTCTTCATCGCATGCACCTTTAAGAATTTTTAGTAGAAAATAATATGATGAAATGGTTTATTAATGGTATAAAACCCTATTTTTATGCCCTAGATAATGATTTTTCAGTTTCCAAGCATTCCTGACGATTGAGATGAAAATTTGATCACGGGGTCTCGGAAGCAAGCAAAATCTAGTGATGTATTTTTGTTGCAATCCAACATGGGAAAGTGTAGTTTATAAAATTAGTAATTACCTAGTACCCCCATTACTAAAAATAATAACTTCCTTAAAATATCAATTCATCTTAGAACAGTGCACTCAATGAATAGTGAAAATGATAAACTAGGCAATTTTGACCAAAAAGGCAAAAAAACATAATAAAGAAAAAACAAAGACAACCTTCTAAAAATACAAACTTGCTAAAAATAGTAAGGCATCATAAAAAGAGTTGAATTTAGTATTCCATAGGATCAATAATTACAATTTTGAGTAAAACAAGTTAAATATCCCAAAATAATGCGTCCTGGTTCAACTTGTTAAAAATAGAAAGTCTATATTTTGGGTGTAGAAATTTGTTGTAGGATGTGGTTTTAGTCATCTCACTGATTTTTGACATATTCATAGGGTTTATAGGTGGTGGAGAAGCTCAATAAAGGTAATTCATTCCTCACAAGGATCCCAAAACATCAAATTCATGTCCAATAGCAAGGCGTAATATTACAAGGCACAATAGGTAAAATAGAGAGGCATTGTGCATCCTAAAGATATTTTAAAAGGACAAAAATCTCCACTGATCCTATTAATTCATCAGTCAAATTGGATCCATCATCACCCTCCTTGGTGAGCTTATTGATTAAAACTTAGTGAGTTTGTTGATTAGAACCAGGTGAGTGGGAGAGCTGGTTGGGTGAGTTGAGAGGAGTTGGTTGAACTAAGATACATAAAGGAAAGAAAAGGTGATTCATAGTAGCATCTTTTTCTTTAGAGGAATCCAAGTATGTCATCCCCAATATCAGAGCTTCCCCACGGTTATCAAGATTTGATTCCATAACAAGCTCATGAAGGTTTTCTTGCGAGCAACATCATGTCATATCCCAAAGAGCCATTTCCATGGATTCAAGAAATGATCAAAAGTGGGCCAAGGAAAAAATAGATTTCTATCATGCCCAACCTCGAAGCAATCTCAAGAAAACTGAGGTATAAATGAAGAAAGAAGGCCCAGACAACATCTCACTTCTTCATTGGCATCTCAGGTAATCATTATATTAAAGTTTCTAGGCCTATGAATGAAAATTCTATTGATGAAATGACTCCATCAGATTATGAGTTGATCCGCATCCCATTGCATCAAGATTCACATAAGGGTGATTCTCACTTATTCAAGGAATCCTCTTCCCACCTCCTTGCTTGTAATGAAGAGTACAAATAAATAATTGTCCAATTGGAGGAACAAGTAAAAGATCTCAGTTCTTGCATTCAATCCTTCTTAGAACCAAACTCAACATCTTCTCTTCCAATTGAAGACATTCTTTCCAATCGTAGTGTTGACCCTAAGGAAATCAATAAAGTACAAGGATACATGATGTAGGGGAAGGCTAATGAGAAGTGGATTGAGAAAATAATTGAGCAAGGCAAGGCATTATTTCTAAATGTCATTTCTCTCATCAAGTACGCTCTTGCAAATTTTTCAGAAGTAAAGAAAACAAAGAATTTTACAATAGAGGTAATTCACTTAGATGAGGTGTTCCCATTGGTTTCAAATATGAACTCTTTTGACTCTTGTACTCTTGTGAGTAAGAATTTGTTTACACTAGCTATAGAGAACTTGTCTCAAGTCTGGATCCGCATCATGGATATGAAATATGGAATTCTCAAAACTAGAATCTCTAAGATGGAATCTTATGGACAACATGGATTCAAGATCATAAAAATGTCTATAATTTTGTTCAAAAGCTTGAGATGATCAAAGGGATTGTCATTGAGAAATGTCGATATATGATCTTCCCATAATCTAGCACAATTAGTTGTAATGTGTAGATCTTTTCAAGAGATTTTCAAAGTGGTATAAAGAATGTGAAAAATGGAGCACATATGCGTAAGATATGACCCATTGAAATTCTTAGCCAACTAGAAAAATTAGTGGAATGCACATAGGTGAGATGGAAGCTTGCACATCTACCAAGTGGACAAAGGTTATTATGACACATGTCAAGGTGATACGTGGAAAAAGTAATAGTTTTTAGATCGTGTTCTTTGATGCTCGATTTTGGACAAATAGATCCCGCTATTTTTGGTTGGGGACTCTCAATAGCGTCGACACACTCTTTTTTGAAGAGGTGCCTTGGCCTCTTATTTTCATATTTCCTTAGTGGAACTTCTATCTATGTATAATTTTATTGTTCAGAATAGGGTGAATGTGGGATATATTAGAGAAATGTATTGAAATTGACTATACAAAGACCCAACTTGCCTGCCACCCACCTCTTTGTAGGTGCATCTTGTTGTATGTCCAACCCTCCTCATTGAGTGTTAGAACTCCCAACTTGGAAATCAAACATTACAACTCTCCCCACCGAGCATTATAACTCCTATCCACCTCGACACCCGAGCTAACCAAGCAACTCGTAACACATTTTTTCCCATGTCTCCAATGATACCGGTGGTTTACAAGTCACCCCCATCAAAATTGGCCTTAAGAGAAATGGAAATCCATCATCATCACACATTTAAAGACAATCAACCCTTGACACATAGTCCATGTGGGATATACCTAAATATAGGATAAAACAAGCGGTGGGAAGTGGGTAAGGGTTTCAAACCCTTGACTCACCACATAACAAAATATTATGTGGTCGTTACACCACGGTAGGATCATATACTATATAATTGGGAATGTTGGTATTTTTGTATGGTTTTGATAGGTATGTGAGTTATTTTCGCAAGTTATGAGAGTTAGGGGAAGTTTGGGGAGAAACTTCCAAAGGAGACTAGGCCTTATTTTTCAAGGAGAATCTTTTGCAATTATTCAAGATCTATATTTTTTTTTCTAAATAATTGTAAGTGTTTTGAGGCATATTTTAATAGATCATCAGTCTCATTTATAGGGACCCAAAGATGTAGGCTTGCATGCTCGAACTCCATTAACAATTGTGTGTCTTATTTTCTCATTGTTTTTTCTTGCGTTTTCCCTTGATTTTCACAGAGCTTGCAGATTTTTAATAATTCTTAAAATATAGAAAAGTTATAATGTCAAAATTAATCCATGAAATCATTTTGTAAAGAAATATTGGTGAATGTTTTTGCAAATTTCTCATGATTTCAGATCATGAGTTCCTCCGCTCACTAAGGATTCATCATCAGAAGAACTTATTGTTTCCTTCTAGGAGCTAGTCAAGAAAGAGGCAAGTGACTCTCTTTCCTTTAATGAAGATAACTTAGAGTCCCTGACCAACATCAAAAGTTACATTTCTGAAATTACAAAGGATCATGAAGAATGGTTTAGTCAATGCAATAGAATTAGTGATGTTCTCGGGCATGGACCAAGGTGTTGGGATTCATTTGCATTCCAGAGGTAGATAAGTTGGCACTTGTAGTATATTAGTTTAACAATAAATTCAAGCATTGGGAACAAGAAGCATGAATCAGAAAATTCCTTCATTGCAAGGATTTCTTCATCATATATTGCAACATCTTCCCCCTTTTCCCCCTCTTTATTCTCTCCCTCTTCTAATTCTTCCTTATACGTAATCATGATAATGAATTTTATTCACTTAAGTGACTTTCTAAGGTTGAATTGTAAAATTACCTTAAATTTATAAAAAGGGAACTTATTTCTCATTTTCTAGGAAGAGTAAAGTCATAAGTTGAATGAGATCATGAAGAGTCATGTGGGGGGTAGATAAAAGGCCAATTCACAATGTTATGAATTGGGATGGCTTCTCCATTCCAAAGGATCCTACAAATTTAGTTATTTGTATCAATTATGGATTGTAGTTTGGGTATTGATCTTTGTATCACTAACATGAGAAATAAAATCTACATTTCTTCCATTTCTCTTTTCATGTGTTCTTCTATTTCTCTTTTTTGCACTTTTCAAGCATAGTGATCAAGAAATATCTTTGATAAATGAATCCAAATAATCGTGTCTAGGTTTTTAGTCTTACTAGATGCTTCATTGTTTATTTCATTGAATTTAATGTTGAACTACTATGGTTATTAGGTGTTAACTCTCCAACCTCTTACTCATAACAATAACCTTTTCCCTTTCCTACTTTCTCTCCTTCACCCCTCACAATTGTAATTTCCTCCCTTGTACCACTTACAAGAATTTTCCGTAGGTTCATCGAAGTTTTCATGTGTCATCCCTAGCCTATTTGGCCACCCCCACAATATTTAAATATGATTATATTAGTTTACATTCAATAATGGGAGCCTCCCCATATAGAAGGAGGAGTATCCTGTAAGAATTGGTGGAAACACATAATTTTCCATGTGAAAATTATTTCACCAAATATTTTTGGAGACTTTTTGGGAAGAGATATTCCCATGTGCACCCATAAATATATCTATAAAATATAAACAAATTATATATTCCAAAAATTAAAATCAGATATCAAGGAAAAATCATATTTTGAAAGAGACTTTGTCAGGAACAAATATGTGTCACGTTCATTTCTGCACTAAAATGACAAAGTTTTAAGATTGGAGTTTGGTACTAATGAGTTATAGTGAAGAAGAAGAAAAAGAATATGGCTACTAAAAATTTAAATGTTTGAGAAACCATCATTCTAGACTAGTTCTTGAAAGGATGAGAATTCAAGAAAATTTTAAAGATCTCTTTCTTCAAGTAAAAATCTGCAATTAGAAAAGGTAAAGAGGACTAGTCGCATGTCTCCAAAAATCAAGCAAAAACTGTGTAGAATAAATAAAATTGTTGTTTTTGAAGAACCTATTATCAAATATTAGTGGTTTCAGTTCAAGAAGACTACTACTAAAGGAAAGAAAATGGGACTTGTTGATGAGGAAGAAGGTAAGAACCTGATGAAAAAGATGCAAAGGAGATACAAGATGTTATATGAAGTTAACGAAGACAAAGAATCTTCTGAAGGTAATATTTTCAATCTCACACATCTGAACAAGAAACTTAAAGCCATGTATTTTATCTCTCTTCCTTGGATATGGAAAGAAAGAAATGACAACCTTGAAAATTGAGTATTGGTGGTGTAAATCAACTTGCAACAATTAATATGTTGTATATTGAGTTACATTCATTTAATTATTAGAGTAGGAGTGTAGAAATGAAATAATGTTGGTGTTGTATGCCCATTATAGTTGATCTAGGAGGTTGGAAAGGAAATAACTATCATGTAACAATGTTGAAAGTAAAATAAAACTCGACTTGAAAATGAACTATTGTTAAATGTTATTACTGAAACAAAGTTTTAGATTTAAAGAGAATATTATTCCTAAGGAAATATACATGAAATGAAACAATGGAGGGGGTTTAGCAGACCTCAAGTGGGCCCTGACTTGGGTGTTAATCCATTCCTAACTTTGTAACTAAAAACTAAATGACAGAACTCGATTTATTTATTGATTTACAAAAAACATTACATTTAGGAACAAAAGATCGAGTAATCTCTTTTCTCTAATTCCAAATTTGACTCTAACTTAATTTTAATTCTCCTCTGACTAACTCATTACAAGGCACCATCCCTTTCCTTTATATCTTATCATTTATAGCATGTGATAATAAGAGGAATACAATAAGGATTCTTTAACAAAACAAGTGAGAGATTCAACACATATTTGAAACACACAAGTGTTCAATTAACAAGAAGTTTATATTTAACTAACAATCAGTTCTTCACTAGTTTTTAATCAATGAAAAAATCAAAGATTGAT
The DNA here is from genome assembly GCA_018340775.1 of Taxus wallichiana var. yunnanensis. Classification (NCBI taxonomy): domain Eukaryota; kingdom Viridiplantae; phylum Streptophyta; class Pinopsida; order Cupressales; family Taxaceae; genus Taxus; species Taxus wallichiana. The sequence goes on from CM031239.1 coordinate 436,106,411, forward strand.
TTATTTCTCAATTTTCCATGTTTCTATTGTAAATACTTCTCCAATGGCACATAAGGACTTAAGTGCCATCACTTCATGTTTCAAAATATCTTCATAAATGCAGTGTAACTTGTTGTAAATGATTTCCTTATGTTGTGGATGAGTTGTTTCGTACAAGTTATTTGGTTGTGGATGAGTTCTTTGGGGACATGTTCTTTTGTTGCATATGAAAAAATTCTTACAACCAAGAGTGGCATCAACACATACAAATCATTCAAATAATTTATTGGAAAAAAAATAAATGCACACACAATATGAAAAAATAAATACAATTAGATATAATTGTATTAATTATCCATTATGCCAAAAGTTCATTGTTGTAATAGTGATATTCAACAATGTACTTAGGAAATACATGGACATGGCTACAATGGTCTTATCAAAATACAAAAGATGATTTGTTATGAAATTAATTAATATAACTCATCACACCCCTAGGCTTAAACACTTGAATGTCCTCATTCAAGAGCTTTATATCTTCTCTGTTGGAAACTACATTCTTTCTTGAAATATATGGGTGTTCTAGTTCCTTCCTCTTTTCAATGTAAATATCCATAACTCCTCCTTAGGTATTCATGTTTGGCATATGCCTGCTCGACCAAGATCTTTGTACCAGACTCTTTCTTGCACCCTCAGATTGACTAGTAAATTTCTTGTCCAAGGAGCAATTGGAAAATGAAATATTGGAGGATGATAAGCTATATGAAACCACCCATCCCCACATTCCTTTGTTATTTAAATATACTTTTCATCATGTGTAATGTAAAAGTATATTTGGATATGAGTACATGTATTTCCTTTGGAGTGTAGGTGATAACTTTGTCCATATGGCTCTACATACCGTCATAGCTGGAACTAATTGTTCTTTGATCATTTTCCTGACTTCTATGTGGGCTTCCATCCTCATTCTCAACACTCTATTTTTATTGCATCTACTTCCATGTAGCTTTCATATTCTTCTGCAATTTCATTTGTTGTTGTTGCCTCAACTCTGATATATAGTGGTGTAACCTTTTCCAAATGTCTATATGCCTCCATTTGCTAAGCTATTTCCATTTCATTTGAAATATAATAACATAATTCCTTAACATGTACATCCCCAATATACATAATTAGGATCCAATCTTTGTCATATGGAAGGGCATAATTATGCAAATATAGCTCACATAATAAATTATGTAGTTCATGTGTACTATGTTGATACAAAGTAAAGAATTTCTTGGCTGATCTAATGTCATATATCATATCAGAATTTATGCAAGTAAACTTTTGGTACAACATATTTTATTTTAGGTATATGGCATAAACACTTGAAGGGGGTCTACAACTCAACATGTCAAATTCTACTTTCACTATTTCCTCTTGTTTTTGTTTTAGCCTTCTAATCTCTTTATCTTTGTCTTCTATTTCTTTCTTATGTTTAGAGAGAAGGTCTTCCTTCTCCTCCCATTTCTTCTTGATTCTCGTTAGTGTAAGTGTCCCTTTGCAGCAACATATTTTCAATATTGGGCCCCATATTTTGTGTTTTCATCTCACTACAAGATGGTTTTTCAGGTTCCTTTATGATTTCATGAATAATATTTGGGGGCTGCATTGGTTCTACATTTGCTTCTTACAGACTATCATTTTGTGATTTTTCAACAACTTTCTCAATGACTTGTTCATTGACATCTTTACAGTCAATTTCTCTTGTTCATTTCCTCCTTCCACTACCTCTTCTACTTGTCTCTCTTCATGACTCTCTACTTCATGAACTATTCCCTCATTTGGATTTGGTTCTTCTTGTCCTTCCATCGGTTGTTTATGGTATTTATCTCATGAGTTACTATGGGAGAAGTATCTCTATACTCTTTTTCCAATGGTTTAGGCTCAAAATTGTATTCTATGGCTTCCAAATCACTATACAATGAGATGGTTTGAGATTGCCTTGAAATAGAGGTTTTTGTCCTCTTTTTCCTAAGCATATAGGAGTGCCTAGTTTGTTTTGGAGAAAAATGAGTAGATTTCCTTTTAGTTTTGGAAGTAGAGTGCCTAGTTTGTTGTGGAGCAGAATGATTAGACTTCCTTTTGGTTTTGGAAGTGGAGGTTTCAGGGGAGGAAAATTCCAATAAATTTTTAGCAATAAAGATTCTCTCTGGTGAAATACATATTTTCATAATTTATTGGTTCTTGAGTTGGGGAAGAGGATGGTACAACTTCTAACATATGTGGAGTATAAATTTCAATGTTGTTTCTCCTTTTTCTCTTATTTCCCAATAAGTTTTCAATATTGTTCATTCTCATAAAGTCATCCCATGATATTTGAGGGTGTTCCCACTACAAAGTGTGCCTAACCACTAAGGTTATTATACAGTGATGTGACAGGGGATGCCCTACCCCGTTAAACCTATTTTCTCATTTTATTAATAATTTCATGAAATAAATTTGGAACATTCGCTTGATGATTATTTTCAAATGATTTAAAATTTTGAAATGCGTTGTATTTAACCTTTAATATCTCCCTTCACAAGTAAAATATTGAATGAAAAAATTAGCATCTTATTCCCATAAATGTTTGAGAGATGTTCTAAGAGTACATTGGCGATCCGAGATGAACTCATCATTTTCCAAAAATTCTCTTCTTATTGCTTCTAGGTTAGCTTTATCTAGAAATAGCTCTCCCGAGCTAATAAACCAGTGACCTCTACTAAAATCTCATCACTTACCCTAATTGTTAAACCTTTTACCTTTTCTTCTCCATTTTTAGGGTATTTGTGAACTCAACCACAACTTCCTCATCAAATCCTTGAAATCATTAATATATTGCATTCAGCCATAATTCTCAAATTACTACACAATCTTAGGATGATTATGAAGTTATAAATGCATAGGAGGTTCATATCTAATCGGTCACCTCCCATGGAAAATATGCAACTTCTCCTAGGTGCAATACACAACTAGACAATTTTTCCTTGAAAGTACTTTACAAAAATGAATTGTTTTAATGGCTTTTCATCGCTTTGAACTTTATTACTGAGGGGAAAAAATACATTTAGGGTTGATTAATCATTAAGTGGATGTGACAACATTGATTTCATGAAGAAAAATGATGTGACATGTTGTCTTATGTGGAGGGCTTAAGTGGACACATCATAACTGAAAGGAAATGGTCTTTTAATGTGACACACACTTCATGACTTGGCATAACTCATAATTAAATATAATTAATATAATCATGTTTTATTAAAGTAATAAATGTATGCACTTATCTCATTGTGGCTTGCAATGATTGATGTGCATGATTTATTGAATCGAGTCCCGGCTACATGCAAGTTCCATGCGATGCTACAAAATTTGTGTTGAGTGATCCTTACTACAAACATATTCTTCCCAGAGAGGGTATTCCAATTGGTTGGGGTGCCAATAATTTTATGTATATCATCCACTTATGCATTTTTCCGTGATGTCCTTTATGTAACCATGAGTTCTGCCAGACACTACAAATAAACATGATCTTATTTCTTGTGGCTGTAAGTTAAACCCTTGGTCATTGCACTCTCTCCTTGTGATAGATATCATGCTCTCCTGCAATCACTTATCACTAAATCCTGCAAAAAAAAACTTATATAAACAAATGGGTTAGAAGAATGTTGATGATCACCCAAAAGGTAAATCTTTTTACTCCAAGGCTATTGAAATCTCGTCAATTATCTACAATACACGAAGGTGAGCCAATAGGATCAACCTCTGAGGTTAATTATGATGTTTCTTTCTCCATCCCTCTCTGATATCCTCTAAACAATTCCATAAATGATCCTTTATCAACTGGATTTTTATATAACTTTAACCAATGGCAATTCACCAATAACTTGAATCTCACAAGATCAATAATAGTAAGCTTCATAGCTCCATTAGGGAATATCTTCTCAAATTTTTAGGGGCCTAGCCACCTTATTCTGAGCTTCCCTATGTGATCCTTATATTTTGAGTCAAAAAAGTTCCCAGTCACCTTCCTCGAGCGCTATCTTATTTGAATATACTAGTCATGCCATTTGATTCTTTATTTTTACACTACCTCTATGTTTTGAATGGCTTATTTTCTCAATTCATCCAACTCATTGAGTTGGATAATTCTCTATCTATGAGCTTATGATAAGTCTATTCCCATCTCAAGTGCAGTTATCAACATGTTATGCTCAAATTCTATTAGAAAAAAATAGTCTTACCATATAATAGTTCAAATGGTGTGAAGCCATTATGGTATTCCATGTTATATTGAATTCCCAAATAGCTTCGGAAGCATGTTTTCCAGTCTCTTCTATAGAGTTCTATAGTCTTTGTCAATAGTGCCTCTATCTCTCTATTTGTAACCTCCACTTGGCCATTAGATTGGGGATGGTATGGTGTAGACTTTTTATGCCTAATTACATATTCACTGACCAAATTAGCAATCATGTCAGCAATAAAATGTGTACCCTGGTCTATCACAATCTCTCTTGGGACTCCATATCTGGTAAATATGTTCTCATATAGGAATTTATCCACCTTCTCATTGGTCTGGTTTGGCAATGCTTTTACCTCTGTCCACTTGGTTAGGTAATTTGTACAAACCAGGATATACTCTTTCTACTGAGATGGAGGGTATATAAGGCCAACAAAATCTAATCCCCACTTATAAAAAGGTTGCATAACCAATTGAGGTTACAATGGAATCTCATCAAACTTAATAGGATTTCCTGGTCTATGGAATTTGTCACATCTCTTAGTGTATAGTGGTGCATCCTTATATAACGTTGGCCAATATTATCTTGTAGTCAACACCTTCTGTGTTGTTCTCTTTGTAGGAAAATTCCCTCCATAAGGTTCATTTTAGTAGGCTCTGAGGACATCAAATATCTCCTCATAATCTATACACCTTCTCATTACTTGATCTTGACCTATATAAAAGAGAAGTTCAACTATCCAAGATAGAGGTAAACTCTTTTCAAATTAATACCTTTTCTTAGAGAGGAAAAATATGGAGGTGTATTACCCGAGACCAAGTAGTTAGCTATGTCTATGTACCAGGGTGTTCTTGTAGAAATAAAAAATAGGTGTTCATCAAGAAATGAATCATAAACTACTTTCTCTTCACTATTGGTCTCCATCCTGTAGATGAAATCTACCACCACATTATATTTTTAGGCTTGTTCACTATGGTGACATCAAATTCTTGCAAGGGGAGTGGCCACCTTATGATTTTGTTGCTTACTATTAGTTTGTTTACCATATACTTGATCGTAGTATGATCGGTGTGAATAAAAATTGGGTATCCTCTAATATAATGTCTAAATTTATTTATGGAATATACTATTTCCAGGAACTCTTTTTCTATTACTGTGTAGTTCAATTATGCATATTGTGAATTCTTGTTGACATAGTATATTACATAGTTTAGAATACCATCTTTTTGACCTAAGACATCTCCAATAGCATGATCTCGATGCATCCGTGTGGATGTTAAAATGCAGATTCTAGCCAGTGTCCTCTCAACACAGGATAAATAGTTAGCATTTCTTTTAGAGTTTGAAAATCACTTTCACAAAGATTCAGTTCATATAAAATCAGCATCCCTTCCCAGCAATGTAAAAAGTGACACTGCAATTTTGTTGAATTTTTGTGTAAACCTTTTTAATATCCAACATGGCTTAAAAATATTTTAAATTATTTTTGTTTTCTTGTGTGGGAAGGTTGACTATGAAAGACACTTTTGCTAGATCTACTTGAATTCCTACTGAGGAAATGTGGTGCCCCAACACTATACCCTCTACAATCATCATTAAACATTTCTAATTTCTCAAGGATAAATGTTGATCCTTGCATCTTCTTAGGAGATTATCCAATTTTTCATAGCCTCCTCAAAATTATTTCCATGAAAAATGAATTCATCAATATATACTTCCATGCAGTCATTTCTCAAATCCAAGAAGATACTCAGAATGCCCTACGAATGTGGTAGGTGCATTACATAGGCCAAATGGGTGAATTGAATAGGAAAATTTCCCCCATGGACATGTGAATGTAGTCTTATATTGGTCCTCTGGTAAAATCTAGATCTAAATGTAACCACTAGCTAGGGTATCAAGTATTTGATCAATGAATGGCAATGGGGAGTGGTCTTTCTTTGTGGCTGAATTCAACTCTCTGTAATCCACATAGATTCTCCATTTCCCATTCTTCTTTGGTATAATTACCAAAGGTGATACCCACTGTTGTCTAATATGGGGTATATGAATCCAACATCTAGCAAATTTTGTAGTTCACCCTTCACAATTTCTCTTACTGTTGGGTTCATGCATCTTTGTGGTTGTCTGATTGGTTTACATTCTTCTTTAATATAAATTTTATGAGTACAAAGCCTAGGATGAATCCCACACATATCACTATAATCCCAAGAAAATGTTGTATTATGTTCTTGAAGAAGAGAAATCAACAATTGCTCCTGTTGTATATTCAACATCTTTCTTATATTTAGTGGCCTCCTTATGTTATTTCTACTTGCTTAGAGAGGTCCAACATTGAAAACATGTTTCTACTAATAGAATTTAATATGCATTCATGAGGAAGAATTTGGTTAAAAATATAATTTTTACCTAGAATACTCATGGTGCTCTATTGTGGTAAGACTTGGTTCAAAGGACTACTCAAGCACCTCAATCTTTCATCAACTTCTTCATTTATTCCATATTTTTTTTGCACAATATTAGAGAGAACAACATCTTTCTCCTGATCTTCAATAGTGCAAGAATTTTCCAACATCATTAGCTGTTGGATAGAACATTGATCAATTTCTGATTCTTCAACCCAAACTATTTGATCCTCATCATCCAATGGTTGGGTAGGAGGATATAGTATAAGTTTCTTAGTACCATTTCCATTTGAGATGATCATTATGTTAGACCTACACCCTATAAATGCATCATCAGTGGCTAGCCATGGCCTTCCTAGTATAAGAGGGAAACCTCCTAGACTTTCCTTTGGTTTTAGGACAATGAAATCATATTACCAAGATTCTACAACCACAACAATGTCCTCAAGGACTCATTCAGCCTTACTTGTTGATCTATCCACTAGTTTTAGTATTGTAGTTGTTGGCCTCAGTCCTTCCAACTTCAAGTCATCCATGAATTTCTTGGTTGTGACATTGATTGCTTCCCCTAAGTCAATTAGATTATTTTTATTATAGTTCCATTGATAGTAACATTCACCAAAGGACTTCCTAGATCTATGTACTTAGGTAGCACAAAGTTTCCAAGCATGATGTCATCCAACTGTCTAATGACTTATACAGTGGATAGATATTTTCTTCTTATATTTGGCTTCTTTATACATAGATCCTTGATCAGCTTGTTGTAAATAAGCACATCCTTGATGGCTTTAATGAGTGGAATTTTTACACAAATGTCCTTCAACTGATTGAAAAATCAATAATCAAAATTTGATTTAGGGTCAAATTTTCTCTCTTGCAATATTTCTGGAAATGGGGTTCCATTGACTTGCATCTTACTTTTTACTAGAATTTTGTTCATGTTGTTATGAATCACTTGCAAAGCTTTTGTTGCGAATCAGCTTGCAACAACTATGGTTCATTTAGTATCTCTGTGATTATAGGTTTACTTAGTGGCACAAGTGCTCTTCCTAAATGGATATGGATATTATTGACATCAACTCAATAAGCATAGTATTGGGTTGATTAAGTGTTATAGGTTAGATGAATATCTTTATTATTGGGTTTATCTATTGGTTGAGTTAGTAATTGAGTAGTTTTTGTTGAGAGCTATATTGGGGGTTTGGCATTAAAGCTTACTATTGTGGGTAGGGAACTTTTTGGTAGGTTTATTTGTGGTTAGGAGGTTGATTGCTTAATTGTTTCCTTCCTCTCTCGGTTTATGCCATGAAAAAGGGGGGTGCTTCCATTTTTGGCTTGATAACTAAGGTTGTCATGGCTATTGGTATTTCCTAGTGTAGGGAGCCCATCCTTTCTGAGTATTATCCCAAGGTGGGGTAGCATACTATCATATGAACTACTAGCCCAATTTTGAAAAGATTTCATGGGATCTTGTTACATACCTCCTTCTCTTGGTGTTCATGTCTTCCTTTGGGAAATGTATAAAACTTTCCCATCCTCCATTTCTATCATTTTGAACTCTGGTGTAGCTTCCTTTCTTTCTGTAATGTTAGCCAGTCCCCTGCATGCACAATTAGCTTTCTTCCTTCTACAAGAATGGTAGAACTCTATAATTTTTCCTATGCATCCTCTCTCTTCTTCTTGGCATGTATATAATCAAGATGGATGGCCATGTCATTAACTATTTATTGTTTCATGTTCTTAAACATGTTTGCAATTTATTATTTAGATATTTCCCCAATTCCTTTGGTAGTTGCTCCACCCTTTGATCTAGCACTTCTTATTCTTTTCATGGTTGCTCTAGAATAGTTCCTGCAGGCTTCACAAATTTCCTCAAAAGTGGCTTTAGAGATGTCTCCAGCTCCTATTAAGTACAGAGAATCCCTATCTTCTCACTTTGAGTCCTTATAAGAAAAGTAACTTGAGAGACTCAAGAGGCAACCTTATGTGTCTTGACTTTTGAACAAAAAATAGGAATCTCTTGAGGTAATCTTTTAGTGGCTCATCTTCCTTTTGTTCCATCTTGAATATTTCATCTCCTCCTCTGCTACTTGGCCTGTAATAGTCTAGGTACTTGGTCGAAACATGTCTTTCATCCCCTATCAGGTAGTAACATCATCTCTTCTTAGGCCAATAAACCATCTCAAGGCTACATCCTTGAGTGTAGCAGGAACAAATTCAGCTTGTGTGCATCAATTGTGTAGTCATAACTCTTGCATAAGACATCAAACTCAAATAAGAAAGTGTTTGGGTCTTCAGTCATAGATCCATGAAAATTAGGAAGAGCTAATGGAGAGATGTTCTTCATTTGAGCAGGCTGATTGTTATTGGAGATAAGAAACTCAAATGTGCTTGGTTCCCTTTCCTCTTCTTCCATGTTTTGATTCACCTCCTTTACCATGTTATATTATTTAGGAACAACTTCATAAATCTCACTTGGGAGGGAGTGTTCTATCAGTAAACCATGTACATAAGAGGATGTTTATTCTTTATAATTAGAAGTAATTTTTGCTATTTGAGGATTGGGTAGGAATATACCATAGGAATCTCTATGATGGTGCATACATCAACTGACTCAACTCAATCAATATTCATTAGTGGGGATTTTGAAGGTGGAATTTCTATAACCCAATCTGTTCTAAGAAATTCAGAAATGTAAAACCTCACAAACTATTATAACTTTAGAAATATCCCTAGTAATGATGCCAAAATGGTGGTTTAAATCAACTTGCAATAATTAATATGTTGTACATTGAGTTACATTCATTTAGTTATCAGACCAGGGAGCATAGACTTGAAATATTGTTGGTGTTGTATGCATAGTTATAGTTTATCTAGGAGGTTGGAAAGGAAATAAATGTCATTTAACAATGCTGAAATTAAAATAAAACTTATACTTGAAAATTAAGTATTTCTAAATGCTATTACTGAAACAAAGTTCCAGATCTAGAGAGAAGATTGTTCCTAAGAAATATGCACGAAAGGAAATAATGGAGGGGATTTAGTAAACCTCAAGTGGGCCTTGACTTGGGTGTTGATATCTTCCTAACTCTGTAACTAAAAACCAAATTACATAACTCATATTTCTTTATTGATTTACAAAAAAATTACATCTAGGAAAAAATCGTAGTAATCTCTTTTCTTTAATTCCAAATATGACTATAACTTACTTCTAACTCTCCTCTTGACTAACTCATTACAAGGTACCAACCCTTTCCTTTATATCTTATCATTTATAGCATGTTAGAAAATTATGAATACTGAATACATATAATTAAGAGTCTTCAACATAATAATTAACAATCAACTTGTGAACTAACATCAATTCTCCTCCAAACCTTTTAGATCACATTTTTTAAAAATTTTCTTTGGCCGAATCACACAAGGGTTCAATTAGCCTCTTGTCCTTTCCAAACTTGAAGCCTCTCGTGACAATCAGCTTGTGTTTAACTAAATTGTTAATCAATTCTCCACTATTTTTTTAATCAATGACCAAATAAAATATCCAGAACCTCAAAGGGGACTTGATTTGTTTCTCAATTTTTCATGTTTATAAATTTCACTATTGATGAATAAAACATGATAGTTGAGCCTCCATTCATCAATTATTTTTGGATAGATGCACAAAAGGGTTTTCCCATTGGAGTAACAAGGTATTTGAGGGAATAATATTCTTTTTGCACAACATATGATTTATTACTTTATGACAATTCCACCAACTTTGTGGAAAGAGCGAAGAAGTACAAGAAATAAATCCTATGGAGGGCAATCATCCCGATTCAAGATGATGAATTCGCAAGTAATCATTGATAATCTCCTTTCAACACCGCGGGTAATTAGTCAATTGATGAAAAATCACTTGAGTGATGAAATGAAGATAGTTGGAGAATCAAATTCCTTTCTTGATCCAATTCAAGATGAACAAATGAAAGAGTTCAATTTATTTTTGAAACCAACATGGATAAGCGAAGTTGAACATGACCTCTTTGAGGATTTTATTCCACCATCTCAATTCCATCCCCGTATGATGAAGTCTCACTAAGGGATCACAATGATGATCATCATAAAAAAACCTTGAATGAGGTGGAATCTCCCTTTTTCCTTGTGAGTAAGAAGATTCAATAAGGGATGAGAAAAATGCGGTGTCCCTTATTGAAATCCTTCTCATATTGTTTCCCAACATGTTTCTCTACTTCCCATAATGAGGATGATGAAATGGATATTTTTTCTTAATGCTTCTTGAGCTTGCCTGCCCTTTTTTGCAAAGGTGTACCCTTCCCACGTATTCCGCTTGGATCTCTTCTCTTTCTCAAAGAATGTTGAAAACTAAGTGTTCCCACTATTCTTACAAAATAAAAGATGATCCTTAGATGAAAATAAATGTCGAAAAAATTTTTGATGAGGATGTTTTAGATGAATTTTGGTTGTTTGTTGATCATATTTTCAATCATCTCTCCTTTCCAACCGTAATTAGTCAATTGATGAAAAAAGCACAATGAAATGAAGATAGAGAATCTTCTAGTGAAGGTGAAAATTATTATCCTCGAAAGACTTGGAGGAGAAATCCCTGTGACAAGACATTGACGAAATCACTTTCCCCACATACTTCCCATAATGAAAGAAACTAAAGACCTTCAACTCAGTCTCAAGTTCTTGACTCGGGCCATGAAAATGCAAAAAAGAAATAGGTATGAGTGAAATTGTGTTTCTCCTTCACATCCACCATGTTCGATGATGATACCTTAGATGAAAATAAATGTCGAAAAAAGAGTGAGGATGTTTTAGATGAATTTTGGTTGTTTGTTGATCATATTTTCAGAAAAAAGACTTGGAGGATAAATCCTTACAAGACATTCTCCAACACTACATAAGAAACTAAAGACCTTCAACTCGCCTCAAGTTCTTGACTTTAAGCCATGAAAATGCAAAATCTTGATGTTTTCTCAATGCATGGGTGGATGAGAGAGGAATGTGAAGGTAAGTCTTTCTCTTTCTTATTTTGTGCAAAAGATCATAAATGCAAACAAAAGGAGATTCTTGAATATCTCATGAATATTATTAGTATTGAAGGCAACACCTCCATGGAGGATGATAATAAGGAAAATGTTGAGCTAATTGAAATAAATTGTTCTAGAAATGATCTTATGAAGAATTTGAAAATAATATCCTACTTAATGTTTCCTAAGCTCCAAATTGTCTTGAATATGTTTCCATCTTTAAACACTCACTCAAGGATAATGATGACCTTTGTGTGAAACATGTATCCTCTATTTTTGAAAGCACGTGCTCAAAACAACCAAGTGAAATGTTCAAGAAGTTATTGATCGGGAACAAAATTATTTTTTTCTCACTTCCTCTAACTAATTTTATGATTCAAATAATGATTTCATGTTGCAATTCAAGGATGATGAACGTTTCAAGAATAAATGCATTGCTTCCACTTTTGAGAACATGGAGAAATGGTGTCTCATGATCACAAAACATCAAGTTGAAGTGACAAGGTACAAGATATTCAAGTAGGTAACAAATTTTTTATTGGATGGAAGAATTTTTTCAATATAATATATGTATGAAGATAGAATCTTGGTATGTATCATTCTTCTCAAACTTTGTACAAAAATCACAAGAGCATGGTATGATCATATAGTTATTTTTTTCTTCAAAGGTCATATTTTCAGATGTTCCATGATGGTATGTATTTCTCCCAACTTATTGATGGGTATGTGTATAGTATTTCCCCACCTCTGTAAATATTCCTTTCCTGTAATATATTTTCCCTTTTCATTGGGTTTCACTTTCTATTTTTGGTGTGTTTCCCTTTGTGTGTGTTTAGAAGAAATGACTCCATAAGCCCAATGGATGAGAAGCTGATCCACATAGTGAATTGAGATTACTGTATACCTACTTTCCTATCATTTTTGTGCTCGATCTAGGATAAGTCCCCAAGCTAGATCCAGTTGTTTTCATGTGTTTTTGTAAGGGAAAAATCAAACTTGAAACATGATAACTTAACCCTAGTGTAAAAACAATTCATGAATACCCTCCTAAACACCCCTCCAGATCAGTATTCCCTCTCTATGGTGTTTTTTCTATCCTTTAAATTCTTCATATGTGTTGTACATACCAAAATTTTTAGACAAGGGGATTCATTCCATTCAATATAATGCTTCTAAAGGATAATTCTTCAATAGGCCTAGAAAGGTTATTTTTAGCCATCCCAGGACATGTGTGCATCCTTCGAGCATAGTTGAAAGTAAATAATAATTTTTGAGTGGTATTGAAGATATTAGAATGAAATGAAACATTTTTATTTATATTTAGGAAGGTTTCAAAGGTTTAGGAACAAGAACAATGAAAGTGGGTTTTTGAGGGTGAAGGAGCTTGCAGTTGAAAATGGTACTTGATATTCATCGATGATTTTGGGATATCTATGGTGATTTAGGAGGAAAAATTACTCATTGGAAATATAATTAAATCCTCTACAGGATGGAACTTTCACATTTTTACAATACTCAAGGCGTTTCTCGGGGAATTATGTTTGTGCATACTCACCTTATTGTCCCAAATGAAAAGGTGGAATTTTTATAGCAGGAGGAAAATCAAGTATTTAAAACCATCTCATTGATATTGGAATTTTTTTGGATTTAAAATTATATAAAAATTTGTATGAAAAGACCTTCTGGAGCTCCAGGAAAAGTGATTTCAAGATTCGGGGACTTAGTTGTTTTCTCGGTTGGGTAAGTGGCAATTTTTACCGTCCCAATTGTCCCAATCATCCTAACTATAAAATTTTCATATGTATAGTAGGGATAGTAGGGACACAAATATTTACACCCCATTTATTTCTCTTGGTTCCTCATATGAACTTTCATCTTATTGTAAGGTGTTAAGTTGTTTTGCTTGCAACTTGGCTAAGTTTTTCTATAAACACATGGGTGCATTTTACCATCCCAAATTTCCTAGGTAAAATGGGGAAATAAAAATTTTCCTCACTCTCATCCCCTTCTTAGGTTCACCATATGACCAAACCTTCTTCCCTTAGGTGTTAAAATGTGTTTTCTCTCACCTCACCATCTCACTACCTCTCACTCTGCCACTTGTCATACTCAGAGTAAAGGGTGCATTTTACTGTCCCAAATATCCCTAAGATAGTGGGGATATTGGGGACAAGAAACTGTGCCCCACCCCCATGCCATGAGGTTTAAAAACATCAAAAATTGGCTAACTATTGTTGCTTCTACTTCTTGCTTCTACACCATCCGAATGCAAAAATCCACTGCCAGAAGCATAATAAACATAGAATAAACTTTAATCACCTCATTTTTCAACCAAGAACACCATTTTTTCTTCTCTATAATTCCAAAAATCCTATAAAATATTTAGAAACCCTATCAAAATTCTTCCACGAAGCCATATGCATCAAAACTTAAAAAACACATATCTTGCAAACTGGTGAACAAAATCGGGTGAAATTTTCCAAGTTGCTCTTCATCCCAGGCACCTTCAAGAAGGTTATAACAGTAGAGAAGATGATGAACTATTTTATTAAGGGTATAAAACCCTAGTTTGGTTCCCTAGACAATGCTTTTTCAATTTCTAAGAATTCTGAAAAGTGGATCGATATAAAATTTTGAGCATAGGATCCCGAAAGTGAGCAGAATCCAGTGAAGTCATTTTTGTTGCAATCGGACATGGAAAAGTTTAGTTTATAAAAATATTAAGTAACTATTTCCCCTTAGTAAAAATAGTAACTTCCCTAAAATAGTAAGTCCTCTCAAAACATTGCACTTAGTGAATAGTAAAAATGATAAACTAAGCAATTTTGACCAAAAAGGCAAAAAAACATAATAAAGCAAAAAGTAAAGGCAACTTCCAAAAATAAAAACTTTCTAAAAATATTAAAAATCATCAACATAGTTGAATTTATTATGTCATATATAGACACATAAAATATGCTTACACTTAGCATTTCCTCCAATTCAGTCAATTAATGACACTTCGTTAATTAACCCTTCTTCGCTCCATTCTCATATGCCCATTTACAAAACGTCTTGGTTGTATTCTTATATATTCAACTCATTTTGCTAATAAACCCCTTTTATTAGCTAAACCATCTTCATATTCCCCTCTAGATCACTTCTATTGGCTTCCTAGGCTATCTATCAGTCACAAATGGTTAATCAGACTCCTCCCAACTCTCAATGAGTCTCTAATCACTCGTTAATCATGCTTAACTAGCCTAAACCTATCTTAACTAATCCTAAAGCATTTTTATCCTAATCTAATCTAAAATTTCTTTTTGGCTTACCTTTAGTCCCACATGCACCCAAATTCCAAACTCTCACAAGTGGAAAACTATAAATAGAAGGGTCACCCCTCCCTTTCAAAAACACACATGATTAACATCTTGATCTTCATTCATATCTCATCCCTACATAGATTAATATCTCATTTACATTATCCAAGCTAATAAGGCAATCCATCTTTAGCCATACACCATTAAAATAGATTCATCTTGTGTCCATGATAGGTTATTAATGGAATATGCTAAAGTTGGCCTTAGTAGCCATTTAGTAAGATGCATTCACCTTCATGCGATAAACAAAAAAAAATTTCTAGGATATTCTAGGTTCATTTAAATTAGCATTCAAAGAGTAGAGAGTAATATACATGTTAGTTTTTTATGTTTTTATCAAAGTTATAATGTTTGCATGTTAGTTTCCCTTGTTTATCTCTTATCTTATGGTCCATAGATGAGTTGGAAAATCTTTTAGGTTCTTTATCCTCATTCCATAGCTTTTGCAACTTTTCCTTGTTCACACCATATGATCAATAATTAGAAATTTGAGCAAAATAGGTGAAATATCCCAAAATAGCAGGTCTTGGTTCAACTTGCTAAAAATAGAAAGTCTTCGTTCTAGGTATAGAAATTTGATGTAGGATCCATTTTTAGTCATCTCACTACCTTTTGACATATTCATATGGTTTCCAAGTGGGCGCATAGTTCAATAAAGTTAATTCATTCTTCACAGAGATCCTAAAACATCAAAATCATGTCCAAGAGCAAGGTAGAATATCACAGGTGCAGAGGGTAAAATCTAAAGGCATTGTGCATCCCGAAGATATTTAAAAGGGTTAAAAGATCTACGAGTTATATTAAATCATTAGTCAAATTATATCCATCATCATCTATCCTTGGTGAGTTGATTGATTAGAACTCAAATGAGTTGGTTAATCGGAACCAAGTGAGATGGGAGAGTTGGTTGAATTGATGTAGATAAAGGAAAGAAAGGGTGATTCATAGTAGCATCTTTATCTTCGTAAGCACTCAAGTATGTCAGCCCCAATGTCAAATCTTCCCCACGATGATCAAGAGTCGATTCCACAAAAATCTCCTCAAGGTGCTCATGCGAGAAACATCATGTCAATTCCTCAAGAGCCATTTCCATGGATTCAAAAATGGTTGAAAGTGGGCCAAGAAAAACACAAATTACTATCATGCTCAGTATCAAAGCAATTTCAAGAACATTAAGGTCCAAACTAAGAAATAAGACCCTTAAAACATCCCACTTCTTTAGTGGCGTCTCGTAATCGGTATGTTGAAGTTGATAGGCCTATAAATGAAAATCCTATTTAGGAAATGAATCATCATATTGTGATTTTATCTACATCCCATTGGGTCAAGCTTTGCATGAGCATGATTCTCAAATATTCAAGGAATCCTCTTCTCACCTCCTCACTCGTAATGAAGAGTAAAAGAAAAAAATTTCCAATTGGAGGAATATGTAAAAGCTCTCGTCTTGCATTCAACCCTTCTTAGAACCTGACTCAACATCTTCTCTTCTAGTAGAAGATAGTCTTCCAATTAGCATGTTAACCTTAAGGAAATAAATAAATAAAAAGGATACATGATGTAGGGAAGGCTAACAAGAAGTGGATTGAGAAAATCATTCAGCAAGGCAAGGCATTATTTCCAGATGTCATTTCTCTCATCAAGTACGCTCTTTCAACTTTGTCATAAGTAAAGAAAATAAAGGAGTTTTCAAAATAGGTGATCCACTTGGATGAGGTGTTCCCATTGGTTTTAGATATGATCTCTTTCAACTCTCGCATTCTCTTGAGTAAGAATGTGTTTACATCGATTATAGAGAACTTGTCTCAAGTTTGGATCTACATCATGGATATGAAATATGGAATGCTAAAAAATGTAATCTCTAAGTTGGACTCTTGTAGACAACATTCCTTCAAGATCTTGAAGTATGTCTTTAATTATGTTTAGAAGTTGTAGTTCCCTCCTCTCATTGAGGATCCATCATCAAAATAACTTATTGGTTCCTTTCGGAGATGGTAAAGAAAGAGGTAGGTGACTCTCTTTCCTTCAATGAAGATAACTTAGAGTCCCTAGCCAAAATTTGAAGTTGCATTTCCAAAATTGCAAATGATCATGAAGAATGGTTTAGTCAATGCAATAGGATCAATTATGTTCCTAGGGCATAGGCCAAGGTTTTAGGTTGCGTTTACATTCTAAAGGAAACTAAGTTGGCACTTGTAGTAGCTCGATTCGAAAGCAATTCAAGGATCAAGAAAAAAATCATGAATCGAGAAAGGTCCCTCATTACGGGAGTTACTTCATCGAGATAGGAAAACTTCTTCCCCCTCTTTCCCCATGTTTATTCTCTCCCTCTTATAATTCATCATTGTGCGTAATCATGATAATTTATCTCATTCACTTAAGTGACTTTCTAAGGTTGAATTGTAACAATACCTTTAATTTATAAAAGGGAATTTATTTCTCATTTCCTAGGAAGATGTAAAGTCACAATTTGAATGATATCATGAAGATTCATGTGGGAGATAGATGTAAATTCAATTCACAATGCTATAAATTGGGATGGCTTCTTCATTCCAAAGGATCCTAAAATTTTAGCTCTTTATAGAAATCGTGGATTGTAGTTTGGGTTTTGAGATTTGTATCACCAACATAATAAATAAAAGTTACATTTCTTCCATTTATATTTTCATGTGTTCTTCTATTTCTCTCTTTTCTACACTTTTTAAGAATAGTGATCAAGAAAGAGCTTTGTATCTTTGATCAATGAATCCATTGAACTATGTGTCTGGGTTTGTTAGTCTCATTAGATGTTTCATTGTTGCTTTTCTCTAATTGAATGTTGAACTTCTCTGGTTATTGGGTATGAACTTTGCAACCACCTACTTATAAAAATAACCTTTTACCTTTCCTAATTTCTCGCTTTCACCCTTCATCTTTGTAATTTCCTCCCTTGTACCCCGTCAAGCATTTTCTCGCATATTTAGTGAAGTGTGCATGTGTGATCCCCAACCTACTTGTCCACCCCCACAACATTTAGATAGGAGTATATTATTTTACATTTAATAATGGGATATTCCCCATACATAAGAAGGAGGGGCGTAGCCTTAGCGTTAGTGGAAACACATAATTTACCATATGAAAAATTACTTCACCAATAGTATGATATGGGATTAGTTTCTCTTCTTTGACTTGGTATGTACCATTAACTTGATTAACAATGAGCTAAGAATCACCAAATATACAAAGGTGGCATATAGGGAGAGATTGAGAAACAGATAATCCTAGAATCAAGGCTTCATATTCAGCTATATTATTTGTGCATGATAAGTTGAGTCAATAAGCAAAGGGCATAGGTTAACTATGTGGTGTAATGAATACAATACTGATGTTAGCACCTATAGCACAACAAGATCCATCAAAATACATAGTCTAAATATCATAATCAATAGTAGATGCAAAGAAAATCATCATAAAATTCATCACATATAGGGAAATGATCGTGGATAGGAGCCTCTATTAGTTGGTTAGCGATGACTTGACCTTTGATAGCTTTTTGTAGAACAAATTTAAGATTAAATTTAGTGAACATAACCCAATGGGCTAAGTAGACAAATAAATGGGTTCGTGAAAGCAAGTAACACAAAGGATCAACTTTTGTAATAATATGAATTTTGGTATTGATCATATAGTGACGTAGCTTGTCAATGACAAATACAAGTCCAAGGCACAACTTTTCAATATAGTTATAATTGCATTTATAAGGCGGTAAGTTTTTATTGATATAATAGATGGCATATCCACATTAATCCATATCATGTTGAGAAATTAAAGCACTTAAGGAATGAAAGGTGGCCAATATGTACAAAATTAAAGGATCAAGCACATGAGGAGTTAAAATCAGTGGATTAAGTAAATAAGATTTGATATCATTAAATATATATTAACAAATAGCATCCCAAAGATATTATTTCCATTCTCCTCTAAATGGAAATGCTAGAAAATGAGGTGGAAACTATTAAAAATATATGCATCGGTTAAAAGAAAGATGAATGAGGATGTTAGTATTGGGACATATCGGTCGATGAAATATACAAGAAATTGAAATCACTGGATGATAGACTTGGGAAATATAAGGATATACATGATAACAATATGGCCATCTTCAAATCCATAAGTAATTTTCTTAATCAACAGGTTAGAAGCATCACTATGTTGAGTGGAGTCCCCGAAGACAATTGGGGTACAGAAAAAGGAAAGAAACCAGGCGTCTCACAGCCGAATGTAAATGACCCCACGCATGTCACCACTCTAGCACTTTTTACCTCTCTACAGATGATCAAATCAAGAATTGATAGGGCTTTGAATAAATAACACCTTCTGGGCAGGTTGGATGTGTTCAAGTTATTGTTTTGTTGTTGATAGTATGATGTTTTTATGTTGTTTAGTTACAGTTTAATCCTTGTCTTTATTTTTCTTAGTAGCTTCTCTTTTGACTATTGTTGGACTTATTGTAATATCTGGATTCAGATCCTTTTTTGCTACTTTTTCATGTTTATCTGGTTGTTGAGCCTCTTTTGTAACAAGGTATAGTCCCTTCAAAACTATTTGACATCAATTAAAAACAACTAGCATCCCAAGTAAATGTAGTATCCTTTTTCATGAGACGTGTAAATGGTTGGGTCTTGTCAGCTAGTTGTGCAATGAAATGACAGAGATAGACTAGATTTTACCTTGTAAAGAACAAAGTTAATTAATATTTTGTGGAGGAGGCATATCTATAATGGCGCATTTTTCCTGGGGACCAATCTTAATGCCTCACCAAGAAATGATGTATCCTAAAAATATTTCAATAAGAATAGCTGTAAAGACACATTTTTGGATTAAGGAAAACATGATATTGTCATAATCCTGTAAAGATCTTAAGCATGGGTAGCACGATGTTTAGATTTAGCTAAGATGTCATCAACATAGTCCCCAATGATCTTATGATTATAATCATGGAATATGTGGGTCATAACATGTTAGTATGTAGTCCTGAAATTTTTGAGACAAAAGTGCATAACAATATAGCTAAAATTTCTCCAAAGAGTAGTAAAGGAGGTTTTTCTTTGTCGATTAGGTTTATATTGATTTGAGTATATCCAACTCTTCCATAAAAGAGAGCTTATCATGGGCAATAGTGGAATCAATAATAGAATTAAAGAGTGGTAGAGGAAAACTTGAAAGTGTGCATGAAAAATACGGAGCACAAGGATCACGGGGATAGCATGAATATCAATGGAAGTGCAAATGGAAAAGTGATGATGTCTCGTGAAGGAGCAAGCATCAACCAAAACATTCATGCAAAGATTCAAAAAATGGGTAGAACCTCGTTACAATCCACAAACTCTCACTAATCTCATAAATTTGAAGGGGTGTACATATAAAGGGTGCTTAGTAATCCCAAAGTGCCATAATGATGACCTCTCAAGTATAGAGGAGGAGTTATTTTGATTAGGGACACTTGACAGAATTCACATAAGAAGTCTGTGTGGGAAAACAAGCTAGGTTTAAGGGTGCAAATAGACAGGAAGAACACATGCGCGGAGGGCAAGTTCGACATTCAAGACTTATCCAATTTTGAGCATGAAGACCTATTTTTAGAATATGGCATGCAGGAACACACCAATAATGCAAAGATGTGTGTGCCACACATTTTCTATCTTTAGAGGATCAGATCAAAGCATTTTACATGGAGACGAGCTAAGAATAGGATTGTCACTTCAGTTAACTATAAGAGGTCTATAGATAGCACACTTGCATGTGTGGCTATGCCTATAAATGGAATGTGGCTATTAATAGCATGTGGCCTATTTTTGGAATAGATAAGCGGTGAAGGGAAAGTCCCCACCCTATATATATGTAGTGAATTACCTAAGAGAGAGAGAGGAGAGATATATATATATGTATAAAGTGTAAGAGGTAAGCATAAAGAGATATGTGCATATGATTGGATTATCAGTATCATATCCATGCACGCATCGGTATAGAATGTCATTATTGTAAGGAGATTCTATGTTTATTAATAGATGGAAGTTATTGGTTGAATCTAAGTGTCATTCCTATGTGTAATTGAGTAGTGCATGTTCTTGATTCAATCATGATTATTGTTTAAGCTTGTTCTTTCATAGATCTGAATATGGCATGCATTGTAGAATGATGGATTAGTTATGGATCTATATGTTTCTTCCTTCATCATGCTAACATCATACTACAAAAACCCTAAAGAGGGACCTAGTACCTTTACGTGCTTCGGGTGAGCACTCAGTCTAGGATGAGTGATGTGTCAGCGCGTCTAGGGTGTTATCTAGTAAATTCTAGGTTGCATCATTGGTTTTATTATTGGGACCTCTTTTTCAGTTGTTTTCAAGATGGTTTGTGATGAAGATGTATTGGTTAACTCTAGCAAGTATTGAGGAGTGGATACATAGTCTAGAGGAAGAATATGCATGACGGTTCAGCATTGGATCTGAGTTTAACACGTGTAGTTGGGTAGAACACAATCTATATGACATTATATATGAGAGATTTTTTGCTATCTTTGTAGTAGAATTATACAAGTGGCTGATTGCTTATGCACCTAAGAGGAATTAGAGGTATCACACACTTTTATAGACATAAGAAAAATTTCAGGCCCTTTATGATGCTGATATGATTTGGACTGCACTGTGGATACGTGGTTTTTTGGTATTCTAAACAATTATATTATGAAATATTCCATTTCGAGGTATTCTTTCCCAGAGGTATCTAAATTCCAATTTTTGTGGTATCCTAGAGGAGCATATTAGTAAGGTATTCCACCGGCGATCAAGATCTTGATGGTAAATTTGAACCTAGAGAGTAAATTGATGGCTAACTAAACCTCACCTCACGCGAGGGCAGGAATAGGTTTGGTGAAAGATGGCAGACCTAGCGGAAGAAAGGTAGAGAAGGAAAAGGCATCTTAAGTATAATGCGGCGCATGAGAGGGAGATAGAAAAGTAGCATACCATTACAGAAAGTATGGCATTGAGGAGAGAGATGGCTCGTGAAGGATTTGAAGCTCACGTAGAAGATGTGGAGCCAGAGCATTAAGAACTCCCCATCTTGGAAAGCATGACAAGAGATCCCCCCTTGGCTTCACACATAAGTGCACCAACAAAGACTACCTAGGCCATGGGCATGCATCTTAATCCACCTAGTGACCTAGCCCTTGTGCTTGGTTTTCTAGTATCTAGTACGATAAGTAACCAGCAAGCTAACTTGGGAAGTAGGAGAGGAGTAAGTCAGGAGAAAGTACATCAATTATAGGATGAGATACTTCAATGTTATTTAGAGGAACATTTTTAGGTGCATCATCCACACAGAACATGAGCACGCAAAATGTTGGATTCACCTCTGGAAGTGGAACTACCTCACAAACTGTAGGGGTTCAGTATAGTACTACTATCGAGCACAGGGGAGTACATCTACATGTCCTATTCTAGCTACAAGTGGAGGATCAGGAGGTATAGGTGGTTCTAGTTCCAGTGGATCTAGTGGTTCTGGAGGTAGAGGAAACACAGGAGGTTCTGGATCAGGTGGTTAAGGCCCGCAACAACCACAAAATATTTATATGGAGATGTCTCTTCGTCTCCCGGAGTATAGAGGTATAGAGGATGCTACTTGAGCATGTGCACATGTGTGAAATATTGTGGCGTGTGAAAGGGATCATAGCTTCTAAATGCAAGGCAAGTCAATTTTCTACTACATTATAGGGACGTGCACACAGCTGGTATAGGAAGTTTAACCCTGATCAAACTTGCGTGGATTATGCAGCGCTAAAGGATGCTTTCTTGAAAGAGTTCCATATCCCAGAATTTGAGTAGAAGAGTATAAGTGTGCTCAAGGATATTAAGCAAGGCACTACTGAGAGTGTATGTGAGTATGATGCCCATTTTAAAACACTCCTATCTAAGCTTTCTTATGATATTCATACAAGCCAGCATGCACAATGGTTCGTTGGTGGATTGATTACACCATTCAGAAGAGCACTATCACATAAGACATACAATGATCCATGTGAAGCACTGGAAGTAGATTTACGTGTTGAGGTAGTTGGGAGCATTGACACTAGCATTAGTCCATTCTTAGAGGCACAAATTTAGTTATGGTAAATCACTTAGAGAAGCTATCAGCAAATTCAGCCCATGAAACACGCTCAGAATTTGGTGTATAGATTGTGAAGTGGAAGGTCACACCAAGGATAGTTACCCCCGTAGATCTATACATTCATTGTTGTTAGATTGTGAAATATGTCATTTTAATCATGATACTAGCTACTATCCTTTATTACAGCACACGCTAAGGAAGAATGTATCCTACTTTTGCAAGATTTACAGGTCTATGACCCATGATACTGAGTATTATCGATTGATTACTCAGATCCATGATGCTATAGACATTAGGGTATGATCAAGTATAATGGATAACTCTAAGAACAAGAATGTGCACCAAAATCGGGATCATAATCAACCGTGTTATGACAGGAATGAGGACCATTTTGAAGGATGTCATAGAAGAGGACATGGATATCAAGGTGGATATGGAGGATGAGGTCATGGTGTGAAGAAGCAAGTTCCCTCGTGGAACATGTTATACATGTGGATCACTCGATCATTATAGGTTTGAATGTTCCCAGAATGTTACATGTTCTTTCTATAGAAAGAATCATAGCTATGAGGAGTGCCCAAAATTATATGAGCATCTCAGTAAACAACATAAGCAAGAAAACAAAGGTGCAGGATGGTTAGGATCTAGCGTGTGGAGGAAAATCAGTGGATGCCCAAGATAGTACCAGGAACTGAGGCATTAACTGTAAATGTTACCACACGTTTTTAAGTGGCACGCACAAGAGAGGCATCGTACCAAAAGCCTACGATCACCAAGGAGGAGGTTTTGCATGCAAGGTACCCAGATCCTGCTCATCAGAAGGAAGTTTACCAGGATACCATGGAAGTGCTAAGGAATCTTTAGGGTGAGATATAATACTTAAAGGAGAAGAAGAAAGTAACCATATGATAAAGAAGAGTCACAGCATGTGACCACTCCACCTCAGGGACAAGACAAAGAGGAAGATACAAAGGTTGAGCAGGGGGAGCATAGATTTAAGAAAGTATTCAAATGTACAAGGACTCAAGGTGGAACCCCACAAATGGTAAGGAAATCACCTCATCTCTCTCCACACAAGGATACCTTTGAACCAAAGAGGAGAATAAAGTTAAAGTTAGATGAAGAAGCGGAGGAATCAGGGGAGAGTGAGCATGCATCTCCTACCCCACTCAAGTAATAAGATGAGCCATAGAATGAGGAAGAGCAAAAAGATGAAGAGATGAAGGACGGAGAAGAAAGAGAGAAGGAAACCTCTCGAATCCGTGCATGTGACTGTTCAAGGTGTAACAGATAGGCTCCTAACCTTAAAGCTATAATTCCCAAGGGTCCTAGATCGAAGAGGATGAGTGGGGAACACATTGCACCAATCATGGGCTATGTAGAGGACACTGAAAAAATCATCCACGCACATTTCCAAAGCACTATAGAACAAAAGGATTTATTTGGCTGGGAATTAATGGATGGAGATATGGCAACCGTTCGCACTAAAAAGAAACTCTCATGGTCAATGCATCACATGGATGAGTCTGACTTTGATGTATGTGAAGATTCATGTGTGTCGAGATGGTTGAATAAGGCACCCCAAGCTAGACATATGATAGTAAATCCTATTGTCATGTTAGATGAGCAGGTCAAAGAACGCATTGGTGAATATTTCTACTAAAGCTGTGAGAAGAAACATGGAAAAATCTTCCACGATAAGAGCATTGTGCGAGGAGTTAAAGATAAAGGATGCTAAGATAGTGCGTATAACACAAGAGATGGACTTAGCACAGAAGAAGAATGAAGTATTTATCAGCATCGCAGAGGAGATTTGAGACAATGTCATAAGAGCTAGGCCACACTTAGAGACCAAGGTACCACATATGTTTCCCTCAGTGATACATTATGTAGGAAATTTGGTGGACCTGGTACTTGAAGATGAACCTCTACGCATGTCAGTGCCAAGGAATCCAGAACAAGAGGCAGAGTGAGAGAAATCCTCAGTGATGCAAAATATTACATCCTATGAAGGGCTATTGCAAGTGCTATAAGAATTATTGAAGAAAGTAGACTAGGATTTGAAAATTTGCACAGCTCAAGAGGCACTTATCAATATAAAGACCCTGGAAGAAAACAATGAGGTCCAGAGATCAATGAAGGATGAAAAATTCGGCCACGCAGAAATATTGTCAATGGTTAAGAAGAAGCGTGAGGCCCTGGTAGCAGCACAAGAGCCACACAAGACTCGGTTGGAAGAGCTTGGGAAGCACATTGCATAGAAGATGGATCTTCTAGAAGGAAGAATGACCTCAATTTTCATCATTGTGTTGGTTCTACAAAACAAAAAAGGGGTAGTTGTGAGGGATGAATTGGAGTCCATTATTGAGGACATTCTAGAAAAGCAAAACAAACACTCGTTGAATGGTAGGCCTTGGAGGTCGAAATAAAGGAGGGGTATCTAAAGTTGATACTTCAAACTGATACAAGAGGAGGCTACCTCATAAAACTTCTTTATTCATCTACATTCTTATTCTTTCCATTCTTCTATTCTTTACTTCAATTTTGGAGATACCCATTGTCAGGGTGACAATGAAATTAGTGTGGGTAATGTTGATTAGAGAACACTTGACATAATTCACACAAGAAGTCCGTATGGGAAAATAGGCCAGGTTTAAGGGCGCAAATGGACAGGAAGAACCCGCGTGCGGAGGGCAAGTTCAACATTCAGGACTTAGCAATTTTGAGCATGAAGACCTATTTTTAGAAGATGGCATGCGGAACACACCAATGATGTAGAGACGTGTGTGCCACACATTTTCTATCTTTATAGGATTGGATCAAAGTTTTTGCATGGAGATGAGCTAAGAATAGGATTTTCACTTCAGTTAACTATAAGAGGTCTATAGATAGCACACTTACATGTGTGGCTATGCCTGTAAACGACGCGTGGCTATTAATAGCATGTGGCCTATTTTTGGAATAGATAAGTGGTGAAGGGAAAGTCCCCACCCTATATATATGTAGTGAATTACCTGAGAGAGAGAGAGAGAGAGAGATATATATAGGTATATGCAGAGCATAAGAGGTAAGCATAAAGAGATATGTGCATATGACTGGATTACTATATCAGATCCATGCGTGCATCGGTATAGAATGACATTATTGTAAATATCTTCTATGTTTATTAATATATGGAAGTTATTAGCTGAATCTAAGTGTCATTCTGTGTGTAATTGAGTAGTGCATGTTCTTGATTCAATCATGATTATTGTTTAAGCTTGTTCTTTCATAGATTTGAATATGGCATGCATTGTAGAATGATGGATTAGTTATGGATCTATATGTTTCTTCCTTCATCATGCTAACATCCTGCTACAACAACCCTAAAGAGGGACTTGGTACCTTTGCATGCTTTGGGTGAGCACTCAGTCTAGGATGAGTGATGTGCCAACGTGTCTAGGGTGTTATCTGGTAAATTCTAGGTTGCATCAAATTACATTCCTAGAATGGGAATTAACTCCCTATGACATAACTGATGCACTCGGTTAGCTCGGTGAGCTTCTTAGTGAGTTGGGAGAGCTAGAGAGGGGATGTTGACCAAATTGGTTCAGTGGTTGAATAGTGACATCTCGAATGCCTTCTACAATATACTCCTTATCACCTACAATCCTAACATATACAAAGTTCAGTGTTTGAACATATGCAAATTTCGGAGGTCAAACGTATGTAAGTTTCCCTATCTACATGTGGTGGTAAAGGAGACTCTCGGTTGTGACTAGATGACCCACATATCAACATAGTACAAACAATATTGATCGACCGTGGATTGGTTTAATATAATAAATCTACGTAGTGCGTTACACATGTAGATTGTGCCTCTTTTCTCCTTCAAGTGATTGATATAATTGGATTGTTTTTCTATTGCCCTATTTACATGCTATTGCTAATAAATATACAAATTAAAAGAAAACATTGTTTTAATATGTACAAATGATTTAAGGCTAAAAACATGGAAAATTTGTAAATCTCTCTCAAATTTAAACCCCTTGCCTAGGCTATCAAAAGGGATGAGAATTGACAAAGAGTGTCTTCATAATGGTCTAATTTGTAGTAATGGGGAAAAAGATGAAACACTAGGAAATTTGATCAAAAACACACTTTTTGCTATTAATATTCTCGCATATGGATAAATATGTAATGGGAAGCTTCTAGAGAATATGCTAGACAGCTGGAATGCACATTGCACACGCGCCCATTGGAAGAGCTGTTGACAGGGAGCTCTATAAAATAAACAACCCTTCCCTAAAGCTCCCTGCTCGAATCAAGTGTCTACTCTCTGTTTTTCTAGTTATTTATATTTTGTAGGTTTGATGTTTGTGTGGTGTGGTGATGAATGTGTGTTGATATCTGTATTGTAGATAGGAGTTATTTTTTCTCGTATTGAGTTACTTTGTCTCTATTTTTATTGTATTGTGCTACTAGGAAGTACTAGTGATAACAATGAGTTAGCTACAATTTCCTCACCAGTTGAGTGGGAGTAGGCCCAGGTCGAGAGGTCAAAACATGATGGGGCTGGTCAATGCCGAGTTGACGACGGTCCATGCCATGTGTTGAGTAAGGGTCTTTTTTCGGTAGGAGCGTCGAACATTGAGTGCAAACGTGGAAGAGTGATGGCAGCCAAGTAATTGTCGGGGTCGATAGAGCATAGGTTCAAGATGAAGCTACATGTAGGTGGTGATTTTAGGGTCAAATTCATCAAAGAGAGAAGAGTTCAAACTATCAAGGCAGAGGTTGTTTGAACTAAATATTCTGACCTCATGGAAAGGTAACTATGCCTCTGAAACTCTAGGTAATGTAGAGATTCCACTTGTAGGTGAGTAGTATGGAATGATGGGCCCAATCAACCAAACCAAGCACAATAGAGCACACAATGACAAGAACACAAAAATTCATGTTGTTGGATGTAGAGTCAAACACAAGCTCAAGAATGGATTTAGTGATCAATGTAGGGAGGAACATGCCATATCTAACACCAAGCAAATGAGGAGAAGTGTTGAGGTAGCTAGGCATAGAATGGATATGTTAATGGTTATAGACATCAATTATCAATCACAACAAGGAGTAGCTCGGTGGACAAGAGTTGGTAATGGAAATGTGAAGCATAAACATAAAGCAACCCTAAATGGTTGAAGAAAAAGCCAACCAAACACCAAAAAAATAAAACCAAGTTTGAGAATGCAATGCATGGTGAGTTGAATTAGTGAGCTAGGGGAAGCTTGGTTCATAGCTCGGTGATTTGGGGCCAAGATGGCTTCGAGATAACTCTGTAATCCATAAGAAAATATCAAAACTTGTATCGAAAACTAGATCTAAAATCCAAACCCGTGAAAACACCTCACAACACTCATAAAAGGGCTAGAGAACACCGAAAGATCATGAAAACATGATCCAAGCACTATAAAAATGAATAAACACCAAAACAAATATTTTAAATCCTGAATTAATGTAATAACCACAAGAATGGAATAACCATTATGACAAATGCATGCACATTAGTTTATCAAGAAAATGAAAGTCGAAAAACCATGAAAACCGAAGAGTTGCAATGATCCACATAACATTTTCTCTGATGCCATGAAATCATGTATAAAATGAGAATCACAATGATCACGAGGGATAGCATGAACATCAACAAAAGTGCAAACAGAAACTTGACGAGGTCTTGTGAAGGAGCGAGCATCAACCTAAACGTGAAAAACCTCGTTCAATCCAAAACTCTCACTAATCTTATAGATATGAATGGGTTTATATATAGAGGGTGTTGAGTAATCCCCAGTACCATATTGATGACCTCTCAAGTGGAGAGGGGGAATTACATTCCCATAATGGGAAGTAACTCCCAATAATGCAACTGATGCACTGACGCATAAGGGAATCTCATAATGACCCCTAAATGATATGTAGACCTATGATCTCACCTAAGTGAGATGACTCACCTAATGATGTGGAAAATGAATCACACAAACAAAACTATCTTTGGGAGATGATTTATTGAGATCATGAAATTCAATGCAACAATGATTTATCCATTAGGCTTCATAATAGGAACAATGTTGGAGACCCACTATGGATATTTCATAGAATGAATAAACCTAGCATCTAGAAAACATTGAATCTCTTCTATTACTAATAAGGCCACACTAGGATGCATTTTTTCTTTTTTTTTGGATTGTTTTAGCATCTTCATATAATACAATGTTGTGTATAGTGATAGAGGGGTCAATTCTTGGCATATAATGATAATGCTAAGAAAATATGTCAAGGAAATCTTACATCACTTTTTATATATCAGCTCATTCAATATCACTAAGGGAAGTAGCTAGAAGAATAATATGTGGATCATCATCAGTGCCTATATTATAAGGAATAGTTTCTTCATTAAGTAAGGTAGATCATTCTTTAGTATATGGTTAATTCGGTATAGTGTCAAGAGCATTAGAGTGGGACATATTAGGATCACCCTCTCCAAATATGTAGTGGCGTGTAACGAGAGAGGAAACCTCTTCTTGTGATGGTGTGAAGGTAAAGCATTGTATGTGCCCATGTACTTAAGGTGTGACTCATCATTATGAAATTCATCTAGACATGGGAGATCAGGGGAATAAATTTTGTTAATAAGATGTGGATGAACTAACTGCAACATCAAGGACTGAGAAGTAGTGCAAATCTCAGAATAAGTATGGGCAGGGAGAAAACAGGTTCCCCAATAAATTTTAGTATAGGATCAAGGGATAAAACTAATGCCGACCTTATCAAGATTCTTATGGATGGAAATGGGATCAGTGATTCCTTGGCCATTCTTTCCAATTCTTGAGCTAAAAAATCTATGTCAAAGAAAATACTTATAATTGGCACCATAGGTAGTATAATCAACAATAGGTGAGGTGGGAGGAGATGAAGAAGTGGATGAGTGGTCATTAGTATTACAATAAGTAAAAGGGGATGGATCAGCTAAGACATCATAAACAACACCCTCAAAAATAAATTCAAGCCAAGCATGGAGGGTAAAGGGAACAACATACATAGAATGTAACCAAGGGTGGCCTAAGATAAAATTATAATTGAGATTATGAGGCATGGCATGGAATGATACATTTAAGGGTACACATTCCTACTATAATAGGTAGGTAAATTTCACCTAACACTTTCTTGGGAGTATTTTTAAAACTATGAATGCATAAAGTAGATGGGGTGAGATTAGTTACAGAAAGGCCTATCTGATGTAAAAAAGAAATATTGCATATATTAAGACCAAATCCATTATCAACCAAATCACACTTGAATAACACATTGTGAATATGGGCTTGAATATACAAAGGAGGCACATTATCAACTATTTCTTGGGAAGGAATATCATTAGAAGTAAAAGTAATATGTTCATGATTTAAATCCAAAGATGAGGATACTCAATGAGTAACATAGGTGGGGGAGGTATCATCTTGTATTAGGGTATGATCCATAGTGTGTCATAAAGCATCAGTAAACTCCATATGGGCTTGATAGAATGTAGTCAAATAAATATCCATGAAGGATCCTAAGGTTTGATCAATAAATGGGTTCACCAAATGATTTAATAAAATTAAATCTAAGATAAGGACACTGTTGATTAAATATATATAACAAAAAAAACAAGATCAACTAATGGAGATGTAAGATGGAGTGATATATAGGAGATAAATAATGACTCATCTTGTCACCATAGGTCTGGACTGATTATGGGCAAGTGAATTATCTAAATAGGCATATTATAGGTTATGTAAGCTTTGATTATGAAACTATCACGTGAATATCTCAGTACATGAGTGCCAAGGAGAGAACACAGGCGCTTGGGAACTAGCATCTTTCATGGGCACTAGGTTTCCTTGGGATATTTCTACATTTGGTTCTTTCTATGTCACTTCTCATCACTATTAGTTCATTGTATGCCACATCAGGTTTATTGCACTCTTGCTATATCAAACCTATACCTACAAAATAAACCCTAACTACCTGCACAAGACTCAAACACATATTAGACTGAATAAAAAATGTAAATAGGAGAGTCAAACTGACCTCAAAGATCACCTTGATGTGATCTTGTTATCAAGCATTGTACTAAATTTCAGACTTTGGGTAGTTCTTGTGGTGTGTGATTGAAATCATGTCCCTTGAGCTAAGTTTCCTTAGTGTCATTCACACAAATAATAGTGGGATAAAACTAATTTTTCCCAATTCAAAATGTGTGGTATGGAATTTATAATAGTCTCCCATATGTAGTGAATAATGCAACCTAAAATGCATTCCCTTGTGTTGCTCTTTGTATGTGATAGATATAGAAAATGATAGCCCAAATTCCCCTTAGAATATTTAGTAAGTTATTTGTATATAATAGTTCTTTATTTTAATTTAGGCACATATTGACATGAAAAGGTGACAAAGGTCATAACAAGAAGATAAGAAAAAACCCAAAGCAAAATCAAACTAACAAAGGAGAAAAACAAGTAAATATGACAAAAGTGTCCATAATGACATTAGCACCTAAACAATATTGTCATGTCTAGGTGGTACTTTTTTGCAACAAGAAAACAAAAATTGAAAAAAAAATAGGAACAAGGATCCCTATGATTGGACCAGAAAGATGCAAATACTAGATAAAAGACATAAGCAAAGCCAAACAAAGCAAGAAAAGGAGCAAAGAGGTGTCACCTGTGCCTAGTTTCAAAACTTAGAAATCATGTATATAATAACATATTATAGGCATAATGTAATATTAATAAGTCTATATTTTAATGACTACATATACAAAACAAGATTCTTTATGCATATCATATGTGGAATCAAATTTTGATTAGTTTTTAAGAAAACTTTAGAAAGAAAAGGAAAAAATGTTTTGTACGAATGATGTCTAACTTAGAGATAATAAGTAATAGGAATTGATATTCAATGATTATAATACAATTCCACAACCTAATACTAGAAAAGATAAGGGATTTGTTAAGGATGAAGGTATAACACATCCTACACGTAAGGAAAATCAATCAACAAATCCAAAATCCACCCATATTCAATACAAAGGAAAAGGGAAATAGAAAGGTAAAGATGAAAAATTATGTTACAGTTTTCTAATAAACCAGTCATTCTAAACATCAATGCTTCAATAAAATGGCATATTTGTAAGCATAGACTTAAAAATGAAGCTCCCTCCCTCCAAGACAGGTGTTTTTAGTCTACGACAGAACTAATAAATCAATAGTAAATGAATGGATATTGGATTTAGGTGTGATGAATACTTTGTTTAGTACTCACATGGATATGGGTGTGTGTAATTGTTATATGTATATGTATATATGTATGTGTGTGTGTATAACATTTGTTGTAATAATAACTTGTGTAGTAATATGACTGAAATATAATAATATGAGTTGTTGGAACAACTTGTACATCTTTGGGAGATTTGTTTTTGAATATATATATCTTATTTTTATAGGAAATATATTTCCTATATATGTGTAAAAGTCAGCATGTTAAAACAAATTTAAAAAATTGTGTTAATTTTTTTCATTTTGTAATCTGTCAAAAGTATCATTAGTGCATATGAGTCAAAAAAATTAAAAGTGTCATCAAAATTTTATTTATTATTTCTAGGTATTAGAATATACAAGGATGTGTCAAATAAATGCTCACTCCTAATGTTATTTGATTCAAATAAAAAAAAGTGGTCTTTTTCTAAAATGTCAAAATTGTGTCATTGAAAAGGTCCATAAAATTAAAACAATAACTACATTTCACTATTATATGCATTATCGATTGTATGTGATGTCCAAGTCAAAATTAAGGGGGATAATTTCATATTAAGCCACAAATTATAAAATTGTTTTGTTAAGAAGAATCTTACCGAGAGAATGGAGGTAGCGGAGGTCGGAGAAAATCAACATCCTCTTATCAATCACCAATAGTGGGGTTGTTTCGGTTGTGGTGATATTTTTAGTTGTGTGTAGTGTGTTTTGCATTTATGTAGTTTGTTTTGGTTTCCATTGTGGTGTGTTTCGAGTTCCTATTTTCATTTATGTGCAATGTGCTTTATATTAGTGTTCTTTTTATGAATAAATGGAAATTTCACATTATGGGGGAATATAACACCAATATTCCATTTATATTTGGCACAAAATTGGCTAAGGTCAAGGGTAACTTCCAATGGCAAGTGGAATTTTCCTATGTTGTTTGAGATCAAGTAGAAACAATCAGCAACATTGGATACATGTGAGACATTTTGTTCTTATGTGATGTAATGTGAAATATTGTCATGTGTGAACATAATTTCCTATGTTATCCCCTCGATGTAAAAAATGTTCTTGAGAGAAAAGCATTAATGCAATTCATGGATCTTGAAAAATTTATGGAGATCCAAAAAACCACATGAGGTGAATAGTTAGCAAGACTTGTTCACGTCTAGGTTCGCAATAAACCTATTAAAACCATGGAATTTGGAGAAGATATCCTTTCATTATATCAAGGTCATGAGTGTGAAGATAGACATGACACATAGAGGTGAGCATACTACAGTTGAGAGTGTGAATTTTTTTCTATCATGTACGCACTAAGGGGGGAATGTTAGGAAATTACTCTTACTCCAGTATGTTTTATGAGTGAATTATTAAATCATGTATGTGTGTGTGTGTGTGTGTGTGTGTGTGTGTGTGTGTGTGTGTGTGTGTGTGTGTGTGTGTGTGTGTGTGTGTGTATTTGGTTAGTTATTACTAATATATTGTTTTCTAGTCAAATTGTTGTATGTTACAAAAATGATGATACATATAGTTATATTGAGTTCTAATAGGGGTTTGGTTGAGAAATTTGTGGAGATATGATCTCCATGAATATATGAATGAATTTCCTATATATGTGTGTGGTGCCCAAATTAATATGTAATAGATAATTATTTTATTGTGACCATTTTAAGCAATCTGCTCCATTTGCATCTTTAAGGGCCTTAAACCACATGGAAAATTAAGGTTATCTATTTCAAACTCTCTTATAAAATATCATAATAGAAATTTATTTGGGAAACAAATCTCCTTTAAATTTTAAAGGTGAATGGTCTATTGAGATGGAAAATGGCATGTTCATTAAAATTATCTATGTTCTAATCTTGTCTCAGTGAACTTTTTATTCATTTATCAATTTTTTTATTGAGTTGATGAAATAATAATTGAATTTAATATTGATAATGATGTTATTATACAATAAAAATACTAGTTATTATATCAATTAGAAATTTTGATCATCAAGTCATATTGTATGAACTTGATCACTTTGGATTTATTTAACTTTCACAAGTCATGTTTTCCTATGAAAATGGTTTAAATAAATGATGGAATAAGTAGTTTGGTCATCTTAGCTATCACTCATTACAAAACTCTAACTAAACAGAACATGATTCTTGGGTTTCCAAATGTGTCCTTTATATACGGGGTTTGTTAATGGTGTGCACTTGGAAAACAACACATTGATCCATTTTTTAAAAAGGTAAATGTTGGAGATCCAACGAAAAATTGCAGATTGGTTCATAGTGACCTCATGTCATTTCCCATGGATGTTTATTTTCATAAGCATAATATTTGTCTTACATTGATTAATGATTTTCACACATAACATAATTCAACTTTCTAAAAAAGTGAAGTCTTTTTCACTTCAAATATTTTAAGGCCGTGACAAAGAAATATATCCGAGAAAAAAATAAATGTCTTAAAAGTGATAATGGAGGATATTTTGTTAACAACGATATGATTACCTTTTTGTAAGGATGTATTAAAATCAAACACATTTCACGCTACACTCCCAAAAATGGAGTAGCTAATTGAAAAATTACACACTCAAGGAAATGGCTAATTTCATGTTATATTCCAAATATCTCGCCTCCTCAATTTTGTTCATAAGATATTACATGTGCAAACCACATTCAAAATTACACTTCTCACTCAATAGTGTTTAATATGACATTGAAATAAAAAAAATGGTTTGGTGTTAAGTATTATGTTTATGACTTTATAATTTTTGGATGTAATGCATTGGTACATATCCATACGAAAAGTGAAAGAAAATGGAAAGGAATGGTTTCCCTTCTATCTTTTTTTGGTTACTTATGAAGATGTGAAGGCGTAACATCTTCTCATTATAAGAGCTACTATGATTTTTTTATCATGATGTAGTGTTTGATGAAAAATCTCAAGCTTATGGCACGTCACCTACACCTCCTCCATTTCTTTTTTAATATATACATCTCTTCCAAATATTCTTATGATAAACATGATAGTTTTGAAGACTCTCATTCAGTGATTTATTTAAAATTATATGATGATCCATATGGGAGAAACCAAAACCTCCGCCATTAGTCCCAAATGGAATTTAAAATGCACCCACTCAATCTCAACCAAAATATGTCCACACAATACATAATAAGGGAGGTGCTTTGGCAAGAGATCCTAGAAATCCAATTAGGAAGAGATCCCAACACTAGAATAGTGTTACCTATTTGACACAATATATAGTAACATGGGATATCAAGACTTATCATAAAGAATTTAAGCATCATGAATGGCGAGCCTCATGGTAAAAGAACTTATTTCTTTGAAAAATAACAACATTTAGGATTTGGTTCCACTTCCAAATGGAAGAAAAATTATGAAGTTAAAGTGAGTGTACCAAACTAAATATGAAGTGCTTGGGTCCATTGATATGTACAAATATTGACTTTAGAATAAGTATTTTCACATGTTGAAGGTGTTGATTACCATAAAACATTTTCTTCAATTTCAAAATGAACTGTATTTAGGTAGTACTCTCCTTGGTTATAAAACTAGGATGGGAAGTCTACTAAATATATGTTAAAAGTGCCTTCTTACATGGTTATTTGCAAGATGAAATATATATTATCCCAACCTCCATGGTATATTGATAGTGATAACTTTGTTTATCTATACAAATTGAAAAAATTCCTTATACATATTGAAACTAGATCCTCAAGCTTGGTATGAAAATATTGACATGTTTCTTATCAATTCTAGTTTTACACGATGTTCTTTGACCCTATAGTATACAATAAGAAAATAAAAGTAAATATCCTCATTATGGTCCTTTATGTTTGTGACTTAATAATCACATGAGCTTCCACATAATAGATTCACGATTTGAAAGAAATTTTGAAGAATTTTGAGATGATTGATTTAGGTTTTCTAAATTTCTTCCTAGGTCTTTATATTTCAATTTAACAAAGATATTGGTATCCATCATCTGCATATTCTCAAGAAATTATTTTTGTGTTAACATGGGAAATAAACTAACTCTTTTCAACTAGGGGTCAATATTTTTTCCAAATGCTCAAATCCTTTAGTTGACATGACACTTTAGAAGAATTTGATTGGAATTCTACATTACTTGAGTCA
Source organism: Taxus wallichiana var. yunnanensis (assembly GCA_018340775.1). Lineage (NCBI taxonomy): Eukaryota > Viridiplantae > Streptophyta > Pinopsida > Cupressales > Taxaceae > Taxus > Taxus wallichiana. Next base: position 436,143,057 of record CM031239.1, read on the forward strand.
TACACATATTGATATTTCCTTTATATGAATATTCAATCACACTATTGTCAAGACCCCATGAAATCCATTAGTAAGATACAAAACACATTTTGTGTTATCTTTATAGTACTAGTAATTATGGGATTGAGTAAAAGTCTAGTGATATTACATTTCAAGGAGAAAAGTTGAACCACTAGTTTTAGGCTATTCGGATAGTAATTGGGAAAGGGATCTAGATGATTGCAAGTCAACCACATGATATATCTATCATCTTAGGGTAGGTACCATGACTTGGTCTTGTAAAAATAAAACCACCATTACTTTTTCTACTACAAAGGAAAATTATAGTCGAGTTGTTGTAGGACGTGAGTCACTATAGATATAGTGCATGATTTTTGAATTTAGGTTTCCACGGTCCCAACCCATAACACTTTGGTGTGATAATCATAGTTTCATCCAAAACTCTCTAAACACGTTGGAGAAACAACACACAAAACACATTGAGATACAATGCATTATACTTGGTAGTTGATCTATGACAATGTTTTTGGCCTTATGTTTTGTTAACTATAAAATCGGTTACAAACATCTTCACAAATCCATTACTTAATATTTGATTTATTTAGTTTTAAAACTTTGGAGAGTAAATGAATGTTTCATAAATGGGGATATTTCATTGATTTTTTTTTCCTTCCTTTCATCAAAGTACATATTAAAGGGGGTGTTAATATATTTAATGAACCACACACTATTGTATGTGATTTAGATGCACTTGTAATATTAATTGTAATTCAATATGTGGATAAATCACCTATTAGTGCACGCTTATCCACATATATTAATAGAGGAGAGTATCAACCATGTTATTAACATGATTTATGTTCACTATTAATATATTAAAGTAAACTTTCATTGCAAACAACTACTCTCAATCCCTAATAATAGCCTCTACTTATTTTAATAAACACATGAGAGCTAGTATTAGTGAATAATATCGTGCAAGAGAGATATTCTTACCATAGAAAATTCAATCCATATCTTTTAAATAAAATTTTGGTAGTCGCGTTTCCTTTGGTGAATTTGTGTTATGTCTTTATTTTAAGTTTACATTGATTTATTATATATGCATGCATGTGGGTATTTTCCTTATGGTTGTTTACAATGATTTTGGAGAGAACAATAAACTTTAATATTTAGGACTATTTTTATTAATTATTCTAGTTTTTAATTATCATTATTACAGGTATGTTTTAATTAGTTAATAACTCGTTTACATTACATTTTAGTGAACCTATTTATCTATCAAACCACTCTAGCATCGGATTTTATTCTTCACCATTATGGTTCAAATTTATCCTTTATTGGGGCTTGGTTTTCAAATTTAATTTCTAATTTTCATTTATTCCATTAAAAATAAATTAATTTTCATCATTTCTCATAAGGTTTCATGCTTATATTTCATATTAGGGCATCTTTTTATGGTCCTTTTTAGTCTTCACACTTTTCAAATGATCTCCCTTAAGACAAATCTATTTTCAAAATTCTTAGAGTTTTTATTAAATGCATTGAGGTATAGAAAACCTCTTTTTATTTTTCATTATTTGCCACATATGTTGTAATATTCAATTTTCTTTAGTTTTTAAGTATCAAAATTAATGTTAATATAATTAAGACTAATTACTTCAATGTTAAGTTATGATTTAGAACTATAAATATAGTAAAATGATAAATACAAAATTCTCAATCATGTGATGATAAAATATCATCAAACACAACTTTTGTAAGCTATATAAATTATACTAGGGTTAAGGTTAAAATATTACACCATTTTTTAGGTCTAGAGATGTGATAGAGATATGAAATTAAGAGAATAGGTTATGTAAAGTGTCAAATCAATGTGATGTGAATTATAGGGATCTAGATACTTTCTTTAGATAGAATCACCTAAGCTAGACAAAATATCCTAATGATATTATCCTCCTAAGGCAAAATGTTTCCTCTAGTGTTCTAATCTATAACTTAATTATAGCATATGGTGTGTTTGTGTCCCTAGATCTAGAATACATGATCGAATTTGGTGATCACACTTTTGTATATAAATTTCTTCTTCTTTGTTGAATCCCTCACTCCTTTCCTTGTGACCTATAAAAAGGGTTAGTTTTAATATCCAAACTAACCTCAACAATCCCCCAACTACTAAGAATCACCTACACAACACTAATTTCAAAGGTTCTTAGGATAAAAAGTTTTCCCAACTTTGTTGATATGTGTAAATGTGCATAAAAAATGGTTTTTGTTAAGACCCTCATAAGTCCTAAAACACTTGAAAATAATATTTAACTTCAACTATAGTATAGAAAGTAACTTAGGGTAAAAAATAAAGATGTATTCAAACATTTAAATTATTGTAGTGCTATAATGATTTGATACTTCAATGATAAGGGTAAAAATTTCTTCTTAAAGTTTGTTTACATGTGCTCCCTAGATTATCAAAGATGTTCCTAATGAGTTAGGGTGTATAGGTTTTTATATGTGACTTGTTTGAATGATTTTCCACTCAATTGACCATGATTTGACTAGGGTAACCAATGCATTTAAAAATTTAACTATTACAAGTAAAATGAACAAAATTGTCATCTAATTTTTTTCCTTTTCCAAACTAATCAAAACCTAAGGCAAATAGGTTTGGGAGTTTGTATAGGTTGTATTAGATCTAGTAGTGCTAAAATTAGTAACAAGTTTTTCCCTAGTGGAGTTAGAGTGTGGGAATTGAGAAAGACACATTTTGGTTAATTTAATTATATGTATAAATGGGATAATATTTGAATAAATGTCATTTTATTATTAAAAAGTTCATTCGGATTATATAGTGAACACAAAGTTAGGAAAAAAATTATTTCTCTTTATCATACATGTGCAACCTGAAAATCACATGCCAAAAGGGTGTATTGATCCTCAAAATTGATTCTTATAAAATTAGTAAATTAAAAAAAATGAAAATTAAAAAACAAGAAATGGTTACACATGATTTCCCCAAATGCCATCAAATGGGTTATGGATATTAAATGAAAATTTTAGCATTTGAGCTTATTATTAGCCATTTGTAGAACTTGATACTATTATGATCCATGTGTAGCACTTGATCTTGTTATCAGCTAAATGTAGTGCATGAGCTTTATATCAATCATATTTAGCACTTGAGCTTGTTATAAACCATATGTAGCACTTGACTCTGTTATAAGTCGATTTTTTCATAACCTTAATATATAAATAATTATTTAGTATTGTAAAATCCTATAATGTGCCTCTAATAACTATGTGGATGTCATCGCATTGTTTCAACTGAAACATTGTGGTTGTAAATTGTATGAACTTGTTAGATAAAATCATAATATGTCCCTTTTTTATATGAGGGATGATATAAAGAATCACTTAGCTTGAAGAGAATTTTTTTAGTTGTATGAAGTACATAACCATAGAATCAAGGATGTGAACCATATATAATATATCAACTAACATGGTAAAGTAATAAATGTACATTAGATAGGATCATTTTAGAACAAGTAACCAATGTCATAGTATCGTAAGGCATATTATGAGTATATCTAGAAATTTAGAGAAAGCCATAGCTAAGAGAATAATAATTATTAGTAGAGTAATATGACCATAACACATGACTTCAATGCTTAATGGATCCATTCTAACGTATGACATGACATGAAAAACCCATCATAAATAGACATAACTAACTAGAAATGAAAATTTTCCAAGGGTTATAGGTTGTTAATTATCAATTGTGTGTGCCCAAAAGTAAGTATGTTTCAATTACTAAATGTTTTTTTTTTATTGGCAAATAGTTTTTTGAAAGGGACTATACCCTTGAATACAAAAGAAGGCCTGAGAGCCGGAATAAGAGTGAGAAACAAAGAGAATGGATCAAGATCCAAGTGTTACAATGAAGCTCAAAGTAGCTCAGAAACAGCTACACAAACGAGACATAACAGCAAAACAACAGCAAAAAAACAGCAAACCAACCGCAGAGAAACAGCAAACAGAAGCTCTGCGACTGCTACCCTTACCCAGGCGGAAGCGTTACCCTTCAGAGTGGTAGATTTTTTCTTTTTGCTGACCGTTACCCACCCTGATGGAGCCTTCGCGGTTGGAGAAGAAGACAAAGGAGGAGTATTTTCCTTAGTCGCAAATGTCCCATTTGGAACAGCCAAGTTGTTCTCCTGAGAGATATATTTTTCATTTTCCATGCTGCCCTCAGCAGCTTGTGAATTTTCCATGTTTCTAACAATCTGAGTTTCGGATAAATGAGATAAATTTGTTGCAATTTCCTTGCTGTTGGAAATAGGATTTTCCAAAAAAGGAATTTCAGGGACAAACCCAGATTCATCCTTAGCATTTGAATTTGAATCAAGGTCCTCTTTTGCATCGAAAACCAAATGTTCCGGGAGGGCATCCTTCCACCAACTGCGTTTCTCATGCTGGCCCTTTGCCAACCCACAAGCAATAGAGGTATGACCTAAAATATGTAAATGGAAGGCCCTCGTAATCTAAAGGTTGTGACCAAGTTCTGTTTTGCACCCTAAGATCAATGGTTGCTGGGAGGTTTTTAGCCGTGTCAAGTTCCACCAAGATTCGAGCATAGGTAGTGTGGGTGTAATCAGAAGTTTGAGAGTCTATAAACAGCGTAGTTCCCAAGGTGTTTCAGAATAGAGGTTTGCATGAAAAAGACTCAGTGAGCGGGTTGAAAGAGGGGAACCAGGGTTTAATGATCAGGTACTTGGATTGGAAAACCCAAAGCTTGGAAGCAATGGAGTTTTTATCAGCAATTGAAGAGAAAGTCACTATGAAGATACCTTTAGCACACGGATATAAGTCTAACCTCCCAATGAGCAAAGGAGTCCAGTTCTTGGAAATCCATGCATGTAGGTCAGGAAGGCTGGGCCAGAGTCCTCCAAATCTGCAGATCAGAGCATGTTCCTGATAGTATTTTTCAGTTGTAATGACCTCCTCCCCAAATGTTATGCATGGAGTAATGTCTGCTGGCTTCATAGGAGAATCCTTACCTCTTAAAGCATCCTTGAATGAGGTTACAGTGGGGCCGTGAGTAGATGCGCCTTTGCCAGTCCCGACAAGAGCATGGTGAACTCCCAGGACAGGTGCTCCATCACCACCAGGGGGAGCTTGACCGGTGATTGTGTCATTTTCCTTAGAGGATGCAAAAGCAAGATTAATCCAAGAAAGGGCCGAGTCCTCTTGATCTGGGGAAGGAGGACCGCTGCCCACCCTAGTCCTGGTGTCTCCCGTGGATCCCATACCCGCAGCCACATTGTTTTCCCGTCCAGGAGCAGAGCCGCCACCATGGACGCGATTAAAGGTACGCACTAAATGGTTTCATTACTAAATGTTAACAATAGTAGTAGTGTGCATTTCTCAATGTGTTATGAGAAACGGAAAATCAAGAGATGTATCAATCAATGTGCTAAGAATAAATGTTTATAATCAAGAGATATAACAATCAATGTGTTATGAGTAATAGATAAATCAAAATATGTAACAAATATTGATGTATTAAAAGCAAGTGTGTAACAAAAGAAATGTGTCGTGAGAATGTTATAAATCAGATAATATGTTAAACTTTGTGCGAGTAAGAAGTGAAACAAGAAATGTGTCATGAGTATGATATACATTGGATAATGTGATAAACATTGTGCAAATAGTAATAAATGCAACAAGAAATGTGTTATAGATTCATTTTAAGAGACCTCAGGAAATCGAGTTGGAAAACCCCCCAGTGCAAATATCCCTAAACCACTTTCACCGTAAAGGAAAAAAATTTTGGGTTTTGTGCACAAAATTTTCACTGAAAAAGCTTTCATTTTTAAGTCATGTGGATCAAAGGATGCGAGACGCATGGAAAAATATTTGTTTTCGTGCAATAGCGGTTGTTTTCATGTGAAAACAACCTTTTTGTCATCACGATAGCAAATCTCATGTTGCGCATATGTAGCCTCCACCCTCCTATCATGCATCAATAACACAGTATTTTCATGCATCAACAACCTCATGCCACACATCAACAACTTGTTGTCATGCGTCAAAGCAACCTTTGCCCTCCTATCGTGCATCAATAACAAAGGATTTTCGGTGTCAATAACCTCCTGTCATGCATCAATAACCTACCCTACAAGTTCAGTTGTTGGTCGTATGAGTGAGCTAGTAGTGTTCTACCCAATGAAATAATCTAGGATTATATAGGGGATATTTTCAAGGGTAGGTGAAGCCGACCCCTAAAAAAATTAAACTGTAATTTTTAGGTGAATAGGTCACTTGACCCACGCTAGAAAATTCTCCTTTTCAATTTTTTTAAAATGGAATATTCTCCATATTACGAATATTCACCACTAAAAACCTAGTTCTGAGACGTTACATAAATTGAAATATGTGTTAAACATTGTGCCAAGAGTAAAAATGTACAAATAAATTTGTGATGAACGTTATACAAAACCGGATTATGTGACATACATTGTGCTTAGAGGAAATAAATGATATAAATTGTAACATGTAAAAATAAATGTAGTAAGATAAAATTTTCCTAGAATCCAGGTTTCTAAACAATGTGTTCTATATGAAATATGTTCCATAAGAAATGCATGTATAAACCATGTTTGTTGTAAGCAATATATACCAAAGAAATATATGTCATAAGAAACATGTATCTAAATAAAGTATCTCAAGAAATATGTGTTTCAATAAACATGTCATAGGAAATGTGTTCTATCCATATATGTAGCAACTAATGTGTCTAACAAATAATTTGGGTGATAAAAACAAATATAATTTAGTATAAAATATACAAGTAATGAGAAATAAATGCACAAAGAAAATAATGGCATGTGATAAAACATAAAATAGAGCATACAATTGCATATAAAAAACATAGCATAAATCATACAAGTTCTAGAGAAAATAGATCTTAAAGTAGACAAGATTGTCAAGCAAAACTCATACAACAAACACTATCGCATATCAAAAATTTCATACAACATAAAATATTACAAAGAAAATAGATCATAAATCATACAAGATCATAGAGAATATAAGTCTTATGAACATAAAATATTGTAAAGCAAATAGATCATAAAATATACAAGATCGCTTGAACATACAAATTATATAGCAAATAAGACTGTAGAGTAGAAAAATCGAGACAACATACAAGATCACAAAGAGAGATAACATGCAATGTACAATATCACAAATAAGAAAAACATATAGCATACACGAGCATACAAAAATTCACATGAATATATCTAAAAATTGAATGGTGTAGGACATAATGTCAAATAGCCAAAAACAAGATCACATGGTCAAAATAAGTCAACCTATATAATAGTACACACAAAAAACACTATAATAAAATGATAAATTTGAGTAAGCATGGAGCATGGTCAAATTAGTATCTAGAGAAAAGTAGTGTGATCATCTAATAAAACAAATATAACATGTATCATAAGAAATAAAGAATTGTAAGATGGGAAAGAGTAACATTGTTACAAATACTAACATTGTTGTAATAATGGATTAGTGTATAAAGCAATGATTGATATAAGCTCAATCATTACTATGCCCCCAACATAAGCATGCCCCTAATATAGTGGGTTGCCTTAGGGTAATATAGAAGTGTTTCTACATTATTGTGGGGCTCTCACATGGCTATAATTTTTCACCCCGACCCTTGCTCCTTTTGTTTTGATTTCTTTTTCGGGACCTAAATTTGCATAATCATGAAGTTGAGCATGGAATAAATCCACGTATCCCTTTTTGCATCTTAGAGGAGGCACTAATATTTGATAACCTTGAGCGGTGAGTGATGACCGTGTGGCCAAATCACGGTGAAGGAGCCCGAATAGTCTATGAGGATCAAAGTGAATGAGAAGGACACACTGAACCCCACGTGTCACCCAAACGCGAGTCCAAAGGGAAGAAAAGGAGAAATTCCCACAAGAAATGTGTAACCTCCATGTGATAGGGAAGGAATTTATTACTCGACCAAATAACCAATCAAATAAGTGAAATGTTTGAGTATCAGTGGATTAATGTGGTCTTGGTCCCCAAAGCCGGCAATTGAGATTTGGCTCTAAGATCGAAGATTTTATAAGTAGAAACTAAATGCAAACATGGGAGATCATATTGTAGGCACTGGAGCGAGAGCCAAGGGGGTCTATAAAGTAATTTTATCACACCAATATAAAAAAATGGAGGAAACTGGAAGAATATAGAAGGAATATCATAAAGAAACACCAGGTTTTCAAGAGGAAAAATTTAGGTTCAGTTTGTTGTTTTACTAGCCTTAACAAGGCTGGTTATAAAAGAGGTTGTATTATGTTCCATTCTTGGCCTTATGTATTGTATTCTCTATAAATATGAGCTCTTGTTCTGTGCACTTAAGTTCTCAATATTATGTGTCCTCTATTTCTTCTTGTTTGTAGTTTTAGATGAATGTTTAAGTATCTATCGTGTTATATGCCCTTAGATCTTCTATGTGAATCTTTCATCTACTTGTGATTACGTTTTAATGCCTATCGGCCCTTGATAGTTCAAGATATCCTTAAAATAGTAGATCATTCCTGATGCTCTTTGACTATTTTAGTAGATATTTTAGTATCTATTCCTGTGCCTTTTAAGTAAGTCTCGACGCATCGCCTTAGATTAGAATTATTTACTATTTTATTTCTCTCTAACCCTTACCTTAACACATGAATAGAGAAGAGCTAGCTTCTATAAAATCTAGAGGTTATCTTAGGGGCCAAGTCCCATCATCTCTAAGATATCCCATAACTTTGGTGGTTCATCTGTAAATATAATCATCAACAACTACCTACATTGTGAAATTTGTATAGTGTAATATGTCCATGGATTAAGGTATATGTAACTAACTTATTTGTATGATAGTGCTCATGTGTAAAATGATATGATAGATATCTAGAGTGTTAAATATGAGTGTTCACAATTCTTATGTTTATGCAATGAATTAAAAAGTCACATGCATTCCTAGTTATGTTCATATTATATTGTTTCTTTTTTTGTCGTAAAAGACCAAGAAAGAGAAAACTACCGATTGGGATCAATACTAGTAGCCCTGAGGTATAGGTTGTAAATGGAAGAAGAGATGGGGTGGGGTCCTAAATAGTGAAAACCATGGAAATTACATGAATAAAGAAAATCAATACAAAACAAATAAAACCTTCCCTTGATAAATTCCAAAGCCACCTTAGATTGGATCTTACTATAAAAGTAAGGTTGAGCTAATGCTCCTGTTGGATTCAATTAATTTGAAATCTTACGTAGATTTGTGGATGCTCTAAGAATTATTCTAAATGTAATATAGATCACACTATGACCATAAATATGGTTTCTTTCATTTGATTTGATATGATTAGAATAATGGTATGAATGATTGATTAATTCACCATGTAATTAAATGCGAATAACGATATGAAATCTCATGCTTGTTGGTGGATGATTTGTACAAGAAATACCATTAATTGATAGCTAAGGAAAGTGAATCCTCAAGCTAATATTAGATTGAGTTGATTTGGAGATGAATAAACATAAGCGCATTCTTTAATTGAATTTTCAAATTGATTGAGTAGTTAAATTTTTGTTCCAATTTTGCATGGATTAGTCATTATTGAGTTGGAAATGGCTTTACGTAGACACAAAATCTATGCACTTGGGTACATTTATGGGTCTTAGAGCATGATAATATATACATGATTCCTAAGCCGAGAAAACTAGTGGTTGATAACACCTTTTGGGCCTTTTACTTTGTCTCTTATAATTTTGTTGACCTTACACACCTTACAACCCTGTCTCTATTTGACTGATTTATCTTTTATGGCCTCAGACACTAGTACCCATTTAGAACAGAAGTGCCCAAGTGCTCCTATCCCTTCCAGGGTGCTCCTAACCTTCATTATTTTCTTCTTACACTTTTAGGTCATCTTGTGCAACTTTTGGTCGGCCTTTTTGTTACTAATTATGAAATTCAAATAAGGATATCATATATATACATAGTTATAGGTCTCAAATAAAGGACCAATCACTAAGCATTACCTGTCATCACCTAAGCTTGCATTCAAATGAACAAGATAACTTCAAACACATTCATCTAGCACATTAACACAAGGGAAAAGGGTTGCGTCACTCTGCATACACAACATAGGAGGGGAAGTTCGGTTTATTCCATCACACACATCCTACACATTTGTTGCATTCTAGATCTAATTCGCAATCACTATGTAACTTACACAAGGGCATCCTCAAGAATCATTACACAAATATTTACATAGAACTACATGGATTCTGAAATGTAGTGGATCGCTCGATCTAAGCTCACTCTTTGGGTGGCCGTCATGATGTCGATCGACTCTATATTTTGCATCTTCTTTTTAGGATTTAATGTGGTTTATGGGAAGATGCAACTAGATATCTATTTTTGCATGTTATAGGTAAAGTTGGTGATAGTACATCAAAACCAAAGTGACAAATGGAATCTAATAGTGAAGATCCTCCTGCGCACATAAGAGGACGAGAACATGAGAATATGACCGAGACACTAGCTCCCGGATCGGTCACTAGTGCCTAAGCACTCCTATCCTACAAGAGGCACTCTTTTCCTATATATTTCAAAGTTCCAGGATCTCCATTTGACCTTGAAGACATTTTTCTCGGTCGAATCCATCGGTGCCTCGATCCACACCACTTCTGATCACTTGAAAATCAGCTAAGTTACTTTATCTCCTTCTCTTGTTTAGGATTTCGTATTATTCTCATGTTTTTGCTTGTCCATTTACTCTATATTATCATTTTATATCACTCATTATGGTAGTTACTCTAAAATTAAATTTAATTATGTTTAGATTAAATCAATTACACATGTTTTTATTATTAATTATATATTCTTTATTTTATTCACCCAAAAAGTGTTGTGAATGATTTACTTTTAGAAGGATGTGAACTAATTTTAGATTTCCATGACTTGGGAGATATCTTCAATTAACTCAAATGCATGATTTGAGTTAATTTAAACATATCTTCTTGAATTTAATAATGATTTTTAGCTTTAGTCATGAATTTTAGTCAACTTGAGTTGAGGAGGTGGATAGGATGTGAGGATATTTAATTTATTTAAATATGAAAGTGGACATGTGAGGATTTATTTAATTAATTTGATATTAAATTAGCTAATAAAATTAGCTAAGGGGGGTGATAAGGTGCAATAGAATTAATTAAATTAATTATAGAGAGGGACAATAGGTTTGATAATATTTTGAACGGATATAATGTGTAGTGATTATTTTGGGGTGTCTACATTTACCCCTTTTTAAAGTGTTATTACATAGTAATAACACTTTAAACATAGTAGATTTGTGTAAAATGGTGAACAAATGATGAAGAATTATGATGGACTACCTAATTTTCCTCGGTGAAGCATTTGGATGCCCCAACGAGTCCATATTAGTATCGAGGACTTCCCTCTTGAGTGGGTGGGTGACATGACAAAGCAAAGCGGTTGGAAAACCACTCGATATGAGAGAAAAGAAGTCACGGACAAGAGAAGATGAAATTTCGTATAAATTTAGGTACGAAGTCAAAAAGGCCAAAAATCAAGAAATTAGGGTTATGAGAAGGGTATAACTAGAAGGATGAAAGGGTTGAAAAATTCATTGGTCAATTTTATCCTCAAAGATTATCTTTCCTCTAAGTGAGGTTTTTCTCGAGTTGTGAGAGAAATGGCTCATCATCCCCAAAGATATTAATAGTTTGATCACATCTGAAAGTTTGGTCAGATCCTAACAATGACATGGTGTGTATCAAAACATTTTATTTTGAGTGCATTTATTATGATTTATGCGTAGAGGAAAAGTGAAAAATTATATTAGTGCACGTGATTAGTTGTCTTACTAGCATGATACGCAATATGTGTTAGTGTAGAATTTTTACGTTAGCGTAGATATATGTGCCTAAACATTGAGGGGTGAGTGTGTTAACATGTTGCATACACTTGTTTATAGGTAGGCACATTAGTGTGAAACATCACATATGCTAGCAGGAAATGTGCTAGCATGTGGGTATATGTGTTAGCATAACATACTCTAGCATTAGTGTATACACATTAACATAACTTGTGCTAACATTAGTGTATACACATTGGCATTAATGTATGTGTACTAGTGTGAGTTTGAAGACATAAAAGGAAGTTAGGGGATAAAATATAAGAAAAGGGGATTTTTAGAGTATAACAACGTTGTTTTTGTTTTACAGAGAGATTATATGCATCGGATGTGCGGGAGCGACACAGACAATTGCGGTCATTCGAGAGACACATGAATCAAAGGGAGAGGATAGGATTTTGGGAATTATTAGAGGCAACATGTCTATCATATATTTTTCATCTCCAAGATATTAGGTTAGATCACCATTTATTGACTGCACTAGCCGAGTGATGACATAGTGAAAGTCGGACCTTCAAATTATCGACGTTGAGACGATTTTCACATTGGAGGATGTGTATAAGATTTTGTGATTTTGATATAGGCTAGATTTATACATTAGGATGGTAGTGCGGCATGGATTTGGGCATACATATGATCATTATTTGGATTGGAGGAAATTTATAGGGAGGGCATGACACTCTATTTATATGAGTGCATGGAGAATGATCCAATAGCTAGACTACCCATATACACGATGGCTCTTATCACTGGTTACCTATTGTATGATAAGATAGGTAGTCATTTATAGTTAGGCTTTATCAATATTATATCAAATTTTATGGATTAGGTGATAGTTTTTACATGGGGTCCTTGCATTCTATCTCACTTGTATAAAGATTTGTATTTGATAGTATACAGAGGTCAAAAGAGCCTTGGTCAAACTACCTTATTACAAATTTGGTCATGGGATCATATTGATATTAGTAATCCATTTGGCATCTTGAGAGATAGATCATCAAAGGATCCCTCGACTTTTGGATGGGAAGTAATAGGAATTGGTTACAAGGGTCGTAGGGGTAATATGGCATTATATAGACATGTCATTTATGATCTACAACTATGCATGGTTATATGGAGACTGTATAGGTGGTATAGATGGATGACATATGACACATAGGTAATTCTGATGGAGGTAGAAAAATTCATGATTGGGAGCCATGCATACATTATGGAGAGATATAGACTAGATAGGTTCACGTAGCGAGTTATAATTTATTCAAGGTATACTAGGAGGAGATCAATGATATGCACAAGTGGCGTGAGAGACAATTGATTTTGGAGCCCATATCGGGAAAAGGGTTGCGATGTCTAGTTTCAAAGTAGTGGTACCATAGGTTTGGATGCATGATATGATATAAATGATCCTAAAATGATGATGTAGTATGTGGCATGGTATGTAGACATTATTCCCCTATGTATCATAATTCCATGGGCTTCATAATAGCAGGAATAGCTAAAATAGATAGAGGTGTGTTATAACAAAGAAGGGGGAGAGGTGGAGCCCACTAGACCAAGAACAAGTATAGGTAGAAGGACTAGTACATGCCTTGGTTCGGCCGCACAGGGTGAGTACAAGTGGGTGGGTCAATCATAGGTATCAGTCCGAATTCACCACTGAGGCCACCAAATCTGTATGAGGATATGGAGATGGGATTTGAGATGGATATGAAAATAGAGATAAATATGCATGTGGCTATGATAGTTGGGGAGATGAGGGAGAGGAGGATGTTTGGGGTTAGTTTTCATCGATATCAACTCCAATACCATCGGCTATAGAGACGACACTATATGAAGAGAGAGAGAGATGCTATATTGATCATGTCTCACAGACAGCGATTACAAAATGTACAACAAGTAATCGCTTTACGGAGATCATATTACCTCATAGTGTAGACACTAAAATTAGGTCACACTCCCCTTTTGTCCCTCGACAAATAAGCACCCTTTGGTACATTTACCTAGCCATGACCCCCTTCACTCCCACTAATATTAATTTAATTAAATTAATTAAATTAATGCATTATCCTCACTATATTTATTATTTAAATATCTTATTTGAATAATATCCACACATGCAATTCACTTAGACACCTCACCAAGCCAACTCAACCTAAGACCTATTCTTACCAAGTTCCCATAACTAACTAAGACTTACCCAAACCCTAAAAATCAATGCCTACATTCCCTCTAACCACATTCCCACATGCTCACAAGAGGCTCTAAGTCTAATCCATGGGATAGTGACACGAGATCCAAGGAAATCAAGAGGATCTCCCTAGTTTAGTAAACCTAGGATATTCTACCTTGACTAACGTCGGTTACCCCTAACCGTCGCTAGTTAAGCCAAACCGCCATCGGTTACCCCTTTTAACCCCAAAACAACCTTATTCTCAAGGTTGGAAGTTAGAAGCAAGTTGGTAAAATTTGAGAGAAAGTTGACGAACAAGAACACATCTCAGAGAGATAACACATCTTCAGAGAGCCAATTCCAGTGAAAACTCACATCCAAGGAGGGAGATTGAGCATCTTCTCCTGCATAGCCATCCTAGCCATGATCTGATCTATCGAGCAAAGAAGAGTGCACATGCAACCCATGTAAAAGATTTTCTTTATTTGGTGATCACTTGCGACCTTCAAACTCATCATCAAGACACCTCCATCCCTTACACCATACGAGACATTCAGGAATGAAATCCAAGTAAGTACAACATCATACTTTCCTGGTTATTTCAGTTCTTCATCATTTTACCATCCATTGTTTATCTTACTCCCTATTGACCTTCTCCATATTTTCACCTTCATATACCCATTGAAACCTCACAAAATCCTACTCCAGTCACCCAATACCTCATCTCGACCAACCAAAGTATTTTTTTCTATCACAAAAGAGATCTCGGCATGTTCTATTGACATTTACAGATCTCACAGTAACTGGCATCGGTTACACCTAACCGCTGTCAGTCACCCCTGACCGACACCGGTCTCTGTGTTTGCCCACATAGCCCTTAACAGAGACCTACCCACCTAATTTTATCTCACCCTCTTTCCCCTATGATCTACTCGAGACCTTTGCGAAACTGCGGAGACCCATAACCAATCATTTGACCTTTGGATTCTATTTTATCTTAGCCTGTTAGAATTAGATCTATCTC
Organism: Taxus wallichiana var. yunnanensis; assembly: GCA_018340775.1. NCBI lineage: Eukaryota > Viridiplantae > Streptophyta > Pinopsida > Cupressales > Taxaceae > Taxus > Taxus wallichiana. The sequence goes on from CM031239.1 coordinate 436,158,259, forward strand.
TTATTGTAATTTTAAGTGAGATACCTAAATCATTTCAAAATAACAATAGGATTTACTTTGTTTACAACATTGTATTGTTTAAAACAGTGGACTGACATCCATCTAGGAAGTATCATACTTCCCGGATCTAGCTCACGCTAGGAAGTTCACTACCCATATTGTTTAATCCTTTCTAATGGTCTTGTTTTCATTACAGGTAGTTCCTCCTAGCCAAAAGGAATCTCTCAGGATCAACTATGGATTCAAAGTCATACGCGCGAAACAACCCATCAATTGAAATTTGAATAGTTATTCCTCCTATGCCCGTTACCCTATCTGTTTCGTCAATGCTTCTAAGAAACAATGTAAGAAAAAGGTGAAACATTTTGGCACACCCAGTGGGACCCATCCGGGAGTTCCTTGCATTTTATTCATTCCTAGAAAAAAATTGTGTGTTTGTTTCCCTTCTAAAAGTATACACCTAATTTTCTTCATTGGTAATCTACCTCTTCTTTCTATTTACTCTAAAGGAAACTTTTCTTTTGGTGTAATTAAAAGGAATCATTTCTTCACATTTTCTACATTGTAGTGAAAGAGCATCCCTCTTCCTATTCATCTTATTGTGTCATCCAATTTCACATTTTCGATTTGGGTTTAAAAACAAGTGCAATCCATTCTGATTTATTGCATTAGCTCACATTAATTGAGGGCAACCTATACACTAGAAGTCATTACCAGTGATGGTTGAAAAAAAATCATAGAAAAGCACTTCTATCCTTTTCTCTTTCTTTGCATCTTACCAAACCTCACAAAAATTTAAAATACATACATTCTTAAACAACATCTTACCCGGAAGAAGGCAGCAGGTGATCACACAATCACGGCACGGTGGGCACCTAGCTCGCTGATCTATTGAGTCATACTTCATAGCGAATCCCACCCCACCATAACATACCTAAACCTCACCTTTTAGATATCCTTCTTTGTAGGAAGCCATCCTCACCAAAAAATTCTATTTCACAATTCATGTGTCAGTCCCTAAATAGCATAAGCTACACAAACATAATAGAAAAGGCACTCCTAGATCGTATTTTCTTAGTGTTTTTGCTTGGCTTAAATTTTGAGTGAGAGATCACGTTCATCACTTTTTCTTGTTCATCCTTGCACGCTCCTCATCATAGCTGGTGTATTCTAGCTTCACCTGAGTGTGCTTGGGCCATATCATCATCATTCCCAGAATTCTGGGTTTGATTCTACATTAGATTTTAATTCACAACCACTTTCTTTCATCGTTGTTTCAATTTCATAGTAATCGCTGTCGATTACCTCTTACCGCCATCGGTTATACCCAACTGACGTCGGTTCCAAGTCCTTTTGTTAACCTACTCAAAAGGACATTTTTACTTCACTTTCTTCCACTTTTCACAGTCTCTGTCACTATCATCATTCTCATTGACATTTTAAACATCCTCAGATTTGGCATACTTCTCATATTTTATCTTCTACCTCATTATTTACTCATTGTCTACTTTCTACAATGGATGGCACTGTTATACCTTCACCGGTGGCAGTTTTTCCTAACCGTCATCGGTTATCCTGTTTCACATTCCAGCCATCATTTGGTCCTTTATCCACTTTTTATCACTAGGTTCACCTACCTCTCGCATTCTTTGTATCATTTACGGAAAAATAGCCCTACACGATCGAGTATTAGTTCACATGGTGCTAACCGAAGACAAGAAAATGCCCTCGTGTCCATGCCAATTTTCAACCACTCCCACCCGAGTCCGTCACCACCTTCTATTTTATCACCATCCATGGATCCCATCCAACCTACTACTATCACTATCGGAGATGAGGAGTTTGCACGACTCCTTGACCAGAACCCTGCCGCCTTGCAATTTTACCTTTCCCACTCATCCACTCGAGATGCCTCAAGTCATTTGATATACAACATGCCCGTATCTATCCCCACAAATCTCACACCCACTTCCGCATTGGCCCCATCTGGTTCCGTGATGCCCACATCCACTTTACCCCTAGTTTTTTTGTAGTTAGGTTTTGTACCCATTATGATTGTAGCATCGGTTACCTCTGTGGCACCCATTACATCCACCATACCCTTGACGACCACCCCATACACAACCTCATCCACCCCTAATGTCTCATACATACTTATAGCTACATTCCCACCTCCATTGTTAGTGACCCCTACCCCATTTCAGAACATGGTTCTTTCCATTCCACAATCATTAGCCCCTATTGCCACTAGGGTTACCACGACCCTTCCACCCCGTATACATACTACCAACAACCCCTGTTTCATCTATTATTCATTCTAGGTATGTACCCCCTATTTCACTACCTTCTTCTCCACCACCCTATATAGCAGCCCCATACACTGGAGTGCCACCCCTATTATACACCCAAAACCAACCTCCTCATGCTATAGGAGGTATCCAATCATCACAACCCACCAATGACCTAATTAGATTAATGTTGGACAAGATAAAGACATTGGAGGCATCGATTCGGCTCTGAAACACTCTCACCTATGATGAGATTTGTAACGAGCCTATTTACCAATCCATTCTTATCCATTCATACCCTGTGCATTGGGAAATTCCTAAATTCAATCACTTTAATAGCAAAGAAGACCCCAAACATTTGCGGTCATTCAAACACGGGTGTTATCTGATCGCTCATGATGATGCCTTGCTTTTGAGGACTTTTCCCATGTCCCTCACTAGACCTGCATTAGATTGGTATAGTGGGTTACCTAAACACTCTATATTCTCATTCAATCAGGTAGCCCAATCCTTCTTGGACCATTTCTCTATCAATATCATCAAGAAGGTTACCATGACCGATCTATATTCCACACGTCAGTATAAGGATGAATTCATAGTAGATTTTTTCACTCGCTGGCGCAACTTGATCAATCAACTTACCTTCCAACTACCACAAACTGAACTCATCGAGCTCTTCACATGAGCTTGTGCTAGACATATCTCCCCAACCTTATAGGTCCAAACCTTTCAAACATTTGATGAGGCATTTACTATGGCACGAAAGTTAGAGATTCGGGCCATCAAGAGAAGAAGATCCAATTAAAAATAAGAATTTGGCATTCAAGTTAAATGATACCTCTTCCTCTTCCAAACCACAAACCACTTATTCAAAATCCAAGGGCACCGCTAATGCAGTGGTACTCAAGGCCGGCCCAACTCATCCAGTCAAATCAGGCTACACCCTCATCTAATCTCTCACATGTCTAGGCTTTTCAATTTAGATGAGAGAAGTGAAAATATACCCCAATTGGGGAACCTTACTCTTATGTCTTAGAAAAACTTATCAAAGCTGGAGCCATCACCCTTCCACCCATAAAACCACACACTAGTTTTGACCTTGCTTGCCCCATGCCCACATGGTATAAAGAACATGATTTCTATAATTATCATCGAGTAAAGGGTCATAATGATGAAAACTGCATCACTTTCAAGAATATTGTCCAAGAAATTCTTAAGAAAGGTGAGTTAACTGTGGATAATCCCAATGCCAACCCCAACCAAAATCAACAAATCGTCAAAAAGCAATTTCCCAATCATGCCTCTTCATCTACGAGGTTCATGCTATCTTTAACAAGGTACCTATTTCCTCTCAATTACCTCACATCCCATCCATAGAGAAATCCTAGCCCGAAATCCTCCTTCCACATTGGAACCTACCTCCCCTATTCCTTTACCAACGAGAGGAACACCTTTCATCTCCTCCATCACCTACAGAGGGGTCTTCCACTAACATCGAGACCATCTCACCCTTGACTTCTCCACTTAGAGAACCTTTACCTCAGTGATGCCTCCTCCACCCACAAAGGAGCTCCCATTACCTCCTCCACCCATAAAGGAGCACCCATTACCTCCTCCACCCACAGTGGAGCACCCATCTATTCCTCCACTTATAAGGGAGCTCCCATCATCTCCTCCACCCATCATAGACCTGATTGAGATACCTTTGCCTCTCGACGAGCATTCTCCATCTGCTTTACTGAAACCCAACGAGACCTACTTTCGCTCTCTTACCCATGAAAGTTGAAGCTAGCCAATTCCTTGTCTCTAAGACGCATTTCTTGGAAGTCCTATTAGGTCCTCACCAACTCCACCCACGGATGTATTGTTCTCACGTTTGTCCAATCACTTGGATTATGTGGATAGGACTTTACTATGGGGGTGCCTCTTACTCCTCTCTCAACAAAGATGTAGGGATCCCTCATTGATACCTCCACTATCTACTCAAACACATTTCGACCCATCAAACTAAATATAACTACTATTGTCACAACCCCTTTCACGGTGCCCATTAGCACTCACACCACACCCTTACCCATAACTTTGATCTACATCTAAACCCAAACCCACACCCATAACATTCACCTCAATTAAACCTATTACCACTTTAGGGGTCACCACGACCACCGGCCTTACTCATCCACTGATAAAATTGGATTTAGGTACATCCTCCAACGTCAAAACCACACCTACTCGACACCTAAACCAAAGAAAAAAACTCATCAACCTCATACCCCTACCGCACCAATCACACCATCACTTGTCCCATTTGCCTTAAAACCTCAAATTTATCTAACATGGTCAAGCACCCTTCACCCATCCATAAACTAATAACACAACAACCCATTCCTTCCTCACAAACCTATAACCTACCCGAGGCACACAACATGACTTACACCGCACACTGCAGGTCTCTTTACCACCAATACCTCTAATACCCTCAACTATTGCTTCATTTCCCACTAAAATTCAGGTCATTGTCCCTCACACCCCAAGCACGACCCGCGTCATCTACCTTCACATCACCCCACTGTTATCCCTGTGGGTAACTCACCCTCTTCCTCCATCTGCTTTTCCTTCTAGAACTCATACATCCACATCACCTTTACCAAAGAAGGTGCAACCCAAAAACAAAACCCCATTACCCCACAATAATGTAGTCAAAACAATCACACACCCTCCTACCCATCCATCTACCCCTCCTACCCAAACAAACATGACCAATACCTAAAACCACATCGGCACCTAAAATAGTAACTCGACCCGTTCTACTCTTCCAAAAAGTTCCTTGACAATCAACCACACTGCACCCAAACCCACGTTCACTTCCCATTATGATCCACTAGTAGGATCCTATGCCAAAATTTTAACCAACCTCCTCAAGACTTCTAATATCACATTATTACCACTCCGACCTTATGACCCCTCAAACCCAACACCAAAGGGTTTGATGATACTAAAATTTGCACATACCATCATGTGCGGGGCATGATGTCAAGAGTCAGCACGTCCTTGAAAACTATCGTTATCCAATTATGTCCACCAAAACCAACTTTGACGATGATGACCTTCTCATGAGGATCCTACTTCACCAACACCCATTCCCACACTTCCCACTCAACAACCACAACCACCACCCTCTCGGCTCCTTAAACTACCCTCAAGATTTGAAATTAAAATGGTTTGCATCAAAGAACTTGCCACGCCACCACCCAAATGTCATTGCACCCAGCTGACCTCACAGGGTTTTCTCCTCTGGTAGGTTTTTTCCCTTCATGTCATTATACCACTCACCCTACACCTTCTCCATTTGCTAACTTCCCTCAAATCAACATGATACATGTCACTACACGTGCGCAGAAGGGCAAAGACAAGGCAACTGACCCACCAACCAATCCTATACCCAACATACCATCTCGCACCCATACCTAAAATAACTATCCATGGCCCCACATACCCCATTTCTAATGGCGTCACACATCGCACCATGCTCAAATAACTAAACCAATCTCCCCTCAAAATTTCCTTGTATGACCTCATCCAAACCTTGGAATCTCATTGTCAAGCCTTCATGGAGGTGCTGTAATCTATTGAGGTTTTACCCAATGACCCTACACCCGTAGCCTCTATTATCACACCCCATCATGTAGCCTCTCTCACCAAATTACCACCTTCATCCTCACCTCACCTTGTTCACCAAGTGGCCTCCTTAGCTTCTCAGAGGAAGAGATCGTGCCATATCAAAACGATGACCTAGACCCATCCCTCTTCATCTTTATCCACATTGATGACATACGGGTATGTCGTGTGATGATTGATGGAGGCACTAGCATTAAAATAATTTCATCCCATGCATTCTCTCAAATGTGCATACCTGAAAATTTCATGCATAAACATTTGGTCATGTTACATTCATTCAATGATGTTATCACTTCCACGCTGAAAGGCATTGTCGGCCCACGGGCCCCGCATTGTTCCATAATTGTTTTATGTTTTGGAGGGGAATTCCAATATAACTTGTTGCTTGGTAGACCACGGATATGTGTCATGGGTTGCGTTCCTTCCACTTTGCATCGTTGTGTAAATTTTGAACACAAAGGACACACTTATACCATTCTAGTGACCCATCACCTTTCAAAACATGCAACATGCTATACCAACCCAATGATGTGCTCATACACCAAGCCATCTACCTCCGCATGACCAATCTTGCTTCACCTACACCTCCACCTACCAAGTCGGCCCGATATTTTCACCGCACATACCTCCTCTATTCCTACCACTTTCTATAACCTCCATCGCTGACCCATTAGCCTCCCAATCCGTTAACTCCACCTCCGCATCAACCTCGACACATCATCCATACCGATTACCTACATACAACCAACCACTAATCCCTTGGAAGGTGTTTTTCAATGCCTCACTTTGGGGAGTACCACCTATATAGTGTCGACACATTCCTTACTTTGCACGAGTATGGAAGCCTTCACTAACACCCTTGCTATATGATCACCATATAGGAGAACACCTCCTTTATGGTCCTCCTCATCTTCATACTAGTCTCACCTATGGGGGACTTGATACTACCACTTACACACTGAACCACCATCACAACCCCGCCCATTTTCCGTTGACTTCCAATAACTTACCAATTGTTGTTTCACCCACACCTTCCTTCACCACCGTGCGTGGAAGGGTTTTGGTTTTGGATTTTTCAAGAAAGGCCACCATCTTTGTTATTCCATGTACCACTGCAAACATAAGGATTTGTAGTGGTATCGGCTTTCCTAAACCTCCTTCCAAATATGCCCACATTGAACTCATTGAAGACCCTAGCCCTCCTCCACCATCATCTTTATCACTACCTTCACCCGCTCCACCTTCATCACCACCTTCACCAATAGATTTGATGGATCCCGAATCTATCCCTCCTACCTTTTTTTTTTTTCATAAACACCATTTCCTTGGGGTACATTAACTTAGCAACGCGAAGGTGAGGCCACTTCTACTCTTCCCTTCTTGTATCCTGAAATGATCGATGATGACACACCTATAATTAATATCATTCAATGTCAGGATGATGAATCCATACTCACCTACCTTGGTGTAGAAGACTCATATATTCATCGGTTGTTACCCTCTAAGATGCAAACCATGTTGAATGAATCGACTATCAAGATCAACATTCATACTTAGGATGACCCACACATCCTAAAGATCGGACAATCTTTAGATGCTGCTGAATAGGAAGCCATCACTTCTTTTCTTTGAGATCATAACCATGCTTTCGCTTGGTCTTATGCAGACATGCCCGGTATTGACCCCACCATAGTGGTCCACAATATCATAACCATTCCCGATGCCAAACCTATCAAACAAAAGCTAAGGAAAATGCACCCTCGCATTTCTCTTCTCGTCAAAGAAGAACTTCAGTGCCTTCTTTCCATTTCCTTCATCTTACCCATTGATTATCCTCATTGGATTTATAACATTGTCCATGTTACTAAAGCAACAGGGGGACTCGCATTTGCATGGACTTATGTGACCTCAATCTCGCCTACCCAAAAGATGACTTTCCCTTGCCTGATATTGATCAGCTCGTTGATCTCACCACTAGTCAAGAGATGCTCTCATTCATGGATGGCTTCTTAGGTTATAACCAATTTTTCTTTCCCTAGAAGATCAGCACAAGACCGCATTCATTACCCCTTGGGGAACCTTTTACTATCGAGTCATGCCTTTTGGCCTTAAAAATGTTGGTGCTACATATCAATGTGTTATGACTTACATCTTCCATGATATCATGCATCGCATATTGGAAGATTACGTGGATGATCTCTTGGTTAAATCTAAACGTCATGCTTTGAGCACCTCTCCGTCCTCAAAACCATCTTTGACCACCTCATTAAATATTGTGTCTACCTTCAACCTAAAAAGTGTGTCTTTGTATTTCTCTCAAGAAAGCTCTTGGGATTTATTTTTTCCCTCCGTGGTATAGAAGTTGACCCTACTAAAGTCAAAGACATTCTGGAAATGCCTCCACCTACTAAGCTTACACAACTCTATATCCTACAAGGTAAATTGCATTCCATTCACCGTTTCATTTCACAATTATCTGATCGGTGTCAACCATTTCATCATCTACTTTAGAAGGATGTCTCCTTTAAATGGGACGATGATTATCACAAAGCTTTTGAGGCCCTAAAACAATACCTTCTCCAACCACTCGTACTCATTCCGCTTTAAAGATGATCAACCTTTTTACTTATACATATCCGCTACCAATCATTCCTTAGGATCCATGCTCGCTCATCACGATGAACAACATAGGGAGTAAGAAGTTTAATACATAAGTCGTACTATTTTGGACTATAAAACCCAATACAACCATCCAGAAAAGATTTTCTTAGCCTTATTTTTTGTTGCCACCAAACTCTTCCACTACCTTCTCAACCACAAAACTTATGTCATGACAAACACTTTGACCCCTTACACTTCATGTATGCCAAACCTTATCAAAATCAGTGCACCACACGATGGCTTATACTTTTAGCTGACCTTGACCTCGAATTCATTCATCAAAAGTTCATCAAGGGCCAAGTTATAGCCGACCAACTGGCTGACGCACCTATTGCCGGGACCAACCCTCTAATTTTGACTTTCCCAATGAGTCAATTGCTACCCTTTCCCTGGATGAACCCCCTTACCAAATGATAATGTTCTTTGACGGTTCCAGTGTCGGTGCGGGGTGGGGCCGATGTTATCCTCATTCCTCTAGATGGGGAACCCATGCCTTTGTCTTTCAAACTAGACTTTAAATGCACTAACAATATTTTCAAGTAAGAAGCACTCGTACTAGGTCTCCAGGCTTGCCTATGCCCTAGATGTCAAATCAATCCACATCTTTGGTGATTCATAATTGGTCATGAACCAAGTCAATGGTATGTACCAATGTCGTAATGAGATACTTCAACAAGATATAAACATCACGTAGACATACTTTTGACCACCTTTGATCGTTACACCATTTAAACCATCCCACGTTTAACCAACAAATTTACAAATACCATGGCACTCGCTTAGGTTCCCAAATACCCGCTTCCCCTTTTGATTCCAAAATATTTGTCATTTTACAATGCCTCAATTTGCCTTCTTATTTACCTCATGATGTTTACTCAATCAAAAATGACACCCTTGACCCGAGTGACCTTTGGTATAAACAATACTCCGACTACCTTTCCCTCTCCATCTTACCACCTGATCTCACCCGTAATGGACAACGCGCCTTCCTTAAAAGGGTCTCCCATTTCATCATTCTAGGGGGACTCCTCTATAAGCACAGATTTGATGGTATTCTTTTACGATGCCTCACAAGTTTTAAATTCCTTATACCATTAAGGAGGTTCATGATGGCATATGTGGGGGTCACTTTAGTGGCCTTGCCGTTGCTAAGCGTATTCTCCACCTAGGCTATTACTAGCTGACCCTTAACCATGATTGTTGTGACTATGTCAAATGTTGTGTGAAATGTCAACAACATTCCAACCTTCATCATACACCTAGTCATGCCTTATAGATTGCTCAATGTGGTTTGGATCTTGTTAGAGAAATCAATCCTCATTCTTCTTAACACCATCAATGGATCATAACTGCTACTAAATACTACACAAAATGGGTGGAGGCCATACCACTCATCTCCACGAAAGCCGAGAAGATATATGAGAGTTCATTCACCATCACATCATTTTCCACTTTGGTGTCCTCATCGCCTCATCACCGATAATGGAAAACAATTCAAAAACAAAACACTTTATGAAAAAATTGTGACGCCTTCGGCATTCAACTTAGTTTCTCATCACCTTATTACCCACAAACCAATGGCGGGCCAAATCCACTAATAAAACCGACAAAAAAATTCTCATGAAAGTGGTTGGCGATCTTTGGGAAGGATTGGCATATTCACATTCCTTTTGCCCTATGGGCATACCACGCACTAGTATTCGCACTTCCACTTTGTGGCCACACCCTTTTCGCTGGTCTACATGCAGACGAGGTTGTTCTACCTCTCGAAGTATAGATTTCCTCACTCTATATTTCTCTCCATGACATGCATCCCGATGATGACTTTTTCCAGGACCACTTAGTACAAGTAGAGTTATTAGATGAACATCATCTTAATGCTCTGGATCACCTTCAAGTTTACCAACAACGTATCAAACGTGCTTATGACAAACATGTCCATGAATGGACCTTCCAAGTCGGTGACCTTTTCCGAAAGAAAATCAACACGTAACCCAAGCGAGAAAAAGTAAACGGGAAAATTCGCTCCTAATTGGCTTGACCATACATCGTAACTCATACCTATGGATCGGGTTCCTATCATTTATCCTCACTTGATGGTAAACTGGAACATAAGCCCCTTAACACCTTACCTCTTCTACCATTCTAATGTTGACTCGTTGTCCTACCTCACTTTTTATTTATCTCCATGCTCGTCCCTTGAGTGTTATACACTCCATACACCCCCTAACGATTAAACAAGAATCATGTGAGTACCCTTCACTTTTCTCTTCTCTTGAATATGTGTACCACGACACTACACATAGCATGATTCTCATGGTTACTATTCATCTACCTTTAGATGAGATCCCATAGTCATTCCACCTTGCCTTTTGAATAAGAGTCCTATCCTTCACCTTGGTCTTTTCCATGATTTCAAGGACCTCACATGGGACCAAACTCCTTGAGTCAAACTTTAATAAAATGATGACTCCCTCAAAAGGACATCTTCCTCTCAAAAAAATTGCTACTATAAATAGACTTTGCTCCCTCGAAGGACAGCTATGTGCCAAAAAAAAAAAAAAAAATAAAAAAATGAGAGAAACTGAAGCTTCCCGCATCGATCATCTTCACAAATACCTCAAGGAGTACCATATTATTTATCCCATATAGACTTCCCACATTGATCGAGTCTATCATAGCAACAAAAAAAAAAATTTAGTCATGGACTTGCCCATTGTGACCTCGGACCTCTTGCCCAAAATCCTCATCACTTTGAAAACATATAAAATTAACTACCTTTCACCCACCTTACCATTTCCACTTTCATTTTCTACATCGCCTCGAGGACATCTTGGAATTTCGACATTTGGTGATCATGTGACTACTTTCACCGTAGAACAGCTTAATCATGCAATGCCTTTTGGGTCTTGTGTTCATCACCCCCTCTAAGGTATGATCTACTTGGTATGATCCTACCCAATCAGGTGGCTCTATTTCCCCCCTCTTATCTTTTAACCATCTTTGTTGACATTTTGATTACCTTATACAGGACTTGGTACTCGACACTTACCTTTGGGGTAATCCTCCTCTTTCAACATAATCACCTTCACCTACATCATTTTACCTATAATCTACCCACACCTATTACACCTAAACCCACTACATGCCTAAAAACCTACCAACTCATTCTCATATTCTTCCCTAGCTCATGGGAGAATTACATCAGCCTGAGGTCCCTTTTTTGTCGGGACTATGTAGGCAGCACTCTGAGGGCATGGGGCCCTTGGAGGTTAGCTTGGCCATTCTCTACCCTAAACAATTCATCCACCATGCCTAACTCACCATTTACCCCACATTTCACTTAGTTCCCCTTTTCTAACAAAATTGGAAATTAAGCCACATACATAACAAGTTGCTTACCATAGCATACATTTATTACACCTACCATCTCTCTATCATCACTATGCATAGATTATAGAACATTTCACATATGACCCATAGTATCATTCATTACCAACATAATGAATCATAACTAAACCTACTTTTGACTTGATTCATGCCTATAACCTAACTTTGACTCAATCCATGCCTATAACTTTGACTCAATCCATGCCTATAACCGGACTCAACCATGCCTATAACTTTGACTTGATCCATGCCTATAACCTTTGACTCGATCCATGCCTAAACCAACTTTGACTCCATCATGCCTAACTAACCTAATCTCCATCCATATCAAAGTAAAAAATCCTATCTCATCTAACACAAGCCATACATCCAATATCTCATAAACATATTAACGCATCACAAAATGCCACGAATCTCATCATATAAATCAATAACCATGTATCTTAAAATACATGTCTATCTCATGCCATCATCTCAAAAATTTCGCATGCAAGCCAATCTACAATACAAATGTCATTATCGCACACATGCTTGGTCTCATATATACAAAAGAATGAATCCATACAAAAAAATCTTTGGCACGTAGGCTGGTATCTACTCAAAATATACAACAAAATCACTCGTACATCCTCACTGTCTTGGTACATAGGCCGGTATGTGATAAAAAAAATAATACAACTATATTCAGCATGTAGGCCAACATATATATCAAAAATAAACACTAGTATACATCAAAAATTGAGAGGCTACATATCAGACATCTTGCCGGATGTCCTCCATCTCCGTGTCACCTACACCCTCGGCCTCTTATGCCCCTGCTAGCACATCACCTCGCTCTGGTCACCATGCACTGGTGGCCTCTCCCTGATCAGGCCTCAGAGCTTACTTCCCTCTTGTGCTCTCCACATTATGTGTGTGGGATCTTGTCCTTTCACTAGACGCCTGTTGTTCCTTGTACTCTCCATAAGAGAGGAAGTCTATCCCAGCTGCCATAGGTTAGTCCTGATAATATCTCGCCTCACCTAGGGCATCCCAGTAACTGGATATAGGCATGATCTATGGTGGTCCCATAGATCTCGGCCCTTTACTCCGCCCTACGCAAACTTGTGAGGCGGGACCGCTCCTGTGCACCGTGGTGGTGCCCCTGTCCCTCTCCATATGGTGGTGCCCCTATCCCTATCCTATGCATGTATATCTAGGGCTGTAAAGGCCCCATCCCGTGTGCAGGTTGTGGCCAACCTGCCTGTAATCCTACCACTTGAGCCGGTAGGGCTTCCACCTAACCATCTATGTCTCCATCTCCTCCATCACCTCCACCCTCTCCCTCTCCGCCATATAGGCCTACATTAGCCACTTGTACCCTAGCTCTATGACCTCTACCTCGGCCCCTCCAAATATGTCTACAGATACCTATCTATGTGATCGTGTCGTTACACCCCCTATAAGGTGTCTCTACACTATCACGATAGCTAAGTCTCATTTGCCTTGATCTAGGTGGTATGGCTCGTAATCGATCCACCCACCACTTTTATACCTATCTCGTGCATCCAGCATCATCAATCTACTGATCCACTTGAGCTACTTATCCTCTCTTGTAGGCACCGAAGGCTGTGGTAGAGGTAAGGGCCTCTCCACGTCATCTCTCCGATACTATGGGAAGAGCAAGGAATATCTTGTATGAGCCCAAACTGCCGTCAGACCTTGTCTACCGGGATCATCTCATCCTCCCGGCACGGCAACACTGTATCCACCTCTCTAGCTAGAGCTCATCTAGCTCCTCATGCATATACTTTTATGAGGGGAATCCCACATATGGCCTCGAATAATGTCCACTCCAAACAAGCCCTCTAACAACTTCCGAAAATGGGTCACATCGTATGTCGTCCTATCTGACCTCTTCTCTCTCCCGTGTAATCGACACCCATCTCTTATATCCCACCACACACATCTCGGTGGGAATGCATCTTCTTGGGGCATCCCTATAGGCTAAACACACTATGTGCTCATAGGCCCAGCAATGTAATATGAATGTACAACACAGCTAAACTGCCTGCATTGCTCATATGCCTGACTCTCTCTATATAGCTGCACCAAGAATGTTGGTGCCCGGAAAAAGTGTGTCTCATGCACCATTATATCATGGAGCACCCCTATCGATGATCGGGAAAGCATCCACCCTCTCGCATCGGCGGTGCATAGTAACACACTGCTCCCATCAATAAAACTACTAGCCTTGTCTCATCTGGATGGGCTAGGTACATCTTTCCATAGCTCAAATTGGCGCTTCTGGAATCTCGACTCTCCGCCCCCTCACCAAATACTATCCCAATTAGCTCCTCTAAGGCCTTAAAGAAGATAGAGTACACTGGGCCCCTAATATGGGTAACCTCAGAATCTGAAACATGTCCTCTAGGGTGATAGTCATCTCACCCGTCAGAAGGTGGAATGTGTTAGTCACGGAATCCCATCTATCGATGAGCATGACCATCAAACTAGGCTTCCAAACAGCATGTCAATAGCATCAAATACCACTTAAGCCAACTACCTCCACGTGTTGTAGCTCCAAAGGGCTTGCTAAGCCATGCGATGTCATGAGTAGCGGCGGAACCTTGTCTCGCATATGTAATTGTGATCTCGCCTACATCCAATCTAAGCATAACATTAATCTACATTTACCATGACAATTTTCACAAATTTTCATAACCCTCCACCCTATTTTTACCCTACCTATCTCAACCACATAACCTACATCATTTTTGGACCCTTATACCTAAAATCCGACCGATTCATGATTCATCCTAACTAACTCCGGTCACCCTTTAACTAGCATTGGTCACCTATTTGTTGAATGATACCAGTTAATCGCACTACCATGGTGATCTAAAAAAAGCGTGTGTTGTATTTTTTTCACTTTTAAAAGTTTCCAAAGATCGTGATTTTCTTAACCAATTTTGAGTATTCTTGAATCCACAAATTGATTAAAATTCTGATTATTATGCATCCATATAAGTGCGGAAAACTTGTGTAGAAATAAATAATCGAAAATCAAACATTCAAATAACAAAAGAGATTGTTTACGGGGTTCGAAATTCCTACGTCCCTAGGGTTGATTGAACCGATCCATTAATAATATTGAAATTCAAGTACAATAACTCTTACAAACAACCAATAATGAATCACAACCTGCAAATGAGTTTATCAATGTCCCAAGAACTCGAAAAATAGCAGAAATTGTCCCAAGAACGATCCGTGGCTCTACGGTGTTTTCACAATGTGATCTCCCCGCAATCGTGTTAGAAAAACACCTAAAATGGAGATTTAAAAACATTCTATAAAAACAAATCATATATCTGAGATCAGATCTGAATTCTAAACACTTTTCATGTTTACACCAAGTGACAATTCGGACCAGTGCATTGAAATTTGTGTTTTCCATCTAGCTTTGTCTTGAAGATCCCTATTAAAATCTGCATTAAAGCTTTCAAAAATAGGTTAAAAATCAAAAAAAAAGATCAAATCTTATATCGTTGGGATCGTTCTCAGAATTTCCTTCATTTCATCTTTTTACTCCAAGTGCCCAATCTGAGTGCAAGGCCTTCAAAAATGGCGTCCTCTAAAATTACCTCCTTATGCTTTGCTTGCATGTACTGTACTCAATACTATACAAATACAATATACCTCCTTTTATACTATTTCCAAACAGTTGGCGCATTGGTTAGGCACCTATACTTTTGGATGGGAGGTCAGCTGTTCCAATCCTCCACTTCTCCTCCTTCTCCTTAGGCGCATTTTCAGTGTTTTATCCCATCATGTGGGGCGTTAGAATAGGTAAGCATTTAAAAATGCATGGAGGGTGGTTTTGAAATGGCTTAAGAGCCACCTATATGCTTATGTGGAGGGCGCATTACTTGGGGACAGCGCATGGTTTGTATTTTAGGCACCAATAATAGATAATGCGTGGATATTGGTATAATCAATAATCGCATGGACAGGTTTGGTGAGGATTATGCGTGGTCGGTTGAAATAGTTAATGCGTGGAAATTAATAAAAAAATGCGTGGGAAATGTAATATGACTTTGGATATAATTTCGACCCATGTAAATAATTAACACTTAGTCAAATATATATATTCCCTTGTTCGTCTCCCGATAGGAAATTTGATCGAATTCGACGAGTGGTGGCGAAGCCACGTGGTGGCTTGTGGACCCACCACGTCGGCGATAATACCTTAGTCCACACGGCGCGGACTCCTCTCTATAATAAAAGTTGAGCCTCTTGTTCCCGTGCACCTTTTTTTATGCTCGTCGAAGACCGGTGATCAAAACCAACAAACAACTCCCTTTTGCCTTTTCGCCACGTGTCGCAGTGCGATTGGTCCATTATTGACCAGTTGACTAGAGTTGACTTTCCCGTTGACCAAACTTTGACCAGACATATCTAGAGCTCCCGATGTCCATTTTCACGTTCTCACAGTCATTGGAAAGCTATCGAGATGATCTTCTACACTAACACCATTTAGGGATGTTTAGGGAAATTTGAAAATGATCCCCTGATCACACCTCCCCACTGAGAAAGGCTTTTTGTCCACAAAAAGTTGTGTATCAACCCACAAAAACATGCTATCTCTTCCTGCATTGCACAAACACATACAAGAACCCAAAATAACATTATAGGTTAAATAAATGCAAATAGTTGATTAGCTAGTCACATAACCGATCAGATAATAACACCCAATTAAGCTAGTGTTCAACTGAAACGCTGTAACCTCACAACTCTACTCTACTCGTTGAATGTCATACCCCAACGTAATGCCATCACAAACAATCGACCGAGATAATAACACCCATTCTATTATGGAAAGCTAGTGTTCAATCACACTTTGTGATACTGGACGATTACCCAAAATTACAATTCCATAACATAGATCGATTATCTGAGACATCTAAATCGCCCATAATTAGGCTAGTGCCTTTGCCCCATCTGAAATCAGTAATAACCGCAAGTATTCACTATCGAATATAATAGACTATCAACGCCCAAAATTGCTATAGTCAACAATCTGAATCAACATGAAATATGCCCAAAACATCAGTATCGCCATCACAAATAATAAGTCGATAATAACACCCATCTATAATGAAGCTTAGTGTTCAATGACACTTTGTGATTATGTTGATTACAACTACAAGTTTCAAATTTAGACATGCTATTGATGCCTATCCCTGCATAGTGTTTTCAACAATGGAACTACTAACCAATATGAGAAAACAAAACATGAGTATGATGAACCTATCACTCAAATCTTCTCTTCATTGTTTCCATTCATTTTCAAAGCTTAAATATCAACTTAGGAACAAATCCTTATCAATCAACAGGAATCCCTAAAATATAGCTCTGAAATTTTTTTGCTTGCCTACTATCAACAATTTACTGTAGTGCAAATATAAAGTTGAGGAGTGTTTTTCCAAACCAATCACTTGGGTTTTTCCATTTTGGTTGTTTTACCTTCTCAGTACCACAATGAGTTTTAGTTAGGTTTAGCACTATTGGTTTTACAATACTGTTCTTTTTAACAACTTTCCAATTTTGTTGTTTAGGAACAAACCAACAAACCTTAACATCATGACCATTCCTATTACTGATGGGAACAAAATTTAACTTCCTGTTTTAGGAGTCTTACCCATTTTACCATTCTCATAACTTTCTGTCATGAGAATGATTCCCTGTTTAGGAGAGGTAACATTCTTGCCATTTCTCTCCTTTCCTTGGTGAGATTGGTCTTTAAAGCACTGCCTTATCATTCACAAAAGGCATTAACTTCTTAATCAAATTTTTTCTCTTCTAATAATATGCAATAGAATGATTAGTACCTTCACAAAATGTGCGAGGAAAGCATATTTCTGCTACCAAAGCTATATTGTTCCAACCGAAAGAGTGTATTATGAGTTTTAGGATTTGATTTTCCCGTAGTGCTATTTTTAGTGTAAGTGGAAGGAGGTGGAATCGATTACCTCTTTTACTGTTTCCTTACACCTTTCATTGTTCCTCCTGATGGCGGAATCCTCTAATTCTAGTGGTGTAGATCCTTGGCTGTTGGAAGCTTGTCTTCCTTCAGCTACTTTGGAACTTTCTCCAATTTCCATTTTCCCACTAGAATAACCCAAACCTACAAACCGAGGTTGATCCTCTACCTGTATTGGGTTAGCATCACCTTGTCCATTTTTACCAAGGCCCGTTCCGTTAAATCCCATCTTAACCATTAGCTTAAACCAATTCCCTTAGTGTGTTTTTCAAATGACCCAAAGGAACATCTCGGCGAAGGAGAGGAAGAATTAAAATGTGAACAACTTACAATGCATTCTTCTGTCATAGTACCTGCATCTTCTTTGGAAGGCATTTCCTTCTTGTTTTCACCTTGTTGCAGCTTTTCCAAGAGGGCATCCTTGGTTCGTATTTCTTCCTGCAACTCTTTAACAAAGCCCATCAACTTCTTGCTCTCTTCAAGCATCTTGTTGGCATACTCCTCTTTCTTGGTTATAGAGGATTGTGGCTCAGATTTTAACCGCACTATTTCCTCTTCCAAGGAATAAAATTTATCTCTCAAGAAGGAGTTTTCTTCTTGGAGTTGGTGGTTTATGGCTTCAAGCTCATCCAGTTGCTCTTGTTTGGATGACTTGCCCATGATTCCCTATTCCTGCAAACACAACCTGTACTTCCAAAACTGCACACTGCAAAAGAAGATTAACAAGCCCAAAATGTCTGCACACTGAAAAGTGAAATCAATACTAAAACTGAAGCCAAATTTTCAAACACAATTAGAAGCTAATCCGGCAATCTAACTACTCTGATACCAAAACTTGATCGAAAAACGTGTTGTATTTTTTCACTTTTAAAAGTTTCCAAAGATCATGATTTTCTTAACCAATTTTGAGTATTCTTGAATCCACAAATTGATTAAAATTCTGATTATTATGCATCCATATAAGTGTGGAAAACTTGTGTAGTAAATAAATAATCGAAAATCAAACATTCGGCTTAACAAAAAGAGATTGTTTACGGGGTTCAGAAATTCCTACGTCCCCGGGTTCAGATTGAACCGATCCATTAATAATATTGAAATTCAAGTACAATAACTCTTACAAATAACCAATAATGAATCACAACCTGCAAATGAGCTGATCAATGTCCCAAGAACTCTAAAAATAGCGAAACTGTCCCCAAGAACGATCCGTGGCTCTACGGTGTTTTCACAATGTGATCTCCCTGCAAATGTGTTATAAAAACACCTAAAAATGGAGATTTAAAAACATTCTATGAAAAAAATCATATATCTGAGATCAGATCTGAATTCTGAACACTTTTCATGTTTACACCAAGTCACAATTCGGACCAGAAGTGCATTGAAATTCATGTTTTCCAACTAGCATTTGTCTTGAAGATCCCTATTAAAATCTGCATTAAAAGCTTTCAAAAATAGGTCAAAATAAACAAAAATATCAAATCTTACATCGTTGGAATCGTCTCAGAATTTCCTTCATTTCATCTTTTTACTCCAAGTTCCCAATCTAAGTGCAAGGCCTTCAAAAATGGCGTCCTCTGAAACTGCCTCCTTATGCTTTTTACGCATGCACTGTACTCAATACTATTCAAATACAATATACCTCCTTTTATACTGTTTCCAAACAGCTGGCGCATTGGTTAGGCACCTATACTTTTGGATGGGAGGTCAGCTGTTCCAATCCCCTCCACTTCTCCTCCTTCTCCTTAGGCGCATTTTCAGTGTTTTATCCCACATTGTGGGGGCGTTAGAATAGGTAAGCATTTAAAAATGCATGGAGGGTGGTTTTGAAATGGCTTAAGAGCCACCTATATGCTTATGTGGAGGGCACATTACTTGGGGACAGCGCATGGTTTGTATTTTAGGCGCCAATAATAGATAATGCGTGGATATTGGTATAATCAATAACAATGCATGGACAGTTTGGCTGAGGATTATGCGTGGTCAGTTGGAAATAGTTAATGCGTGGAAATTAATAAAAAAATGCGTGGGAAATGTAATATGACTTTGGATATAATTTCGACCCATGTAAATAATTAACACTTGGTCAAATATATATATTCCACTTGTCGTCTCCCGATAGGCAATTCGATCGAATTCGACGAGTGGTGGCAAGCCACGTGGTGGCTTGTGGACCCACCACGTTGGCGATAATACCATAGTCCACACGGCGGCCGGGCTCCCCTCCGTAATAAAAGTTGAGCCTCTTGTTCCGTGCACCTTTTTTTTTTATGCTCGTCAAGACCGGTGATCGAAAACCAACAAACAACTCCCTTTTGCCTTTTCGCCACGTGTCGCAGTGCGATTGGTCCATTATTGACCAGTTGACTAGAGTTGACTTTCCGTTGACCAAACTTTGACCGAGACATAACTAGAGCTCCCGATGTCCGTTTTTCACGTTCTCACAGTTGTTGGAAATCTCTCGAGATGATCTTCTACACTAACACCATTTAGGGATGTTTAGGGAAATTTTAAAAATGATCCCCTGATCACATGGTTACCACGTATGTGCACATCGGCCACCTGTTAGGTGGTGATCTAGTTCTACCCGACCAACACTAGTCACCGTCGGTGGAAAAATCCACGACTTCCCAAACCCCCATTTTTAAAAAATGAAAAAAAACAAAAAAAAACCCTCCCACTTGTCCCTTTTACCCCACCTATAATGACCTACACTACCCCAAAACCCCTACCCACCCCACCTATCCAATTTACTACCCTCCCCCCCTCTTTTTTTCCCATTATTCCCCTCCATACCTGATTTAAATTTTTCCCACCCCCAAAATACACAAAACCACACAAAAACCCAAAACAAACAACTATCACAACTTCTAATTTATTTAATTCACACTATAGAGTTAGGTGCTTACCTCATCGCACCGCGCCATCTCGGTGGCACGTCTGCAGCATATGTCGGTGGTCTACTTGATCCCTCTCCAGCCTCTGCCATCCCCAAATATCTACCCGCACCTCTGACCACTCAAATCTCTCGCCCTAATCTTGTGGACCCACTACTCACCAACCCAACCACCATCCAATCACACTACCAGCTCACTGTCCCATTTCCTCTGGACACTTTTCTCACTTTTCTCTCTTTTTTGTCATTTCTTCACTTCACAAATCACAAATGAATAATAAAAATGTGGATTTTTTTGTTTTTATACAAAACCCGACCTAACCAACGTCGGTTCCCCTTGACCGACATTGGTCTCATGCCCTACCTAACCGTCATCGCAGTATTACTATACCGACGTTGATTATCCATGACCGCCACCGGTCACCCTTACCTACACATTGACCCTACTTTTCCATTTTACCCCACCCTCTACCTTTCTCTTTACCCCATCCACCCTTTACCCAACCCCTTACCTTACCTTTCATGACCTCATCATTTATTACCTCTAATTGTCCTCTTTTGGGGACTCATTATTTGACCCTACCTCGGCCTTACCCATGCCATGACCTAGATATTTGGACCTGGACCATCACTAGTGACCTTTGACCTCATGTGTTCACTATACCTTGCGGCACTATTACCTATGTTGATTGACCTAATGACCTTACCTAGCCTATTGTCGTGACCGTTTATCCTGACCCTACCTTTGGTGTACCAAACATACCTAAACGTTCCTACACCTAACCTATGTTGTGTTTCCTGACCATATCCTATACCTTGGATACCGGATTCACTTCAACCTTGTTTGGATAAACCTATCGACCTTAGATATATTTTGCTGCTCTTGATCCAAAGAGCATGCTATAGTTTATACGTGTACATGCATTTGACTATTCTACTTGTGACCTCGGCCTAATACCTAGATTGCCCAAGTAGACCTTTCACCCTTTTCCCCGGCCCCACTTGCCTTTTCCTCACATTTACCTTTTATCAAACCACTCACTTTGCTTGACCCATTGCCTCGTCGATGCTTGGTTTGAGGGGAACCACCTTTACCCACACATGGGGCAACCACATCTTATTTTTGTTAGCATCACTTACTAATACAAGCTACGCAACAAAAGGGGAAAAATGTAGACACTAAAATTAGGTCACACTCCCCTTTTGTCCCTCGACAAATAAGCACCCTTTGTTACATTTACCTAGCCATGACCCCCCTTCACCCCACTAATATTAATTTAATTAAATTGATTAAATTAATGCATTATCCTCACTATATTTATTATTTAAATATCTTATTTGAATAATATCCACACATGCAGTTCACTTAGACACCTCACCAAGCCAACTCAACCTAAGACCTATTCTTAGCAAGTTCCCATAACTAACTAAGACTTACCCAAACCCTAAAAATCAATGCCTACATTCCCTCTAACCACATTCTGCATGCTCACAAGAGGCTCTGAGTCTAATCCATGGGATAATGACACGAGATCCAAGGAAATCAGGAGGATCTCCCTAGTTTAGTAAACCTAGGAAATCCCACCTTGACCGACGTCGGTTACCCCTAACTGTCACCGGTTAAGCTGGACCACCATCGGTTACCCCTTTTAACCCCAAAACAACCTTATTCTCAAGGTTGGAAGTTGGAAGAAGTTGGTAAACTTTGAGAGAAATTTGACAAACAAGAACACATCTCAGAGAGATAACGCATCTTCAAAGAGCCAATTCCAGTGAAAAATCACATCCAAGGAGGGAGATTGAGCATCTTCTCCTACATAGCTATCCTAGCCATGATCTGATCTATCTCGAGAAAGAGGAGTGTACATGCAGCCCATGCAAAATATTTTCTTCAGTTGGTGATCACTTATAACCTTCAAACTCATCATCGCACCTCCATCCTCACACGCAGACATTCGGGAATGAAATCCAAGTACAACATTGCACTTTCCTAGTTATTTCATTTCTTCATCATTTTATCATCCATTGTTTATCTTGCTCCCTATTGACCTTCTCCATATTTTCATCTCTCAGTATAACCATTGAAACCTCGCAAAAATCTTACTCCATTGTAGACACAAAAATCCTTTCGTAATCACCTTGGTCCCCTACCACACCTATAATCACTTCCTCATCCTCAACACCTTAGCACCTACCCTTGCAGATCCCACACATTTTAATTTAATTACTTTAATTAAATTAATGTCATTTATCTCCATACATATTAATTTAATTATTTACATTAAATTAATTCACTACCCTCATACACCTATTTAATATAATTGCTTTCATTACATACACCTAACCTAACCACCCTCATCATTTGACCCATTAACCTAAACCCTAAACCAATGGCCTAAATATAAACTAACATTAGACCCATTCCCTCACCTCACATTAAAAGCCTCCTAAGGTCGGTTTTCATCGGAAAAAGAAAGAGACCCTTATCAAATGGCGGAACAACTACCTAGGCAACTTTTTAATAACCCGAGATATCTCACCCAAATCGCGTCGCTTAACCTAAACCGAAGCCGGTTCACCCTAAACCGATGCTTATATACGGAGATAGACCAAACAGTCTATATAGACCCATCTAAACCTTTTTAATCGGGTTGAACCTTGGGCATTGGATTTCCTTATCGTGAATTCAATCTTTTCGAACACGCAAGAGAAAGCAAGGATTAATCTGTGATCAGCCAAGATAACCAGATTCACTTGGGACAACAGTGAAGCCTCTTCTCAACACCTTCCAACATAGCTACTCTTCCACTGGGCTTTAGATCAGTAGCTCACCAAAAATAGTAAGTATCCTCCTTCCATCTATTTCATTTCTTATCATCAGCTTGTAGTCCTTGTGGTAAAGGAGCCTAGTCTTTTACCCTCTATCAATTCCATCTTTCCAGCTACACACCACCTATAACCAATCGTCTTAATACCTTTCCCAATTATTTATCCGACCTCTTCATAATTTTAGACCTTTGCAATATATTCACACCCACTCTATGATCAATCCCTACCTTCTACCAACTCCACCTTTTCCCAAAAACTCCAAAAACCTAGATTGTGTGACTCCACCAGCCTCGACTTAACCGTCGTTGGTTCATTTCTAACTATTACCAGTCATAGTCAAACCGTCATCGATTCTGAAAAAACCATCATCGGTCTTTGTGTCACCTGATCTCTGATAGAATAACAACTTGTTTCTAACCTATACCTTCCTGAAGCCTATTTGACCTTTAGATTTGTATCTAACCTAGCCTGTTAGCTCAAATTCACCTATAACCAACCTACTTGACCTCTAGATCTCCTTCTAGCCTAGCCTGTTAGATTAGATCTAGCCTATTGTGTTTTATATGAGATGCCTAAATCATATTAAACTACAGTAGGACAATCTTTACTTTATTTTCAGCATTGAATTGTTTTAAACAATGGACTGACAACCATCTAGGAAGTATCACACTTCTAGGATCTAGCACATGCTAGGCAGTCCACTGCATATATCATTTAACTCTCTTTTGTGGTCTTGTTTTGGTTCTTATATAGGTAGTTCCTCCTAGCCAAAAGGAAGGTCTCACAATCACTTTGATCTAGGATTTAGATACGTGTGCATACAACCTTCAACCATCTCAAACCAGGTATTCCTCTTACCACCTTTACCTTATCTGTTTTGTCAAGTACTTCTCAGAAAACTAAGAAATCAGGTGAAACATTTTGGCATGCCCGGTGGGACCCATTCGGGGTTCCTTGCATCTTTCTTCATTCCTAGGTGAAAAATTGTGTGTGTTTGTTTCCCTTCTAATAGCATTCACATTAATACCTTCTCCTTGGTAACATTCTCTTCTTTCTATTTGCTCAAAAGACACATTTCTTTTGGTGTATTTAAAAAGAACCTTCTTATTCTTGCTTTTTGCATTTTAGTGAAAGAGCATCCCTCTTCCTATTCATCTATTACTTTCATCGAATATCATACTTTCGATTTGGGTTTAAAACAAGTGCATTCCATTCTAATTTGTTGCATTAGCTCACATTAATTGAGGGCAACCTATACACTGGAGGTCATGACCAGCTGATGGTTGACAAATGAATCGTAGAAAAGCACTTCTATCCTTTTCTCTTTCTCTGTGTCTTACCAAATCACACAAATAGTCAAAATACATACATTCTTAAACAACATCTTACCTAGAAGAAGTTGTAGATGATCACACGATCATGGTATAGTGGGCACCCAGCATCACTTGCTCTATCGAGTCATACTTCAGAGTGAAGCCCGCCCCCACCATAACATTCATGAAACCTCACCCTTTAGAATTCTTTCTTCATAGGAAGCCTTCCTCACCAA
Organism: Taxus wallichiana var. yunnanensis; assembly: GCA_018340775.1. NCBI lineage: Eukaryota > Viridiplantae > Streptophyta > Pinopsida > Cupressales > Taxaceae > Taxus > Taxus wallichiana. Next base: position 436,183,569 of record CM031239.1, read on the forward strand.
GAAATTCTATTGTTCTATTCATAATAGTCAGTCCATACAAATAGCATAAGTTGAACAAACGTAATAGAATAGGCACTCTAGGAATGTTCTTTCTTAGTGTTCTGCTTGATTTGCATTTTGAGGTGAGAGCTTTCGATCATTCTTTTTCTCTTTCCTTGCACACTCCCAATCATAGTCGGTGTATTCTAACTTCTGGGTGTGCCTAGACCACATCTACATCATCCTCAAACTTCAGGGTTTGATTTAACACCAAATTTTAAATTACAACCACTTTTCTTATTCTCTATTTCAATTTCATAGAACTGCCACGGTTATCTTTAACCAAAGATTGGTTTAAACCTAACAGCGTCATCTAAAGTCTTTTGGGATACCTATCCAAAAGACACCTATTTCACCTTATGAGATGTAAAATTATCCTATCACCTTTCATATTATTGTTACCTTAATCACAGTCACCTTACATCTCATCCTTTGCGCAAAAATTGTCGATGCAGGGACCATCATTTAATAAATCATTAGTTTTCACAAGATAGCAAGCATCGGTTACCCAAACCGGCATTGGTCACCCTGTGCTATTTTACAGCTCACCAGCCAACCTAATTCACTCACCGTTGATTGTTTTCCTAGTTTTGTTGTGTTCTGTGTCATTCAGACATAATATAGTCCTACCAAATCAGTTCCTATCCACATGGTGTTAACCCGTAGTCAGGCAAGTGCCCTCGTGTTTCACACTAGTCAACTACCGCTCCCACCTAGCCCTTCATCACCTAGTCCTTCGTCACCTTCCATCTTATCATCCATGGATCCTAATCAACCCATCACCATTCCTACACGTGACACGGAGTTTTCACGACTCCTAGATCAAAATCCTACTAATTTGAGCCACTAACTCACCCATGCCTCCACCTCACCCATGCCTCCACTCAAGATGCTTTGGGTCAATTGGTCTATGACATTCCGGTATCCTTATCTCCATCCCTAATGATCGCTTCCACCTCGGCTCCACCTCCTACCATGGTGACCTCACCCATTTTATCCCCAGTTGTGTCCCAACTAGGTCCCACACCAGCTTTGACCGCTGCATCCGCCACCTCTATTGCACTCGTAGTCTCCACTATACCTTCATCCACTACCCAAAACATAGCATCCTCCACACCTATTGTCTCATATATACCAGTCGCAATGCTACCACCCTTGGTGTCGTTAACCTCTACCCCATTTCAAAACGTTTTCCTTTCTATTCCCCAATCTCTACCTCCCATCTCTACCAGGGTCACTACGAGTGTCCCACCCACACATACCTACTACCAAAATCACCTCCTGTTTCATCGGTAATTCGATCTAGGTAAATACACTCAATGTGTGTCTCTTAATTCCCACCTCCTTATTCGACACCACCATATTTTGGAATTTCCTATTCTTCACATGTCCAACAACAACCTCCTTTCACTCTGGGGTACCCGATCTAAATCATGTTTAGGGTCCCCTCGATTTTTCTAACTCTCCTGTCCAAGAAGAAAAGAGCAAGTTCTAAAAAGGGTGAAAAAGTTGCAAAAACAAGCTTGGGCCAGAAAAAATCATGAAAATTGGCTAAGTCCTAGTCCAGGCGGTCCTTGGGACAGTTGGGACGTCGGGGCGCGAATCGGCCGAAAAGCCTCGGGCGGTCAGTGCGAAGCTTTGGGACAGGGACATCGGGACATGGGGACGCGGGGGCGAAAAGGAAAACCGGCCGAAGGTAAAAGAAAATTGACTAAGCTTTGTCTGGAGAAAGTTGGGACATCTGGGCCGTGAGGACGTGAAGGATGTGAACCACCGGATCGGCCGAAAGAGAAACTTTCGCCCGGGGCCATAGTTGGGACAAGGGGGACGCGTGGGGCACGGAAGGCGAAGGAGCCGAGAGCCAATCAAATAACGCCACGTGTCTTCGGCTCAAAGAGGGACAGGGAAGCCCGAATCGGGTGGATCGGAGGAATTTGTCCCAGACAGTTTGGGACAACCGGGCCAAAGGGCGCGAGGGATGCGAAAAGCCGGCAGGCCCGCGGATGAATCAGGAAATGCCACGTGTCACAAGGGAAAACGTCCAAAATTTCAAAGGGCAAGGTTTGAAGCGTTGGCCCGAGCCAATAAAAAGAGGACACGTGTCCTAAGGAGAAGGGAGTGTGGAGCTCGGGGAGGAATTAGAGAATTTGGCAAAAGTTTTGGCCAAAAACTAAAAGGTGAAGGATGACCCCGCCCCTGTCCTCCAACCAGATCATGCCACGTGTCCCAAGTGGCGGGGGCGGGGAAAAAATGGAAATTTTCCAAAGTTACAAAAGTCAAAACTTTCAAGGAAAACCCATGGGGTAAGGGAAGGAGAGAGAATTTCTCATCCAATCAGCGCCCGACACGTGTCGTCCAGGTGGCGGAGCGCGGGAAAAATTTCAAAACCCATTTTTGCCTGTTTTGTGCCCTAAATCTTCAGATCGCCATATCTTTCGATCCAGAGCTCGGATTTGCACGTTCTTTATATCATTGGAAAGCTTATAAAATTCTCTACATGATTAGGGGTCAATCTTGAATTTTGGTTTAGTCTAGAGAGAGAAAGTTAAGAAACAGCTCTGACACGTGTTCATGGCCAGAAATGACATTTCAGCGACCAAATTTAATACAGAATGGGTCGCATTCTCCTCCAATTCGGTCAAAAATGATAGGGTATGGGTTTGTAAGGTCCCCATGCCATTTTAATGCATTTGTAGTCAATGAGGAATGGGCTCCCATGTTTTGTATGTTTTCTCTCTCTTGGGCTCGACCCATGCAATGTAAAAGCCAGATTTGGCTCATTTCTAAAGGTGGAACATTTTTGGCATAGCAACTTCTTCTTTCACCTCCAGCAAGTGATTGTTGCAAGAATCAGACCTCTTCAAAGACTGTAACAGAGTTTTTACCTCTCTGAGGTTGTAATGCATGGTTTTGACACTGGAAATGATAATGCAAGCTTTGTGAATGGGTTTGATCCTTTGTTTGTATTATTTGCTTCATTTCGAGATCCTAAATTATATCTTATCGGCTTTGTGTATGTTTTATGTTGCAATCTTTGGTTTGTGTCTATTTGCATGACAAAAATATTCACCACTCCTTTTGGTGCATCACCATCTTTAGTTAGTTTCAATTTTTGCATTTCTATCCCTGTCTCCTTGCAATTTAGAGTAGGATTAGGATCTGAACCTCTGTAGTTGTGCAAATATAGATCTAAATCAGAGGAGTTTGAGGAACCAGCCTCTAATCTAGAGATTCCTCTCTCAGTTTCACAAGTCCCACACTTGGAGAGAGGTTTCCATGTTGTGCAATCACCTTTGGATGCTAAGACATCATTTAGAACCTTGATTTGCATCCAGGGGTGCTGTGATTTTGCACTAACAGTTTTGGCACGCCCGGTGGGACACTAGAGGTCTCATTTTTATTGCAGCAAAGTTGATGTGCATCTGCTGCAATTTTCTTGCTTGAAAAGAGCTATTATTTGCATATCTGGCGACTCCAAGGGGAAGAATCAACTGGTTTCAGCAGTGCAGGCCTGAAAACTCATGAGAAGAATCACCACAAGGTCAAGAGTTGGAGAAGAAGAAGTGTTGTTTGAATACCTGCAATTATCTCCAAGAAGAAGCAAAGAGGAAGAAGGATTCAAAGGTCTCCATCTCCACCAAATAGAACTCTCTCAACTCCTCCACCTAGTAGGCCTTTCATTCAGTCAACAAGGGTTTTAAGACCAATTAGAATGGCACAAAACAACCCCTATGTCAACTTCACAGGCAGCAGCCCACTTGCCCTCAATGCACAACATCCAATTCCTATTGCAGCCTTGAAGAACATTCCCTACTTCACTGGAGAAAATCAGACTACTCCAGGTGATCATGTTAAAGATATTGCTAACCTTTGTGCGATCCATGAAATCAATGAAATGCAAGTGGCTATCAAGTTGTTGGCATCTTCATTCAAGGGTAAAGCATTGCAATGGTTTAGAAGCCTTGGAGCTGGTTCTATCACAAATTGGAATCAGCTGTGTATAGCACTTCATGAGCAATTTGGAGAAAAGGGAGACAACTTGTCTCTTTTGGAGCAGCTGACAACCATCGAGAGCTCCCGATGAGCGGTGACCGATTTCAACTTGAGATTTCAAAAGACTTGGGAGAGAATTCCGGTGGCGGTCGGCCAACGCCAACGAAGGTGCTTTTCTCTACTATCTCAAAGCTCTAAATTCTGATATTTCTATGTTGATTCAGTCCATGGGAGGCATAACTATCCCTATGGCTTATAGCATTGCCATTAGGGCTGAAAATTGTTTGATCCAAGTGGCAAAACTTGCCCCTAGACCTCCCATGCCATTGTTTCCAAGTTTAGAGAGTCCAAACACCAATCAAGCACCTAATTTGGCTCCTTCTCCCACTCCTAGAAATCAGAGTTCAAATGAAGCTTCCACTTCATCTCCAAGTGCCCCAAATGAGCTTCAAGAAGTCATGAAGCAATTGCAAAACCTAGGCAATGAGCTGGTTACTCTCAAAGGCAACAAGCCCAAGGTTTTAGACCTTCTTATCAACCCCAAGCTCAGCCTAATAGGCAGCCATACCAACCACAAAGGCCACCTAATCCAGTTGCAAATATGAATCAAACAAGGCCTCCTACCAATAGACCATTTCAGCCCTATAATCCAAATGCCATATCTGCCTCTAAGGCATTGGTGCCAACACAAAACAACATTGCTCAGGAGTATGATTGGTGTTTTCCATGCAATGAGCCTCATAACCAATCCATGTGCTTCAATGGTGCTTTGAATCAAGCATTAATGGTGACAACTCTTTTGGTGTGGAGGGTGAGGGCGATCGAGAAACAACCAACAACAAGAAACATTCCAACAGCAATCAGCCCCAAATGACACCACATTGGTAAATTGGCAAGCAGAGATTTTGTGGCATGAACCAGGCAGTTTCTCAAGGTGTTGCAGCCAACACAAGGTCAAAAAGGAGGAATTTGGGTGAAGAACAGCCATTAGCCCCAACCAATCCACAACCTTCCATGGCTCCACAAATGGTTGGCAAACAAAATCCAATTTCAAATGCACAAGGGCAGCCAAGAACAGCCCCTAGGCCAACTCAAATACCAGTTGTTGCTGCCCACATGCAAGGAGTGAATGTGCAAACCAAGGGACAACAAAGAGATCCTTCATCACCATTCAATATCATTGATCAGATGAAGAAGACAAATGTCAATATATCAATGTGGGAATCCCTATCTATCCCAGGCCAAAGAGATCTGCTGCAAGCTGCCATGAAGGACTGGCCAACTTCAAATCAGCAAGTTCAGATGCAAGACAAAGTGCTTACAAATGCTGCCCAGCCTGAGGGAAATCATGGAGGACAGCAAGGTAAAATGTTGAAGCCCCCTCCTTTCTATGTTTCATTGATCATTGGAAATCAGCTAGTGCACAATTGCATGATAGACTCAGGGCAAGTAGCTCAGTAATGCCTAAACAAATAGCTGATCAGCTAGGGCTCCAGTATGAAACAACATCCAAAGGGGTAGTGCAGCTGGATGGGACAGCAGTAACAATAGTTGGAGTGATTAGAAACTTGAGTCTTACCTTGCATGCATGTCCAAATGTTGTTGTTTTACAAGATGTATCAATCATAGACCTTCCACCACTCTTTGCCCTATGCTTGTCAAGGGACTTCACAACCAAGATTGGGGGATATTTGTCTGCTGATTGGTCACACATGCTTTGTTCAGAATGAGGTATGGAACTAAGGCTACAATCAGGTCTGAACCTATTGCAAACTTTCACATTGAGCCTTACACTCCAAGTCAGATTAATGCCAATTGCTCAGCATTTGATCAAGAAGATCACCCAAGCATGAAGCCGACACACTAAGGTTGGAAGCATCCCGGATCTAACTCTTGATGAATGGGCAAACAAGATACATGCATTTGATCCTTATCAAGAAGTGGAAGAATCTGAGCTAGGGGTCTATTGCATACACGAAGAAAATCAGCCTATTCCTAGCATCACCAAGCCAAACCACAAAGATGACAATGAGGTATGGCAGCTGTTTTTTGATGGATCAAGGAGTAGACAAGGTGCAGGAGGTGGAGCCATGCTTGTTTCACCTCGAGGAGTAAAGTACTATTCAGCTTTTAGATTTCAGTTTGCATGCTCCAATAACACTGCTGAATATGAAGCCTTGGTGCAAAGGGATGCATTGGGCAATCAAGAGAAAATAAAGAACTTGCAAGTCTTTGGTGACAGTGAATTGATTGTAAATCAGGTCAAGGGACAACATGCTTTGCCAAGAATGATCTTCTCGGGTGCTACTGAAGAGGGGGTGTGGGACCTCATGGAAGATTTTGAGGGTTTTGGCATCAAATCCATTCCTAGGAAAGAGAATCAAGCTGGCGTGAGGGCTTGCGGCGGTAGGGGCAGCCTTTGACATTGTGGAAAGCATTCAACAAGACAAGGTACAGCCAAACATCCACGTGATTGTGAGGCCTTCAGTGCCGGATAACAATGTCAGTTGGCAAGTGTTTGAAAATGACCAGCAAATCATCCATTTCTTGCAAGAAGAAGCTGAGTTCTCAGCCAAGAATCAAGAAAAATTGGAACAACAGTATGGTGACCAAGTAGTACAGCTGAGAACTAACAAGCTGCCCAAGGGACTTATCACTTTGGAGTCCATTTTTAACCCCAATGATCAGTTTAGAAAGGAAAAAGCAAACATTCAGGTCAAGAGAGAGGATTCAGTATCCATCTTGGTAGAAGAGAACAAACCATTGCAAATTGGAAGGATGACAACTGAACAAGAAAGGTATGAGTTCATACAGTTGTGTCAAGAGTTCCCTGATGTGTTTTCTTGGAGCTATGAAGACTTGAAAGGTTTGATCCCAACTTAGCTCAGCATACCATCGAATTGGATCCAAATACTAAGCCTATCAGGTAGAAACAAAGACCAGTCAATCCACACATGGAGCCTCTCATGAGGAAAGAATTGGACAAGCTGATTGAGTCAAGGATCATATTCCCAATCAAGCATTCTAGTTGGGTTGCCAACTTAGTTCCATTCAGAAAGAAGAGTGGAGAGATCAGATTGTGTGTTGACTTCAGAGACTTGAATAGAGCCTCTCTCAAGGACCATTACCCACTCCCTTCCATGGAGCAAATCTTGCAAGTTGTGGCTGGCTCAGAGAGGTTTTCACTACTTGATGGCTACTCAGGCTACAATCGATTATGGTGAAGGAAGAGGACCGATTCAAGACAGCCTTCACACCAAATGGGAACTTTTGCATACGGGAAAATGCCATTTGGGCTGTCCAACGCTAGTGCTTTACCTTCGAAGGGCAATGGACATGGCATTGAAAGTTTGATTAACAATGTGGTGCTGATTTACCTTGATGATATCACTGTTTTTTCAAAAATGCAGCAGACCACCTCTCTCATTTGAGACAAGTCTTCACGAGGTGCAGGAGATTTGGAGTGTCTTTGAATCCTAAGAAGTGCATCTTTCTTGCACATGAAGGAAAGCTCCTTGGCCATATTGTCTCCAAGGAAGGATTAGCAATTGATCCAGAGAGGGTTGAAGCCATAAGAGCACTACCATTGCCAAGCCACAAGAAAGCCCTTCAGAGTTTCTTGGGAAGGATAAACTTTGTTCGGAGGTTTGTCCCAGATTTTGCAGCCCTTGTCAAGCCCATCACCAAAATGTTAAAGAAGAGCATGGCTTTCAAGTGGACAGCAGAAGGCAAGGAGAGTTTTGAAGCAATCAAAGAAGCCATCTCTCAAGCACCAACTCTCATCAACCCGGACTTCTCCAAGGATTTCATCCTCTATGCATTTGGAGGTAATGACACTATTTCTACCATTTTGGTACAGCAGAACAAGGATAATGATGAGCAGCCAATTGCCTTCTTCAGCCAGGAGCCTAGATGACTATGAGGTGAGGTACTCTTTTATTGAGAAGCATGTACTTGCAGTAATCAGAAGCTTGAAGAAATTCAAGCATTTAGTCTCAAACAACAAGGTCCAGTTGCTGGTCTCACATGCTGGGGTTAAGGACTTCCTCCTCAACAAGGATTTGAATGAGAAAAGGGCAGGTTGGATCACCCGTGTCATGGAGTATGACATTGAGATCAAGATCACCAAGCTGGTAAGAGGGAAAGGATTGTGTGAGCAGCTGGTTTTGGGAAAGCAAAAGAAGTATGCAATGAAGAAGAGGCTGTTTTGACAGTCCAGGACAGCCATGAGCCAAGTGGCAATCAAGAAGAAGACAATGCTGCCCCCACTCCTTGCTGGACCCAAGGCATTATACACTTCCTAGGCACAGGCCTATGCCCTCCGGAGATGAACAAGACCCAAAGGAGACACTTCAGATTGCAGGCTTGTCCCGTATGCCATTGTTGATGGAGTTTTGTTCAAGAAAGATGTGAATGGAGTGTTGTTGAGATGCATTAGCACAAATCAGATTCAAAGGGTGTTGGAAGAGTTTCATGGTGGACCAGCTGGTGGTCATTTTGCACCAAGAGTGACAGCTCTAAAAATCATGAAGGCTGGTTATTATTGGCCTAAAATCTTCAGTGATTGCTATGCATGGATCAAGAGGTGTAAGAATTGTGCATTCTTCACAGGAAAAGAGAGACTTGCTGCCCTTCCATTACATCCAATCTCAGTTGACCAGCCATTCATGCAATGGGGTTTGGACTTCATTGGAGTCATTAATCCCAATTCAAGCCAAGGGCACAAATGGATTTTGATAGCCACGGACTACTTCACCAAATGGACAGAAGCAGTAGCACTCAAAGAGGCAAATGAGTCTAGCATCTTAGACTTTTATGAGGGGATAACAACCAGATTTGGTGTACCTGCTACAATAATCTCTAGATAATGCATTGGCATTCATTGGATCTAAGGTGACTGAGTGGGCTGTCAAGAATGGTATCTACCTAAGCACTTCATCAAACTATTACCCTCAAGGTAATGGCCAGGCCAAGTCTACAAACAAGAACTTGTTGAGGATCATTAGGAGGACTCTTGACGAGAATCAGAGGTCTTGGCATACCAAACTGAAATCAGCCTTATGGGCTGATAGGATAACTCCCAAAAGATCCACAGGTAACTCTCCATTCAAACTTGTCTATGGAAGAGAGGCAATCTTGCCCATGTCACTTGAGTTGCCAACATTGGAACTCATGAAGCAGCTGGAGTTGCTAGAGTTTGAGCCCATGGAGGTGAGGTATGCAGAGTTGATGGAGCTGCAAGAGATCAGAAATCAGGCATCCCAAGCAATGGAGAAGGATCAAGCTTTGATCAAGAAGACCTTTGATAAGAAGGCCAAGGATAGATCTTTTCAAGTTGGAGATCTAGTGTTGAAATGGGATGTGGATAGAGCAAAACCGGGAAGGCATTCAAAATTTGATGCCATTTGGAGTGGCCCATACATGGTCACGAAGTGCAAGAACAACAATGCTTTCTAATTGGCCTCATTGGATGGTGAAGAACTATGATTCCGATCAAATGGAATCTATCTCAAGCGTTGCTTCTAGAGGAAATTCACTACCTTGTAAATATTAGATTAGATTTTCATTCCTCCAAGTGCTTGTGCACATTGTTTTTCTGTAGGTTAGTTTTGTTTTCCCTAAGTGCTTTGGCACAACTTGCTGTCCATGGAGATGTTTTGCAGTCCTTGCTTCCATCAGGTGATATTCCATCTTCCTCCTTACACATTCTAAGTCAGTTGGGGTTCTAAACAGAATATTTGATGACTCCATGCCCATGGACTGCTTGAGCAAGCTGGTATCTTCTACCTAGCGGTGAGTGACCCCATTGAGTCACCAAATTGTTATCCAAAATTCACCCCCGGGTAAAATTGATAACATGCATCAAAATACTCAAGTCCCAGGAAATAGATTGATTCAAGGCAAAAATCATGTTTCTAGGGTCCCCTCGGATTTTTTCTAACTCTCCTGTCCAAGGAGAAAAGAGCAAGTTCTAAAAAGGGTGAAAAAGTTGCAAAAAACAAGCTTGGGCGGAAAAAATCATGAAAATTGGCTAAGTCCTAGTCCAGGCGGTCCTTGGGACAGTTGGGACGTCGGGGCGCGAATCGGCCGAAAAGCCTCCAGGCGGTCTGCAGCGAGCACAGGGGAGGTTGGGACATGGGGACGCATGGGACGGGACGCGTGAAAGGGAACCGACCAAGTAAGGTAAAAGCAAAATTGACTAAAATTGACTAAGCTGCTTTGCGAGATGAACAGGTTGGACATCTAGGCCGTGAGGAAGGACGAAAGGGCGTGAACAACCACTGGATCGGCCGAAAGCGAGAGAACTTTCATGCGGGGGCAGTTGGGACAAAGGGGCGCGTGGGACGCAGAAAGCCGAAGGAGCCGAGAGCCAATCAAATCATGCCACGTGTCTTCGCCTCAAAGAGGGACGGGAAGCCCGAATCGGGTGGATCGGAGGAATTTGTCCCAGATAGTTTGGACAACCAGGCCAAAGGGAGGGACGCGAGGGACGCGAAAAGCCGGCAGGCCCGCGGACGAATCAAGAAACGCCACGTGTCACAAGGAAAACGTCCAAAATTTCAAAGGGCAAGGTTTGAAGCGTTGGCCCGAGCCAATAAAAGAGGACACGTGTCCTAAGGAGAAGGAGTGTGGGAGCTCGGGGAGGAATTAGAGAATTTGGCAAAAGTTTTGGCCAAAAACTAAAAGGTAAAGGATGACCCCGCGCCCCTGTCCTCCAACCAGATCATGCCACGTGTCCCAAGTGGCGGGCGCGGGAAAAAATGGGAAATTTTCCAAAATTACAAAAAGTCAAAACTTTCAAGGAAAACCCATGGGTAAGGGAAGGAGAGAGAATTTCTCATCCAATCAGCGCCCGACACGTGTCGTCCAGGTGGCGGAGCGCGGGAAAAAATTTCAAAACCCATTTTTGCCTGTTTTGTGCCCTAAATCTTCAGATCGCCATATCTTTCGATCCAGAGCTCGGATTTGCACGTTCTTTATATCATTGGAAAGCTTATAAAATTCTCTACATGATTCTGGGGTCAATCTTGAATTTTGGTTTAGTCTGGAGAGAGAAAGTTAAGAAACAGCTCTGACACGTGTTCATGGCCAAAATGACATTTCAGCGACCAAATTTAATGCAGAATGGGTCGCATTCTCCTCCAATTTGGTCAAAAATGATAGGGTATGGGTTTGTAAGGTCCCCATGCCATTTTAATGCATTTGTAGTCAATGAGGAATGGGCTCCCATGTTTTGTATGTTTTCTCTCTCCTGGGCTCGACCCATGCAATGTAAAAGCTAGATTTGGCTCATTTCTAAAGGTGGAACATTTTTGGCATAGCAGAATCTTCTTCTTTCACCTCCAGCAAGTGATTGTTGCAAGAATCAGACCTCTTCAAAGATTGTAACAGCTTTTTACCTCTCTGAGGTTGTAATGCAGTGGTTTTGACATTGGAAATGATAATGCAAGCTTTGTGAATGGGTTTCAATCCTTTGTTTGTATTATTTGCTTCATTTCAGATCCTAAATTATATCTTATCAGCTTGTGTATGTTTTATGTTGCAATCTTTGGTTTGTGTCTATTTGCATGACAAAAATATTCACCACTCCTTTTGGTGCATCACCATCTTTAGTTAGTTTCAATTTTTGCATTTCTATCCCTGTCTCCTTGCATTTAGAGTAGGATTAGGATCTGAACCTCTGTAGTTGTGCAAATATAGATCTAAATCAAAGACTTGGAGAGAGGTTTCCATGTTGTGCAATCACATTGGATGCCTAAGACATCATTTAGAACCTTGATTTGCCGATGAGGATTTAATCATGGCACGTAAGCTTGAAATTTGTGCCATCAAAGAGAAGAAGATACAATTATGAAACAAGAACTCCTCGTTTAAATCACACGATACTTCCTCTTCCTCAAAACCTCAGACAAGTTATTCCAAAGCCAAGGGAACTACCAACGCAATGGTACTTAAGGCTGGCCCTGCCCATCCATCCAATCACACTAAACCTTCATCCAATCTATCACTAGTCCAGCCTTCCAATTCAAATGCAAATAAAAGAAATACACCTCAATTGGGGAACCATATTCATCTATTTTAGAAAATCTTATTAAAACTAATGTCATCACCCTTCCTCTTATCAAACCACATACTGGTTTCGACCCCTCTCACCCCATACCAGGTTGGTACAAGGAAAATGACTACTGTAACTATCACCGTAAACGGCCACAGTGATAGTAATTGTATCACCTTTAAAAACATTGTTCAAGGAATGCTTGAGAGTGGTGAGTTAGTCCTGATAACCCTAATGCACTTGCCAATCAAGACCTTCATATTTTCAAGAAACCATTCCCTAACCATTCCCCATCTAATGATCAAACTGATAATGCCTCTCATAATGAAAGTAATACATGAGAGGTACATGTTATCTTTACCGACTTACCACCTATTTCCCAAATATCTCATATCCCTCCATCAAGGAAATCCTAGCACTGAAATACTCTACCCCACAGAACCTACTTTATCTGTTCCTCTACCCATAGAGGAAAGCCCTTGACCTCCCCGTACACCTATAGAGGAGTCCCTCATTAGCACCAATATCATTTCCCCTTCAGCTTCTCTACCCAAAGTGAACTACTACCAATTGTACCTCCTCCACCCACAGAGGAGTACCCATCATCTTCTCCACCTATTTAGGACCTAATAGATCTCAATTACCACTTGGTGACCATTCTCCAACAGCTACCCAAGATCATACGGGCCTACTTTCAGCTCTTTTACCTATAGAGGCTGAATCCAATGAATTCCATGTTTCTTAGACACATTTTATGGGAATACCCACTTGCTCCACATCTACCTCATCTACCACAGTGTTGTTCTCACATTTGGCTGACCACCTAGATTATGTTGATAGGTCTTTACTTTGGGGACATCTCTTACTCCCGGTCTTAACCCAAATGCAATCATCTTCCACTGACACTTCTACCATCTATCCGAAGATGTTTCAACAACCCAAACCACACATGAACATAACTCTTGATATGTCTTCTATTGCATCATCCTCATCTATACCCGCCTCTCTACCTACTAGCCGATGTGTTCCAACACCATCTCTCGTATCTAAACCCACTAGTGTTATAGGGTCCCACCCACATCAACCTTGCACATTCTCCTGTCAGGATACACTTGACCACATCTTCCCATATACCTATTAAACCAATCCCTCAACCTAAACAAAAAACCCAACCTTCTAATCCGCATGCACCGACCTCACCAACTACACCTTTATCACCTTCACCCCTACCATCCATCTTGGGACCTCACCCCTCTACCTTAACAAAATCTAATCTCTCCAGGGTAAACCTAAAACTCCTGGACCTCTTCACCACACCTACTGAACTCTACCTAGGTGAACCTTGTGTCCTTCATCACCATCTATCACTTCTTTACCTCCTATACCACCATTACCTTCTATACCTCCTTCACTACCTATGACGTTTTCTTCCACCTCACTCATGCCTCCCTCTCAACCTCGATCAACACCTACCGTGGCAGCTCAATTGTCCCCTTGGGTCACTCATCTGCTCCCACCATATGCCTTACCATCTATGTCACATGATCTCCCTACACCTCTACCTAAGAAAATGCACCAAAAATCAAAAAAATCATTAATTTCCAAAGAAGTGGTTAAACTTACCCCTCTTTCTATTGTTGCACCTACACCAAAGAAAGTACAACCCAAATCCAAGACTACATCACCTCAACTACCACCATAACTACCCAATCTTCCAACCAAACCTACTTTCACTTCACATTGTGATCCACTGGTGGGATCATACGCCACTATCTTGGCTAACCTCCTAGAAAGCTCTGTTATCACCCTCCCTCCGCTTAGACCTTACGACCCTCTTAAACCTAAACCGAAAGGGTTTGATGATACTAAAATTTGTGCTTACCATCGTGTGCCAGGACATGATGTTGAGAATTGTAAGGGTCTAAAGGTTTCCCTCATTCAATTATGTCCTTCTAACCCCAATTTTGATGACGATGACCTCCTGGATGATGAACCTATTTTACCCTCACCACCTTCTTCACATCTTCCTCCTACACCTATACCACAACCTCCACCCTCACAGCTCATAGATCCACCCCCAAAATTTGAGATTAACATGGTTCACATTAGAGAACTTGCCACACCTCCACCTAAATGTTGTTGTCCCTACTAACCTCACAAGGATTTTCTCCTCCAATAGGTTTTTTCCCTTCATGTCATTATATCACTTACCCTACGCCTTCTCCATTTGACATTCCCTCAAATCAACATGGTACACATCACTACACGTATGTAGAAGGGCAAAGAAAAAGTAACTAACCCACCAACCAATCCTATACCCAACATACCATCTACACCCATACCTCAATAACTATCTGCGGCCCTGCATACCCCATTTCTAATGGCGTCACACATCGTACCATGCTCAAACAACTACACCAATCTCCCCTCAAAATGTCATTATACGACCTCATCCAAACTTGAGTCACATCGTCAAGCCCTCATGGAGATCCTTCAATCTATTAAGGTTTTACCTAATGACCCCACACCTGTAGCATCTATTATCACACCTCATCATGTCACCTCACTCACCAAATTACCATCTACCTCATCACCTCCACCTGTTCACCAAGTTTCTATCCTTAGTTTCTCAGATGACGAAATTGTCCCCCACCAAACCGATGACCCAAATCCTACACTTTTCATCTCCATCCATATTAATAATATACATGTTCGACGTGTTATGATCAATGGGGGCGCTAGCATTAACATCATCTCCTCTCACGCATTCGAACAAATGCGCATACCCAACAACTACATGCATAAACATCCAGTCATGTTGCATTCATTCAATGACACTATCACCTCTACACTTAGCACTATCATCCTCCACATTCATGTGGTCCCCGTATTGTTCCCAAGCTATTCTACATGTTGGAAGGGGAGTTTCAATATAATTTGTTGCTCGACAGACCCTGGATTCATGCCATGGGTTGTGTTCCTTCTACTTTACACCGATGTGTAAAGTTCAAACATGAAGGACGTTCCTATACCATTCCAGCTGACCCATCACCTTTCAAAACCTACAACATGCTTTACTAGCCCAATGATGTCCTTGTACCTATTAAGGCATCTACCTCCCTACCTATATCTTCTTCACACATGACCCCATCCACCAGTGCCATTATAACCTCACCTTTGCCCAAATCTTCTATTCCCACCGATGTTGTTGCTTCTACCAGTCACACCTTAACTTCCCAACTAACCGACACCTCCACCGATCTAGCTTCAAATGCTTCCTCCATTCCAGCCACCCATATATCAACCACTGATCCCTTGGAAGGTGTTTTTCAATGTCTCACTATGGGGGAGTATCGCCTATATAATGTCAATACATTCCTTACTCCACAAGAGTATGGAAACCTTCACCAGCATCCTCACTACGATCACTGTATAGGCGAGTGTCTCCTTTATGGTCCTCCCTCCTCCTTACCCACCTTACCTATGGGGGACTTGATATTTCCACTTACACACCCGAACCACCATCACAAACCCGACCTTTTCAGCTGACCTTCAGTCACTTACCAACCGCCGCTTTGCTCACACTTTCCTACACCACTGTGCCTGGAAGGGTTTTGGCTTTGGCCTTTATGAACAAGGTCATCACACCATTATTTCATGTACCACACGTAAACACAATGATCGTAGTGGAATCGGTTTTACTGAACTACCTACCAAAAAGCCCCGTATTGAACTCATTGAAGACATTGACCCCTCTCCACCTTCTTCACCTACCTCACCTTCACCACCTTCACCAATGGAGTCGATGGATCTTGAATCTATCCCTCCTACCTTTTTTTCCATAAATACCATTTCCTTGGGGCCTCTGACCTATCACCACGATGGCGAGGCTCCTTCCTCTCTTCCTTTCTTGTATCCTGACATGATAGGGGATGATACTCCTTCTATTAATGTCATTCAATGTCAGGATGATGAGTCCATACTCACCTACCTTGGTGCTGAAGACTCTTATATTCATCGATCATTACCTTCTGAGATGCAAACAATGTTGAATGAATCAACTATCAAAGTCAACATCCACACTCAGGATGACCCCCACATTCTCAAGATTGGCCAATCTCTGGATGTTACTGAATAAGAAGCCCTCACTTCTTTTCTTAAAAGTCATAGCCATTCTTTTGCTTGGTCCTATGCTGACATGCTTGGCATTAATCCCACTATCATGATCCACAATATTGTAACCATTCCCGGTGCCAAACCTGTAAAACAAAAATTGCGAGAAAATGCACCCTCACATTGCTCTTCTTGTCAACATGCGAGAATAACTTCAACACCTTCTCTCGGTTTCCTTCATCTTTCCCATCGATTACCCCCAATGCATTTATAACATCGTCCCTGCACTAAAGGAAATCAAGGGACTTCACATTTGCACCGATTTCCGTGATCTCAACCTTTCTTTCCCAAAGATGATTTTCCTCTACACAGTATTGACCGGTTGGTTGACCTTACCACTCGGCCATAAGATGCTTATCACTTACAGATGGTTTCTTAGGTTATAATCAAATATTTCTCACCCCGGAGGATCAACACAAAACCACATTTATTACCCCTTGGGGTACCTTCTACTATCGAGACATGCCTTTCGGCCTTAAAATGACGCCTTTGGTGCCATGTATCGGTTTACTTTATGACCTACATCTTCCATGATATCATGCATCGCATATTGAAAGATTACGTGGATGATCTCTTGGCTAAATCTAAATGTCGGGCTGATCATCTCACTATCCTCGAAACCATCTTTGACCGCCTCATTAAATATTGCATCTACCTTTAGCCTAAAAAGTGCATCTTCACGGTCCTCTCAGGAAAGCTCCTGAGATTTATCATTTCCTTACATGGTATAGAAGTTGACCCTACTAAAGTCAAGGCCATTTTGGAAATGCCTCTACCCACTACCCTTAAACAACTTCATAGCCTACAAGGTAAACTGCAATGTATTCATCGACTCATTTCCCAACTCTCTGACTGTTGTTAGCCATTTCATAACCTCCTCAAAAATCATGTCTCTTTCAAATGGGATGACCACTTTGCCACAATGCTTTTGAGGCCTTAAAACAATACGTTCTCCAACCACCCATACTTATTCCACCTAAAGACGACCAACCCTTTTACCTATACATTTCTACTACCGATCACTCTTTGGGGATATGCTCGCTCATCGTGACAAATAGTATAGGGAGGAGGCGGTTTATTACATAAGCCGTACCCTTCTTGATTATGAAACTTGATACACTCAACTGTTTCACTCGGAATGACTCGTTCTATAAAGCAGAGATAAGAGTTAGGTGCTAGGAGGAATACCTGTAGAATGTCGAGATGGTGTGCGCGTACCGTAGAGAAAGATCAGGCTGACTGAAGAACTCCTTTTTGTCTTGGAAGGACTACTGCGAATAAGAACACAAGACCACAAGATTTTAATTAGACAATAAATGAGGAACTCCTTGGCTCAGGAAATATAAAACTTCCTTTGAAGGTGGTCAGTTCCCCTGCTAATATGAATTAACACAAAAGACTGTAAAGTATCAATTAAATTGTTTCGTTGAACTGGGTAGGGGAAAGGCTAGTTTTCTAGTTTTGATCAGAGGAACCGATGCGATTCGATAACCGATGCGATTCACTAATAACCGTCTTGGTTCGATAACCGATACCGGTGGGTTCTAGGATCTTCTTGGTAGCTATGGTGTTTGTAAAGGCTGGTTTATGGATGATATTAGGAAATGAGATGATGAGGGGTAAAGAATGACGATTAGATGCAATGGCATGTTGGGTAGTGGATTCGAAATGGATTTAGGAGGACTTGTGATTCAAAGAGCATAAGAAATGTTATAACGAGAGGACATGCAAAATATGACTTCTTGGTTTTGTGAAGATGCAAGTTGATCTCCTCTCTTGCAAGAACTTCGGTTTCTTCACTCATCTTTGCTTGGTTAAGTGAAGATCTCGGACTCTGTTTTTCACTCATGCATGCTCTCTGTGATCCAGAAATCCTTTGACTGATCTCCAAAATGAAATTCCGATCGTTGTTTTGGTTTGGGGAGCCCATTTACGAGGAACCGATGGCGGTTACACATGTAACCGACGGCGGTCGAGTAGGAAACCGGCATCGGTAAGGAAAAAGTAGGCTATTTTTAGTAAAATAGCCCACCTTCCTAACTTTTCTCCCGAGAGATCGGTTGCGGGCTTGGTCAAGTGGGCTAGAAGGTCGGCTTTGGGTGCGGGTAAGGAGGCATTAGTTATGGATGTGAGTCTAGACCAAGTCATGGGTCTTAATTAGGTTAGTTTAGGGTTAGGGCTGGTCATGATGAGGTGGCAAAGTGAGGTGGTGGGTAAGGTGATGTGGATTTATCAATTATAAGGTAATTAATAAATAATTGTGTAAGGTTTAGGTGATGAGGTTAGATTGCGAGATGAGATGCGGGTCACAAGGGTCGTAAGACACAAATTTGGTGTCTACATTAGCCCCTTATTGTCGTGTAGCTTGTTTTGTAAAGTCTGCATGCATAATAATATGAAGTGGTTACTCTTGTTAAGGGTATAGGTAATCCCCTCAAATCTATCACGAGATTGAGTGAACGGGAAATCGGGGATAGGATTGATAATGGGTAAATGGGGTAGAGGGGATGGTAAGATGGTGGGGTAGGTTCAAGAAAGCGAGGACGCATATTGAAATGCCATAAGTACGACTAGGGTACGTGATTTGGCGAGCAAACCAGGCGGTGCAGAGGCAAAGGTCGATAGTTTATCAAACAAGGGTGATATAATCCCAGTATCAAGGCATAGGAAGTAGCCCCGGGGGTATATAACGGTAAGGTACGAGGAACGTTTAGGCATGTTCGGCGGTACAAAAGGTTGGTTTGGTTGAGATAAACGCAATCATGGTCTAGAGTGCAGGCAAAGTTGGTCGACAGATCAAGTCAAGGACCCTAATCATGCTAAAACACGAACAGGTGAGCTCGATTGAACAAAAAACTACCGGATGGGTGGATAAAAGTGTATGGTGTTGATTTTGGGTAAGGGATGGAAGTGGTGCGGCCGTGGGTCGGGCCAAGTTGTTGGGTTGCGGCCTTGGGTCGGGCCAGAAGGGTAAAGGGAGGCCTTGGGTCGGGCCAAATAGTGAGGGCGAGGCCTTGGGTCGGGCCAATTGGTAGGTTGAGGCCTTGGGTCGGGCCAAATTGGTAGGGCGAGGCCTTGGGTCGGGCCAAATGGGTAGGGCGAGGCCTTGGGTTGGGCCGAATAGGTAGGTTGAGGCCTTAGGTCGGGCCGAATAGGTAGGTTGAGGCCGTAGGTCAGACCAAATTGGTAGGGCGAGGCCTTGGGTCGGGCCAAATGGGTAGGGCGAGGCCTTGGGTTGGGCCGAATAGGTAGGGTGAGGCCTTGGGTTGGGCCGAATAGGTAGGTTGAGGCCTTGGGTCGGGCCGAATAGGTAGGTTGAGGCCTTAGGTCGGGCCGAATTGGTAGGGCGAGGCCTTGGGTCGAGCCAAATGGGTAGGGCGAGGCCTTGGGTTGGGCCGAATAGGTAGGTTGAGGGCTTAGGTTGGGCCGAATAGGTAGGTTGAGGCCTTAGGTCAGGCCGGATAGGTAGGTTGAGGCCTTAGGTCAGGCCGGACAAGTGAACAAATGGTGTGCAGCAAAGGTGGATAGAGGCGATATTGGTGAAAAAGAGGCGAAGGAGAGTGAATGTGATCCGAGATTCGGAAGGCGAAAAGATAAAGTTGAAAAGGGTGGTGATCATGGTAGAACGAGGAGAAGCATCCAGCAGGCAGGGACAAGAGGGAAGACAAGGGCCACCTCAAGCTGCTGCAACCCAAGAGGTAACGTTTTGTTTGTGATTTGACTACTGCATGTTTTGTGAATAAGATGGGGGAGAGTAGGTGGGTAGATATGAGAAAGAAAACATGATAACAAGGGTTGCAGGTGAGGTAAGTGTTACAGGGTAGGCAATCAGGGGTTTCAGGTATGTTTGTATGTATAAAAAGGAATAAACGAGCAAATTATTGTCGTAGGTGGTTGTTTTTAGGGAAGGTGTATGTAATTGACAGTGACCGGTAGCGGTTAGGAGGAACCGGTATCGGTTACTAAACCCGATCTGCGATTCTTGGAGGAATTTCAGATGTTTGAAAAACCACTTGGAGTTGAATGGTTGTTTGTTGTTTTGGTGTATGCGGCGGAGCGGGGTTGAGGATGAATGATAGTGTGCAGCTGGTGTCATCGAATCGGCGGATGTAACACCAGCGGAATGGACATTGATAAATCGTTTGGGGTTAAGTGGAATCTGTTATTATTCACGAATCGCACGTAACCATGGTATGTTACAGGCGTTGATTGAGAGATGGAATCCCGAGACAAATACCTTTTATCTGCCAACAGGGGAGATGACAGTAACATTGGAAGATGTGTTCCGTATTTTGAGACTCCCTATTACAGGAGAACCAGTATATCAGGCACTACCTAGCGCGGCACGGGGAGCGATAACAGCAGTATTTGGTCCATACGCATGAGATTTGACACAGCGAGGTTTATCCTTTACGTATGGGGTAATGTATGCAGCACACCCTGAGGAGACAAGGTTAGCAGTGATATTAATGATAGCGGTAGGGTATTATGCATTACCGAGGGCAGAAGGAGGAAGATTTCCAAAGGCATTGATGTGTGTTATCTGGGAGATGGTAGAAAGGAACGTTACGTTTGCATGGGCACCTGCATATTTGGCGAGCTATATAAGGGTTTATGGGCTTGTAGGTGAAATCACAGGACGACGCTGGATTGTTCATACTTATTACACTGTTGGGCCTATGAGCACATTGTTTGTGTGCGACCAATAGGCCAATCCCTCCAGGCAGGAGAGACCGGAGTACAGAGGTTGGGATTCAGACGATGGGTCCAGACAGAACAAGAGGCAAGATCTCAGGCCGTGACGGGTGACATTGAGTATTACAGGCAGGTATGGGAGAGAGTGACGGTTGCGGATATCTGTTGGAGGCCTTACGGGAACTATATGGTAACAGAGAGCATAGCTGAGGAGTTAAGGGGTGTAGAGCGAATGAGGTGGATCGCGGGGCACAGGCCAGGTGAATATGAGAGGATTCCTATAGATCACGTGCGGCGACAATTTGGATTTGTGCAGGATATACCCCTGGCTTATAGACCATATATGAGGATCGACGCAGAGGCAGTACTCTCACCTCCCCAGCCAACACCTCCAGAAGGTCCTGAAGAGGTAGCAGCCGATCGCAGGGTAATGGACGCAGGAACGACAGAGGCCTATAGATTATGGTGGGTAGCAGAACTGCGAGGTGTACGTGAGCGCCCTGACATAGCTGTGATTACAGCAGAGAGGGATCATCTGCAGCATTTAGTTCAGCAGCTCCAAACGCAGGTGAATGAGACAAGAGGATTGTTAGCAGTTGCGGAGTCACGGGCGGGGAGACTAGAGGCTGGAGTCCTCCATGCGAGAGGCGTATTCGGATGTTACGGGAGAGATTGGCGAGATCGGTGGGTGGTACCAATAGGCTGTGGTACCTTTGAGGACGAGAGGGCCCGGCGAGAGGGTCGACGATCACGATCATTACCTAGTTCGGGATGAGGCGTGAGGTTACGAGTAAATGTTAGCAAGGTATAAGAATAAATAAGGATGCCGACACTGCATGTCGATGGTAGAGAAGATGTATTTGTTTAACATCTAAATAAAAAAGCGAATATGTATGGTGATTTGAGTTACGATAAAAATAAGAATGTTTGCGTTGTGGTTTTTGGTGTTTTGAAAAAGGATAAAGAGGAATGTGATTAAATAAAAATACACAAAAATATTTATATTTACCACACATGATAAGTTATGGTAGGGGATGGTCGAGCTAACCTTGGAGACCCCATGTCTCCGAAGTCTTTGCCTACATAGCCCATTGCACAAAGCAAGGAGGGGCCTCAGACCGATGTAGTTCTCCCTTAGGATCAGGGAGAGGCGAATTCAGGCAATTTTGGTACGGTTTAGGCAATTGGTTGGTTGGTAAAAATATTAAGATTGGTAAAGGTAAGATTGATGATGTTGGTAATGAATTGGTGATGTTGTAAAAGGTATAAGGGAAGTGAAAGTTAGCCTACCCAAGTAGAAGGGAACCATGTCCTGATTAAGGTCAACACACAATCCTAGATGCGAGGCAAAGCAGAAAGAGTGCTCCGTAGGTGAAAAGAGCTAAACAAACCACACAACGTAGAACGAGCTTGGAGCCCTAGGTACCGTGCATAGACGAGAAGTCAATAGGTGAAAAGAGTTGTGTGATCACAATATATCGAGCGTACATTACATCCCTTGAGTTGAAACAAATGGTGAGGTGAGGTGGATGATATAGCTGAGGTACGGAGAACTTATTACAAAGTGAGTGTTCTGACGGAAGAGAACCTACCCTAAATAGACAAGTCCATGACTCAAAAGTCCTTTTGAATGAGGCTTTTATTTTATTGAATGTAGACTGATCGATGCGGGAAGTCTACAAGGGATATTGATTGTATTATTCTTGAGGTCTTCACGAAGCTGATCGATGCGAGAAGCTTCTGCTAGAGGCTGACTGTGTATAGCTGTCCTTCGAGGGAGCAGTCTATTTATAGTAGCAGATATGATTTTAGTGCATAGCTGTCCTTCGAGGGAGCAGTCTATAGAGAATAGCAATAATTTGGCATATAGCTATCCTTCGAGGGAGCAGTCTATATTTAATTTAGATGACTAGATGTTCTTTTTAGCGTGAAGCATCTAGTTTAGTAGGAAGTTTGACTCAAGAAAATCCCCTAAGAATACGGCTTATTTTAATACTTTGAAGTCATGGACTAGACTAAAAGGGGAAGGCCTCGTTAAGGGGAGGTGAGAGGTGAGCTTGATTTTATTTCGAGATGTAGGAAACAAGTGCATGTGGTGGTATGGGAGCTCAAGGGACGAGCAGTAGGCGGATAAGAAGTGATATAACACTAATTTCAATAATAGAATGGTCGAAGATGCAAGGCATTAAGGGGCTCGAGCTCGGAGTTTACCATTAAGCGAAGTTAAATGATAAGTACCGAGATCCATAGGTGTGAGTGATTATATAAGGCCCAATCCAATTGGGAGCAAATTTTCCATGTTTTCTCTTTTCTAGTTTGGTTACATGTTGATTCTCTTTGAGGAAAAGATCACCAACCTTAAAGGTACGCTCATGAAGTCGCTTATCATAAGCATGTTTAATGCGTTTTTGATAGATTTGAAGGTGATCAAGAGTCCGTGTAAGACGGCGTTAAATCGAAAGCTCCAATTGGGCTAACCGCTCTTGGCGGAAATCATCGTTGGAGAAATATCACGAAGAGATATTCTAAGGGAGGGTATTTGTATTTCGAGAGGCAAAACAGCCTCGGTACCGTATACCAAAGAAAAAGGTGTGGCATTAGTGGAGGTACGAATACTAGTGCGATAAGCCCAAAGGGCAAAGGGGATGTGATCGTGCCAATTTCTTCCGGATTCATTGACAACTTTCATGAGGATTTTGGTTAGTGTTTTATTAGAGGACTCGGCTTGCCCATTGGCTTGTGGATAGTAGGGTGATGAGAAGCTAAGTTTGATACCAAAGTTGTCGCAAAGGTCTTGCAACAACTTGTTTTTAAAAGATTTACCATTATCTGTTATTAGGCGATGAGGAATACCAAAACGACAGATAATGTGATGGTTAATGAATTCGACAATTTTTTCTTTTTTGATTGAAATGAGTGGAATAGCCTCCACCCATTTTGTGTAATATTCGGTCACTGTGATTATCCAACGGTGACGTTGTGAAGAGGTCGGGTGAATCTCACCAATAAGGTCTAAACCCCATTGTGAGAAGGGCCAAAGATCTCGAAAGCGACTGGAAGCGGGTGGCTAGGAGTATGTTGAAGGTTGGCATGTTGTTGACACATAACACAACACTTGACATATTCAGTAGCGATCGTTATTGAGAGTAGGCCAATAACCAACCAAGGCGAAGGATTCATTTGGCCACGGCAAGAGCCACTAAAATGTCCACCACAAATACCGTCATGGACTGTTGGATGGTATGAGTGGCCTCCGCCTGATTAGACAGGCGAAGGAGGATGCCATCAAAGCCACGTTTATAGAGAAGTCCCCATGACAACATAACGTGAAACACTTTTAAGAAAAGCACGTTTTCAGTTACTAGTAAGGTCGGTGGGAGGACAGAGATTAGTAAGGTAGTCGTGAAATTGGTGGTACCAGTATCCTACGAACTAGTAGACACGGTATTTATTGTACAAACTACCGAGGTTGAATAGGATGGGACAAAAGTTGTTGGACCACGGCGAATAATTCGAGATTCGGTTGAGTGCGGCGGGAATTTGCGAGGCTAAGCAAGCCATAGTGTCCGCAAATTTGTTAGTGGAGCGTGGAATGGTTTGTATAGAATAGTGAGTAAATAAGGCTAGAAGTGAATCCACGTAGTGTTTGTATTTTTGAAGTTCCTCGTTTTTGCATTGGTAGACGCCCATAACTTGATTGACTACCAATTGAGAGTCACCAAAAATGTTGATAGATTTGATGCCTAAGTGTAACGCAACTTGGAGACCCAGAACAAGGGCCTCGTATTCCGCTGTATTATTAGTGCAAGGGAAATCAAGCCGAAATGAAAGAGGCATAGGCTCAGCGTCGAGAGGAATGAGAACAACGCCGGCTCCTCCGCCGCGCTGGCATTTAGATCCATCGAAGAAGAGGGTCATTTGATACAACTCTTCCCGGAGTGAAAGAGTGGCGATGAGTTCGTCGGGGAAGGTAAAATTGGTAAATTGTTCCCCAGGTAAAGGGGCCTCCGCAAGTTGGTCTGCAAGAGTTTGTCCTTTGATTGACTTCTGTTGTACGAATTCAAGGTCAAGGTCAGCGAGGAGCATAAGCCATCGAGCGATACGTTGGTTTAGATGCGGTTTGGCGTACATATAATGAATGGGGTCTGTGTTGGTGATGACAAAAGTTTTGTGATTCAGGAGGTAATGTCGGAGTTTGGTGGCTACAAATGATAGGGCAAGGCACAATTTTTCTACATGTGTATACCTAGTCTCATAATCCACGAGGGTACGACTTATATAATAAACGGCCTGTTCTCGTCGTGCCGAATCCCGATGTGCGAGCATAGCACCTATAGCATGGTCAGTGGCGGAAAGATAAAGGTAGAAAGGGCGGTCGTCCTGGGGTGGGATAAGCACGGGTGGCTGCAAGAGATAGGATTTGAGAGCTTCGAAGGCTTGGTGACACTCCTCACTCCATTGAAAGGCAACGTCCTTTTTTAGAAGGTGATGAAAAGGGTGACATCGATCCGAGAGTTGGGAGATGAAACGCCGGATGGATTGAAGTTTACCCTGCAAACTACGCAATTGTTTGAGGTTCTTGGGTGGGGGCATTTCTAGGATAGCTCTTACTTTAGATGGATCGACCTCAATGCCAAGAAGTTTTCCCGAAAGAACACCAAAGACACATTTCTTTGGTTGAAGGCGGAGAGAATATTGTAACAAAGCGATCAAAAATAATGGTTAAAACATCAAGATGTTCACTACGATTTTTAGACTTGCAGAAGATCGTCGACATAATCTTCAAGGATAGTGTGCATAATGTCATGAAAAATGTAGGTCATAGCCCGCCCGATAGGTAGCACCAAAGCATTCTTAAGGCCAAATGGCATGACACGATAATGTAAGGTTCCCAAGGAGTTATGAAGGCAGTTTTGTGTTGATCGGCAGGGGCAACCAAAATTTGGTTGTATCCTGAAAAGCCATCCATGAGAGAGAGCATCTCATGACCTGCAGTTAGATCAACAAGTTGGTCAATGCTAGGTAAGGGGAAGTCATCCTTAGGGTAAGCGAGGTTAAGATCCCGGAAATCTATGCATATCCGAAGTCCCCCTGTCGCTTTAGTGATAGGTACGATGTTAGAAATCCATTGAGGATAGTCAATAGGCAAGATGAAGGAAACAGAAAGGAGTCGTTGGAGCTCCTCTTTGACCAAGAGAGCAATGCGTGGATGCATTTTTCTCAATTTCTATTTGACTGGTTTGGAATCGGGGTTTAGGGTGATGTTATGGACGGCAATGGTAGGATCAATTCCTGGCATGTCAGCGTAAGACCATGCGAAAGCTTGGTTGCGAGCACGGAGAAAGGTAGTAAAGGCGGCTTGTTCTGATGTGTTAAGGGATTGTCCAATCTTCACAATGTGAGGATCCTCCTCCGTGTGGATGTTGATTTCTATAGTAGATTCGTTCAGCATGGTTTGGGTTTCAGATGGTAAGGCTCGTTGAATATAAGAATCATCCGCGCCAAGGTAAGTGAGGATGGAGTCGTCATCCTGGCATTCAACAACATTAATCAAAGGCGAATCCTCTTCGATCATGTCTGGATACAGAAGGGGAAGAGAAGATGGGTCCTCATTATCACGTTGATAAGTGAGAGGACCTATGAAGATAGCATTTATGAAAAAAAAAAGTTAGGAGGGATGGATTCAGGGTCTATAGATTCTGTGGGTGATGATGGCAAAGTGGGTGATGATGGTTTGGTAGGGGCGACGTCTTCTTCTTCCAGGATACAGCTGACAGGAGGTGTCTCCTGTGTAGGTGTTTCGGGAAAACCGAGACCACTGCGATCATTATGTTTACGGGTAGTCACGGGAATGAGTGTATGTCGGCCTTGTTCGTAAAGGCCAAAACCAAAGCCTTTCCACGCACAACGAGTCAAGAAGGTGAGGGCGAAACGACGATTTGTCAAGTATTGAAAATCGGATTGGAAGGGAACCACACCAAGAGGAGGTTCAGGGGTAATGGAGGATGCGTCAACACCCCCATACGTTAGGTTAGTGCGGCAATGGGGTGGTCCGTAAGAGATTACCTCCCCCACGTGACGGTTGTAAGTGGGATGTGCATGTAATTGTCCGTACTCCTGCGGGGTAGGGAAAGAACTAACATTATATAGGCGGTACTCCCCCAGCGTAAGGCGCTGAAAAACATCTACTAAGGGGTCGGAGGTTGGAATGTTAGCTGCGGGAAGGGAAGTGGTTTTTGCGATGGTGGTTTCATCAGTTGAAGGCGTAGGCGCGGTTGAGGTGGATGGTTGAGGTACATTTGAAGAGGATGGTTGGGTTGAATGTATGGGTGTCTTGATTGGTATAAGCACATCGTTAGGGCGGTATAACATATTGCAGGTTTTAAAGGGGGGAGGGTCAGCTTTTACGGTGTAGGACTTCCCCTCGTACTCAAATTTTATGCATCTATGTAATGTTGAGGGAACGCATCCCATGGCTCGGATCCAAGGACGACCCAACAATATATTATATTGGAACTCTCCTCTCAAGACATAGAAGAGTTCGGGTAAAGTACGTGGTCCTACCCGAATGTTGAGGATCACGGTGCCTAAGGTAGAAGTAATAGCGTCATTGAATGACCGCAACATGATGGGGTTGGCACACATGCAACTAGAAGGGATATTCATTTGTTGGAAGGCTTTTGAAGAGATGATGTTTAGGCTAGCACCCCCGTCAATCATAACACGACGTACCCGAATGTCCCGGATGTAAGCTGAGATGAAAAGAGCAGGGTCAGGATCTTCTGTACCAAAGTCAACAATTTCATCTTCGGAGAAACTGACTGCAGCAGCTTGTTGTACAGAGACAGAAGTGGTTGGGGCAGTGGGTTGTTTGGTGAGAGAAGCAACGTGATTGGGTGTTAGAATGGAGGCGACAGGCAGGGTTTCATTAGGTAAAACCTCTATCCCTTGAAGGATCTCAACGAGAGCTTGTCGATGAGATTCAGAAGTCTGAATGAGATCATACAATGTCATTTTTACGGGTGATTGGTGAAGCTGTTTAATCATATTTCGGTGGGCAATGCCATTAGAGACGGGATAGGCGGGTCCGCGAATGACCACTTTAGGTGGTGGTGCAATCGGGATGTTTGACGGAGAAAGAGATGCCGCAGTGTGTTTTCTTTGCTTTCCCATTGTTTTTCTGCCTCGAGTGGCACACTAATCATATTAATCTCGTAGACTGAGATAAGGAAGATGGTTGGGATAACTCATGGTCTTCAAGAGGTGGGGTTGTAATAATGATAGATCTTGGTGAGGCGGGACAGATGGTATAGGAGAGGAATGGAAACTAAAGGTCTCTCCCTTCGTAAGTTGTCTTTCTTAATCTTTCTATCCTGGGAGAGGTGATCGACGAAGGATGGTTTTTAGAGCTTTGCATCCCTCCACATCATGTCCTGGTGTGCGGTGATAAGCGCAGATTTTAGACTCATCATAACCCATAGGTCGGGGTTTAGACGGGTCATAAGGTCTAAGTGGAGGTAGGGAAATGGTCACATTCTCCACCAACATAGCAAGGATTTTGGCGTAAGATCCTTTGAGTGGGTCAAAATCGGAAGAGGATGAGGGTATTGGTTGTGTGGGTTTTGGTAATGTTTGGGCGTGGTTGGTTCGCACGGGTGGTGGTTTAGCCGAGGGGTGTTGATACGTGGTTTTCACTAAACGTGATTTCTTTGGCGCAGAA
The DNA here is from genome assembly GCA_018340775.1 of Taxus wallichiana var. yunnanensis. Classification (NCBI taxonomy): domain Eukaryota; kingdom Viridiplantae; phylum Streptophyta; class Pinopsida; order Cupressales; family Taxaceae; genus Taxus; species Taxus wallichiana. Next base: position 436,212,245 of record CM031239.1, read on the forward strand.
GCTATGTTGGATGATGAGGCCGCAGATGATGTGGTATCAGAAAACAACCACGGGGAAATAGGAGTGACCGAAAACAAATCTTTTGATGATGGAATTTGTTTAGGGTTGATAGGTGGACAGGATACGCGGAGTGACGGTGTTGCTATACCCTGGAATTTCTGTATGGGTGCGGAAGGCGTAGGTTGTTTTGAAGAAAACGCAGGAGGTATGATATATTGATGTAAGGTAGAGGGATGGGGTCCCAATATGGAAGGTAGGTATGATGATGATGGTTTTGATTGTGATAGGGGCACGGATTGAGTTTGTCTCCTAGGTGGCGGGACGGATTTATTTTTGGATAGATCGAGTCGCTTAGGCGGGTGCGTTAGACTGGGCATTGGTGAGGTCCCAAGCATAGGGGAAGATCCGGTTAAGTTGATAGAAGTGGACGGGGCATTTGGTAGAGGTGAGGGGGGTGAAGGTGAGAACAGGGGCATTTTAAGCTTCTGTAAACACTTCGGGTATATGGTGGAGACATCAGGATCAGTCATTTGCATTTGAGTAGAAAAAGGGGTACTCAAACGTTCCCATAGGGCCTGTCTATCTTCTGTGGAATGACAGTCCTCACGTGTGAATATGAACTTTTGTACGGAAGAACGACGGGTTGTGATTCCAGTCCACTGTGGGTGTGACACAGGAGGTAGATGAGGCACTGTATCAATAGATGTTAAGAGGTCAACCGGTCGTTGAAAAGATTTAGGCGATGAGGGACTAATAGGTAGGAGGGCGTGTTTGAGGGGATCTGTCATGTTTAAAGAATGTGGTGATGTCAGTGTAAGAGATTTCTCGTCTAAGGATGTCAAAAGGAGTGGCGAGCCTTCCTCTTGTGCAGCAAGAGCGGTAGAAGGGGACGTTTGGGAAATAGATAAATTAGATAACATCCGCTCACAGTCTTGTAGGGATGTGGTGTAAGAAGACTCATCGATGAGAAGAGAAGTCCGGGCAGTTAACTCTTTTATGGGTAAAGGAATGATTTCACTTTGGCTTGATGGTGGTGAAGGAGGTTCAGACTCCTGTATTGGTGGAGAGGCTTGATTCAAAAAAATTTCAATAGAGGCTTTTGGTGAGAATCGAAGATGCATGGATCTCATGAACACTCTCCTCGGCTAAGATATCTTGGTTTACATTCTTGTTGGACGAGTGATTCGGGAATGGCTTGTTGAAAATTTTCAGATTTCGGTTAGCGGGCGTTAGGATTATCGAGGTTATATCCCCCATCAACCATTTCTTGCACTATGTTTTTCAACATCTTGCGATTTTCATGACTATGTCCTTTTACGCGGTGAAAGTTACAAAAGTTGTTTTCTTTGTACCAGAAGGTATTGCGCGCAGTGGAGTCAAACCCAGTGAGGTTTAATAGGGGGCAAGGTGATAGCCCCAAAGACTTTGAGCAACTTCTCCCAGGATGACGCCATAAGTTTCTCCCAAGGGAGTGTAATTGATGGGCTCGGCTTTGTACTTATAGGTGGTTTTGGCGGGGTATTAGAGGCGGTGGTTGGATTTGACCATCACCACGTGGGAGCTCCTTTGATTTAGAAGAAGTGGACGCGTGAGGAGTGGTGGTGTTTGGCTTGTTGGTAGAATCAGGAGTTCGGAAATTGGGGTTTTTGTTACGCAACCGCAATTTCTCCTCTTCTAAGGCTCGAATTTCTAATTTTCGGGCCATAGTAAAGGCCTCGTCGAATGTACGGAAAGTTTGAATTTGGAGGGTGGGGGAGATGTGCTTAGCGCAGGCCCGCGTAAACAGTTCGATAAGTTCGGTTTGAGGTAAGGCATACGTAAGTTGGTTGATAAGGCCCCGCCATCATCCAACGAAATCTGCGATAGATTCGTCCTCAAATTGTCGGATGGCATAGAGGTCGGTGATAGATACTTTCTTGGCAATGTTAATGGAAAAATGATCCAAGAAATATTGGGCTAGCTGGTTAAAAGAAAAGATCGAGTCTTTGGGTTAAAGCAATTATCCATTCAAGCGGGTCTGATAAGGACATGGGAAAGGTGCGGAGTAACAAGGCATCATCATGGGTGATCAAATAACAAGCGTGTCTAAATGATCGCAAGTGTTGTTGAGGATCCTCTTTACTGTTAAAACGAGTAAATTTTGGCAACTCCCATTGAGGAGGATATGAATGAAGGGGGACAGAAGGGTGAATGGGCTCCCGACAACTTGCTCGTATGTCAAGGCGCTACGACTTCCCGAAACAGAAGCCTCCAGGTTTTGCATTTTGTCCATCATTTGTTTGATGAAATCTGTGGTTGGATGAGATGATGGTGCGGTTGTGGTAAACGGAGGCAAGTTGGACCAAGGGCTTCCACTGGACAATGGTGGGGCTAAGTGTTGATAAGGTATGGAGGATGAGTATGTTGGAGCAACAGAATAGGGATGTCCCATATAAGGTGTTGAGGTTACTGGATACGTGTATGGGAATGAAAAGGTAGGCGGAGCTTGAGAAGGAAAGCTCGTGTGGATAGGTGGCAGAGAGCAAGTCATGAATGGGGTGGTCTGAAAGAGAGATGAGGTAGGGGCAGTTGGTGGTAACGATACGTGGGGTCCAAGATTAACCAAAGGAAAGCTAATCGAGGTCGTATGAACCTCTCGAAGCCGCCGGATTGGGAGACGGGCTAGCGATGCAGAAGTAAGGCGGTGTTATCGGGAGGAGTGGGAGCTAAATGAGCAGCTATACTAATAGGCATGCCAACAAGAGTGACCATCGGGCGTACGGTCGGGGCATGAGACAAATAGTATTAGACAAAGACCTTGGGATTAGCATCCAGAAATTTGGCAAAGTCCTTGTCTCCTACAGGAATTTGGGGGATCTCACTGGTGTCCGTAGGGTTCCCTATAGAATGTGAAGGGGGTGATTCAGGCAAAGACACAGAGCAGGCATGTGAAACCATGGTGGCGGCTTGCTTCCGAGTGATGACAACCATGGACAAGAACACACAAGAAAGTTTCAATCTATCAAGAACAAAACAACCTCAGAATGATGAATTTGGCAAGTTGTTGGTTTGTCAGGGGCTGATGAAGACAGTAACCGATATCGGTTTAATAACCGGTGTCGGTCAGAGAGCAGACGACGTCGGTCAGTTAACCGATGTCGGTGTCAAAAGTCTAGGATAAGAAGATATAAAAAGGCTGCTAATTTGATTTTTAGCAACGTTGAGTATATTTGTCAACTTATTGATCACGAAAGACAAAGTATGCCAGACAAAAACAGAATTTGAAAACAAGCAAGATGCACACACAAATCCAGACTAACCCTAGGGTTAATTTTAGTTATCGTGGGCTTATGCCTTTAGACGTAAGATGATGTCAATCCTAAACAACAAGACCTAGGGGAAATGTCAAGTTTATTTTGGCTTATAAAGTTACAATCGCACGGAGGAATACCGCGGAAAAGGGGGATGTTTGAGTGTTGTGTTAATTGTGAAGTGATTCGGTATGTGTTGTGCGGTGAAACTAGGTTAATTTCTGTCAATACCATGGATATCACCCCACGTGTATGACTGTTACATTAATCTATGTTCACTAGAATTGAAGAACAACAAGTAGGAATGCAATGCATGTGTTTTAAACCCAAATCGAAAATTATGTTCGATGAAGCAAGAGAGATGACTTTCACTAATGCGAAACTAGGAAAGCAAGACAAATTCTTTACGAAATATACAAAAAAAACGAATGTGCAAGTATGCTTCCTAAAATGAAAATAAGCAAGAGAAAGAAACCCAAAATGGGTCCCACCAAAGTGCAAAAATGTTTCACTCGGAATGACTGCCCTTCCAAATGATAAGAGTTAGGTGTTAGGAGGAATACCTGTAGAATGTTGAGATGGTGTGCGCGTACCGTAGAGAAAGATCAGGCTAACTGCGAAGAACTCCTTTTTGTCTTGGAAGGACTACCTGCGAATAAGAACACAAGACCACAAGATTTTAATTAGACAATAAATGAGGGAACTGCCTTGGGCCCAGAAATATAAAACTTCCTTTCGAAGGTGGTCGGTTCCTCAAGCTAATATGAATTAACACAAAATATCAAAAGTATCAATTAAATTGTTTCGTTGAACTGGGTAGGGGAAAGGCTGGTTTTCTGGTTTTGATCAGAGGAACCGATGCGATTCTATGATAACCGATGCGGTTACTAATAACAACTAACCGATTCTTTACTGATAACCGATACCGGTGGGTTCTAGGATCTTCTTGGTAGCTATGGTGTTTGTAAGGCTAGTTTATGGATGATATTAGGAAATGAGATGATGAGGGGTAAAAGAATGACAGTTAGATGCAATGGCACGTTGGGTAGTGGATTCAGAAACGGATTTAGGAGGACTGTGATTCAAAGAGCATAAGAAATGTTATAACAGAGGACATGCAAGATATGACTTACTGGTTTTGACGAAGATGCAAGTTGATCTCCTCTACTGCAAGCACTTCTGGTTTCTTCACTCGTCTTTGCTTGGTTAAGTGAAGATCTGGACTCTGTTTTTCGCTCGCAATGCTCTCTGTTGATCCAGAAATCCTTTGACTGATCTCCAAAAATGAAATTCTGATCCGTTGTTTTGGTTTGGGGAGCCCATTTACAGGGAACCGATGGCGGTTACGTAACCGACGGCGGTCGAGTAGGAACCGGCATCGGTAAGGAAAAAGTAGGCTATTTTTAGTAAAATAGCCCACCTTCCTTGCTTTTCTCCCGAGAGATCGAGTTGCAAGGGCTTGGTCAAGTGGCTAAAGGGTCTGCTTTGGGTGCAGGTAAGGAGGCATTAGTTATGGATGTGAGTCTGTAGACCAAGTCATGGGTCTTAATTAGGTTAGTTTAGATTTAGGGCTAGGTCATGATGAGGTGGCAAAGTGAGGTGGCGAGGTAAGGTGATGTGGATTTATCAATTATAAGGTAATTAATAAATAATTGTGTAAGGTTTAGGTGATGAGGTTAGATTGCGAGATGAGATGCGGGTCACAAGGGGTCGTAAGACACAAATTTGGTGTCTACACTCACCCCGAAAAACTTTGCTTAGGTTGCCACCAAACTTCACCATTACCTACTCAACCACAAAACCTATGTTGTGACCAACACGACCCCTTACACTTCATGTATGCTAAACCAAAATCAACATGTCACACATTGCTCATGCTTCTTGCTGACCTAGACCTCAAATTCATCCACCAAAATCTATCAAGGGCTGGCTATTTGCCGACTAGATCGTTGATGCACCTCTTCCTGGGAATCAATCTTTGAATTTTGATTTCCCTGACGAATCCATTGCTAACCTCTCTTTGGATGATGACCCTTACCAAATGACCTTATTCTTCGATGGTTCCAAATGTCAACGTGGGAGTGGTGTAGGCATTATCCTCATTCCTCTTGATGGTGAACCCATGCCCTTATCATTTAAACTTGACTTTGAATGCACCAATAATATCGCTAAATATGAAGCGCTTATATTGGGTCTCATGAATACCTATGCCTTAGATGTTAAGTCCATTAATATCTTTGGTGATTCTCAATTGGTAGTAAACCAATTCAATGGTGTTTATTAGTGTCATAATGAAATACTTCAAGAGTACAAACATTACGTCGCATCATGTTGACTACCTTTGACCGCTATAAAATTCAAACCGTTCTGCGATCCACCAATAAATTCATAGATACCATGGCCTACCTCGCTTCACCTACCAATTCAAACATCTTTGTTACCATAAAATGCATACTGAGACCTTCTTATAAATCTGGGTGTGTTAACCTCATCCGAACTACCTCCCTAAACACACAAGACCTTTGGTATAAGTAGCTTATGCAGACTACCTTTCCCTTTCTATATTGCCTCCTGATCTCACACGTAATGGACAATGTGCCTTTCTCAAAAAGGCCTCTCATTATGTCGTCATGGGTGGCCTTCTCTATAAATGAGGCTTTGACGGTATTCTCTTACGATGCCTCACCAACTCTGAAATCCCCTATACCATTAAAGAAGTTCACGATGGCATATGTGGAGGTCACTTTAGTGGCCTTGTTGTTGCTAAGTGCATTCTTCACCTAGGCTATTATTGGCCGACCCTCAATCATGATTGTTGTGACTACATTAAGTGTTGTGTAAAATGCCAACAACATGCCAATCTTCATCATACACCTAGTCATGCCTTACAGGTCACTCGTGACCTTTAACCTTCTCTCAATGGGGTTTGGATCTTATCAGAGAGATCAATCCCCACTCTTCCCTAAGACATCAATGGATCATCACTGCTACCAAATATTACACCAAATGGGTTGAAGCCGTACCCCTCATCTCCACTAAAGCTAAGAAAAAATGTGAGTTCATCAACAATCACATTATTTTTCGCTTTGGTGTTCCACACCACCTTATCACTGATAATGGAAAACAATTCAAAAATAAAAGTCTAAAAACTTTGAACATGACACCTTCGGTATCAAGCTTAGCTTATCCTCACCATATTACCCACAAACCAATGGCCAAGCCGAATCCACCAACAAAACCCTGAACAAAATTCTCATGAAAGTGGTTAATGATACTGGGAAGGATTGGCATACGCACATTCCTTTCGCTCTTTGGGCATACCATACTAGTATTCATACTTCCACTACTGCTACCCCATTTTCTCTGGTCTACGATACCGAGAATGTTTTTCTTCTCAAAGTCTAGATCCCATCTCTTCATATCTCCTGAAACAAAGATATGCTACTAATGATGACTTTCGCCAAGACCGTTTAGCACAACTTGAGTTATTAGACGAATGTCATCTTCATGCCCTCAACCATCTTCAAGTCTATCAAAAATGTGCTAAGCATGCATATGAAAAATGTGTCCATGAATGCACTTTCAAGGTCGGTGACCTCATCCTCAAGGAAAATCAACACGTAACTAAAGCATAAAAAATTAAACGGGGAAAATTTTCTCCTAATTGGCTTGGACCATACATTGTGACCCATGCCTATGGATCAGTGCTTATCACTTGTCTTCACTTGATGGTAAGCCCGAACCTGAGCCCCTCAATGCCTTGCATCTTCAACCATTCTATTGTTGACTTCTAGTCCTACATCACTATTTATCTAGTTCATGCTCGTCCCTTGAGCGCCATTTACCTTTCTCTTTTCCACCCCTCATCTCCAATGACTAAACAAGAATCATGTGATTACCCGTCACCCTTTGCCTTATCTTAAATATGTGCACCATGGCTCTGCACATGGCATGATTCTCATGGATACTTTTCATCTTCTTTTAGATGAGATCCCATGGTCATTCACCCTTGCCTTCTCAACCGGAACCAACCGCTTCATTATAGTCTCATCCAGGACTTAAAATCTAAAACAAAAACAAAAGATGAATCCCTCGAAGGACATCTTCCAATATAAGGGATTAACTCCTTGAGTCAAACTTCCAATATAATAGATGAATCCCTCAAAAGGACATCTTCCACCTTCAATTATCGCTATAATTAGACTGCTCCCTCAAAGGACAGCTATAAAAAGCTTGTAATTATGTACATAGTCTATCCAAAAAGAGGACTATTTTCTCAAAATTCAAAATTCAGAAGCTTCCCGCATCGATCAGCTTCATGAAAAACCTCAAGGAGACATATATTCATCCCGTATAGACTTCCCGCATTGATCAGTCTATCCAAAAAAACAAAAAAGTAAACTTTTTTGTCATGGACTTGTCTATTGTGATCTTGGATTCCTTGCCCAAGGCATTTCGCTCCATAACATATCACTTGATTACTTTCACCTCCTTAAACATTGTCTTTTCACCTCATACTACCTCAAGGGACCTTGTTAACTATGACATTTGGTGATTCTGTGACTATTTTTCACCTTTAGAGTCATCAATCATGCAAAGTATTTAGGGTCTTATGTTCACTAACCTCTCAAGATGTGTTTCACACATTTTGATCCTTGCCGATTGGGTGGCTTTCTTGCTCCCTCTTATCTTTTCTCTTTTTCATTACCTTTTGATCTTCTTATATAAGACTAGAGCCTCGAAACTTGTCTTTGAGATTTTCTTCTCCCACATCAATTAACCTAAAATCACCTTTACCTATCTACCTATTCTCAACCCCAACATCAATGCCCTCAACCTAATTATACCTATGACCTGGAATCAACACTACCTATCGACCTAAAATCACCCATACCTATCTACCTATATTCCACCTCACCTAATTGACCTTGACCTCATCATACTTATGACCTCAAATCCAACCTAACTATTAACCTCACTACCTATTCTTCTATCTTCTCATATTCTTTCCTAGCTTATGGGAGAACTACATTGGTCTGAGGTCCCTTTTTACTAGGACTATGTAGGTAGCACTTCCAGGGCATGGGGCCCTAGAAGGTTAGCTCAGCCACTCTTTACCCTAACCATTTTTCCCCACTTTTACCTGATTTCTGTTCATCTCAAAAACCTCGACATCTAAACCATATACCACATAACTTTTGCCACTTATATTATTTCACATTTTCATACATAACCAACATTTTCCACATTTTATACCATCTCATGCATTTATATTACCATTTGTTACCAAAATACCGAAATGAACATCCATGCCTAAACTAACCTGACTCCACCATGCCTAAACTAACCTAACTCCACCATGCCTAAACCAACCTAACTCAATCCATGCCTAAACCAACCTAACTCAACCATGCCTAGCCAAACCTGACTCAACCATGCTTAACCGACCTAACTCAATCCATGCCTAAACCTGACTCAACCATGCCTAGCCAAACCTAACTCAACCATGCTTAACCAACTTGACTCGATCCATGCCTCAACCGCCCCGACTCCCTCATGCCTAACTCACCTAATTTCCATCCATATCAAACCAACAAACATGGGTTTTCCACTTTTTATACCCTACCCGACTCAACCGACATCGATTACCCCTTAACGATGTCGAGTCTTCTACCCTCGCCAACCACCGTCGATTCTTCCCCACCGTCCTCGGTTCATCCCAACCACCGTCGATTACCCCTATAGCCTACTCATTGCCCTCATTGACCTCATTCTCCTTACCTCCTTTTCTTTTACCTCCCTACACCTACCTGACCACTTTACCTTCTTCTCTGGCCCTCCACCTTCTTTAACCTCACCTTGTTAGCCAATTGGCATCTCCTTATTTTACCCCTACCTCGGCCTTACCCATGTTGTGACCTATCTACCTAGACCCGGAACTGTTGGTGACCTGTGACCTCATGTGCTCGTTATACCTTGCGACATCGTTACCTATGTTGTTTGACCTAATGACCTTAGCTTTATATTGTCGTGACCAAAATCATGTCGTAATCACCTTGGTCCCCTACCACAGCCCTATAATCACTTCCTCATCCTCAACACCTTACCACCTACCCCCTACACTTCCACACATTTTAATTTAATTACTTTAATTAAATTAATGCCATTTGTCTCCATATATATTAATTTAATTATTTACATTAAATTAATTCACCACCCTCACACACCTATTTAATATAATTGCTTTTATTAAATACACCTCACCTAACCACCCCCATCATTTGACCCATTAACCTAAACCCTAAACCAATGGCCTAAATATAACCTAACATTAGACCCATTCCCTCACCTCACATTAAAAGCCTCCTAAGGTCAGTTTTCATCCCGAGAAAAGAAAGAGACCTTATCAAATGGTGGAACAACTGCCTAGGCAACTTTTGAATAACCCGAGATATCTCACCCAAACCAACGTCGGTTAACCCTAAACCGACGCCGGTTCACCCTAAACCGACGCTGGTTATACCAGGATGGACCAAACAGCCTATATAGACCCATCTAAACCTTTGTAATCGGGGTTGAACCTTGGGCATTGGATTTCCTTATCGCGAATTCAATCTTTTCAGATGTAGTAGCAAAGCAAGGATTAATCTGTGATCAGCCAAGATAACTAGATTCACTGGGACAATAGTGAAGCCTCTTCTCAACACCTTCCAACATAGCTACTCTTCCACTGGGCTTTAGATCAGTAGCTCACCAAAAAGAGTAAGTATCCTCCATCCATTTTTTTCATTTCTTATCATCAACTATAGTCCTTATGGTAAAGGAACCTAGTCTTTTACCCTCTGTCCATTCCATCTTTCTAGCTACAGCCACCTTCTATAACCAATCATCTTAATACCTTTCCCAATTATCTATCTGACCTCTTTAGTAATTTCAGACCTTCGCAATATATTTACACCCCCTCTGTGATCAATCCCTACCTTCTACCAACTCCACCTTTGCCCCAAAACTCCAAAAACCCAGACTGTGTGATTCCACTAGCCCCGACTTAACCATCGTCGGTTCATTTCTAGTCACCGGTCACAGTCAAACTATCATTGGTTACAACAAAACCATCATCGGTCTCTATGTCACCTGATCTCTAATAGAATAACAACCTATTTCTGACATATACCTACTTTGCACCTATTTGACCTTCAGATATGTATCTAACCTAGCCTGTTAGCTCAAATTCACCTATAACCAACCTACTTGACCTCTAGATCTCCTTCTAGCCTAGCCTATTAGATTAGATCTAGCCTATTGCATTTTGTATGAGATGCCTAAATCATATTAAACTACAGTAGGACAATCTTTACTTTATTTTCAGCATTGAATTGTTTTAAACAGTGGACTGACCATCTAGGAAGTATCACACTTCCAGGATCTAGCACATGCTAGGCATTCCACTGCATATATCATTTAACTCTCTTTTGTGGTCTTGTTTTGGTTCTTATACAGGTAGTTCCTCCTAGCCAAAAGGAAGGTCTCACAATCACTTTGATTCAGGATTCAGATACATGTGCATACAACCTTCAACCATCTCAAACTAGGTATTCCTCTTACCACCTTTACCTTATCTGTTTCATCAAGTACTTCTCAGAAAAACTAAGAAATCAGGTGAAACACGGTCACCCAATACCTCATCCAGACCAACCAAAGTATTTTGTGTAATCACAAAAGAGACCTCACTGTTCTATTGACATTTCCGGATCTCACAATAACCGGCATCGCTTACACTTAACCGCCATTAGTCACCCCCGACTAACACTAGTCTCTGTGTTTGCCCACACACCCTTAACAAAGACCTACCCACCTAATTCTATCTCACCCTCTTTCCCTGTGATCTACCCGAGACCTCTACCAAACATGCGGAACCCGGAACCAATCATTTGACCTTTGGATTCTATTATATCTTAGCTTGTTAGAATTAGATCTATCTCTTATTGTGTTTTTAAGTGAGATACCTAAATCATTTCAAAATAACAATAGGATTTACTTTGTTTACTGACATTGAATTGTTTAAAACAAAGGACTAACACCATCTAGAAGTATCATACTTCTTAGATCTAGCTCACTTTGCCCATATTGTTTAATTCTTTACGGTGGTCTTGTTTTCATTACAGGTAGTTCCTTCTAGCCAAAAAGAATCTCTCACGATCAAATGTGGATTTGATTTCATACACATGCAATAACCCATCAATTGACATTTAAATAGGTATTCCTCCTACGCCCGTTACCCTATCTATTTTGTCAATGCTTCTAAGAAACAATCTAAGAAAATGTGAAACACATAGGTATAACAACTTACCACAGAGAGAGATTTGGCATGGCATGCATTCGAGGCCACAACTATGGGAGATATTGTAAATGATCTAATGACAATGATGGATGATATCAGTACTATAGATTCTTACATGAGGCAATGGTAGATCTTAGAGGCCTTTGAGATCAATTAGATGGGTTCAAATTCTGCCACCAAGGGGGTGAGATGAGAGACCAGAAATTCCTATTGTTGGAGAGAGTAATTTCTAACTTGATACATTATGGATGTATATATATTGTATTTTTGTATATGCCTTATGATAAAGGTACACATTTTGTATATGGATTTCCTTGATGACACTTTGATGTAGATATATGTAGAGGAAATTTGTGATGTAGACATTGGATATGGACATTTAACATTATACATATGATGATAAGATTGTTTGTTTTTTATGTATGATTATTTTTGCATAAGTTACATGATGATATACATCGTGTAGATGATGATTGTGATTTTTATGGATATATGATGACATGCTCGTAGCTTAGCTTTCAATTTCAACACCATATTTCATAATACATGGTAAATTATTACTATTCTAGCCATACCACCTATAGGTATGGCTATTGTTTTCTATTTAAAATCTCTAAACTCAGATATTTTCGTGATGATTCAATCACTAGGAGGGGATTCTTTACCACAAGCATATGACATTGTAGTCTAGGCTAAGAATAACTTGATTGATGTCAAGAAGCTTCCCCAAAGGTCCCCCTACTAGTATATCTAGAAATAGCCCTACTCCTCAGGTGCAAACCTCAAATTCCACCCAAGCTCTAGCATCTATATATAACTACCCATCCTCTCAAGGAACCACCACTCCCGTCACTCTCCTACCACAGCCTCAACATCTTATTCCATGGAAATAGAGGAAGTAAAGAACATCCTCAGGAGATTTTCAAATGAGATAGTCAATTTGAAGAGGAATCAAGGTGCATACCCTAGACAAAACTATCAAGGCTATCAGGGTGGAAAACCCACTTATTCTCAAGCAAAATAAAAATAACCAGAGACCACCACCGCTAACGTAACCATCTAACCAGATTGTTCCAGTCCCAACTCCACTCTAGACTCTCCCACCCAATAGCAGGAGAGAGATGATTCTAGGACAAAATAATTTGGAAGAATACCCTAATGCTTAGTGTTTCCCTTGTAATACCCCTCATATGCCAAGATATTTCCCCAAGGAAACCTATAGAAACAAAGGTGGCAAAGCAAAGAGCTAGAGAAGGGTATGATGTTAATGCTGACGGGCCTTACCAATCCCTAGGGTTTCAAAATGTGGCCTTGGTGGAAAATGCAAGGGATGTCCCTAGAACAAGAGGTTGAGATTACACCTGAGCATGTACTTTTCTCATGGATCAAGGGGAAGAGTTTTTATTTACAAATGAGGTGTCCACTCCTAACCTAGTTCAATCGATTACAACACCCATTCTAAAAGAAGGATGATGGAAGTGGAAACTCATGCTCCTACCATGATGAATGAAACAAGGAAGGAGCCTCCGACATTCATAGCCCCTCTCCCTGCAACCATAAAGGAAGCTTTGATAGCCATTCAAAATCAAGAGCCTCCCATCCAACAAAAGAAAGGTTGAAATACCATCCAGTCTCAAAAGCACAACCACTCAGAACCAATGAACATAGTCAAACAGCTCAAAAGGAACCCACCAATGTATCATTATGGGATATCTTGGGCATTCCCAAACAAAATGAATTTCTCAAGAAGCATTGAAATCCAATGGTGGCACAATGATGACTCGAAGGGGGAAGGAACAACCTAGAATGACTTCGGATCCAATAATCAATACTAATGAACCAGAAGGAAGGGGTAAGTAAACCAAGACCCCAACCCTTTTTATGACTTTGATAATTGGTAAAAATTCTTTCACAACTCCATGATTGACTCTAGCATAAGCACTATGGTGATGCCCAAAGTAATTGTAGATGCCCTTGGAATCAAGTATGAACCCTAAGAAGAGGATTCATACAGTTGGATGGGAAGGCAGTCCAAAAAATTGGTGTTATCAAATCTCTCCCATTACAACTCTATTCTTTCCCAAACATAACTATCCCGCAAGATATAGTGGTAATTGACGTCCCACCGGTCTTCGAGACTATGTCTATCCCGAGATTTCATGACCAAGATCAGAGGTTATATGTCCTTAGATTGGTCCCACCTGATCTTGTGAACAAAGTATGGATCAAAGATGAAGGTGTTATTTAAACCCTTCACCGAGGAGCATATTACAGGATCAAGTAGCCTCAGGTTTTGAGGCTTCACACACCATGATCACCCGAGAAGAAGAATCATATATAGATGAAGGTGAATTTCAAATTGGAAACTATTTGGTTGACTTGTCACCTGTGATCCCTTCAGGAATTTTGATTCTACTAGTTTAGGAACTTACGTCATCTTTGATGAGAACCCCATGATTCCAAAGGTAATGAAGGAAGATAGTAAAAGTAAAGGGAGTCCCATAGAATATTCCTAGATGTGGACTCTACACTTTGATGGGGCTAGAAGTAGGAATGGCTCAGAGCCGGGATATGCCTATCTTCACCTAGCGGGAGGAATATCCTCCAATCATTTCACTTCCATTTCACTACACTAGTAATGAGGTAGAATATGAATCCTTAGTGCATGGTTTAACCATGGCACAAAAGGAGGGCATAAAACAACTAAGGTTCTATGGAGACTTGAGTTAGTGGTGACATAGGTTAGAGGTACAACCACCACAAAGAATCCAAGAATGAGGTCCTATCGTCATAGGGTCTAGGATCTCATTGAAGATTTTGAAGCCTTTAATATCAAGGTTATCCCTCGAGAAAAAAATATGGAAGCTAGATAGGATGGCCTTAATCGGTCACAATTTGATCCAACCCGAGACTTGATGGAAAAAAGATGCATGGTAAAATTAATCATTCACCCATCTGTACTGATAATGTGGACCATTGGTAGGTTTTTGAGAGTGATTATAGAGATATTGCTCTTCCTACAACAATCTGAGGAGTTCACATACCAACTCCAACCTAGAATTGAAGAAGCTTATGGAGATCAGGTTATTCAACTGAAAACAAACAAGCTTCCAAAGGGACTCGATAATGCTGGAAATTATTTTTGATCTAAATGATGCTAATATGGATAGAAATAAGTTCACAAAAGTCAAGGAAGATTACGCCGAGTTGGAAGTGTTAAATGGAAGGAAGATAAAGGTCGGGAAGTTAGTCACCCAAAAGGAAAAAGAAATACTTGTGGCCTTATGCCATAAGTATGATAAGGTAATGGCTTGGACTTATGATGACCTTCATGGTTATAACAAAGATATCATCCAACATATGATCAACCTCAAGAAAGAACTAAGCTTGTGCACTGGAAGTAGAGGCCCGTGAACCCAAAGATTGAAACTCTCATGGCAAAGGAACTTAGGAAGCTCCTAGAGGCCATAAATAATCTTCCTATCAAGCACTCCACATGGGTTTCTAATTTGGTTCTGGTAAGAAAGAAAAATGGAGAAATCAAACTTTGTGTGGATTTCAAGGATCTTAATAAGGTATCCCTTAAGGATCACTATCCCTTACCTTCCATGGAGAAAATATTACAAATGGTTGTAGGCTCAAAAATATTCTCTCTATTGGATGGATTTTTAGGCTACAACTAGATATGGCTCACTGAAGAGGACCAACATAAGACCACCTTCAAAACAAAGTGGGAACCTTCACATATAGGAAAATTCCATTTGGGCTCACCAATGCCAAGTCCACTTTTCAAAGAGCCATGGATGCCACGTTTGGGGAAATGATCAACAAGGTAATCCTGATATACCTGGATGACCTCACAGTGTTCACAAAAGTGGCAGAGGATCATTTCGACACCTTAGAAGTCATATTCAAGAAGTGTCAGAATTCGAGTCTCTTTGAATCCAAAGAAGTGTGTTTTTGGAGTACCACAAGGAAAACTCCTGGGACACATTGTTTCAAAAGATGGGATCTCGATCGATCCAGAAAGAGTGAAGCCATTATGGAATTGTCCCTACCTATCAACAAGAAGGCGGTATAGTCTTTCCTAGGAAAGATTAATTTTGTCAATGAGATTCATCTCATACTTTTCCAGGATGATCCACCCAATTACATTGATGCTGAAGAAGGATCTGAATTTCAAATGGACCACCAAGGTTACTAGGCCTTTGAAGCAATTAAAAGGGAAATCATGTCCACTCCGGTATTACACAACCCCAACTTTTCAAAATATTTTATTTTGTATGTATACGGGAGTGAGCATAGTGTAGCAGCTTGTGCTAACACAAAGGGAAGAGTTGCAAAGAGAGGAACATCCACTTCACCTTATTTTCAAAGACCCTTCATGACTATGAAATAAGGTATAACTTTGTGGAAAGGAAAGCTTACACTATTGTTAAGGGTTGAAGAAATTCAGGCACCTTATTACTAATAGAAAAATCATAGTTATGGTGGCACATCCCAGTGTCAAGGAATACATAATAGAAGGTGAGATAATAGATAAAAGGGCTAATTGGATCACCAAGATCCTAGATATGACATCAAAATAAATCCCACAAATCTGGTGCAAGGGAGAGGATTATGCCAATACCTCACGCAAGATCCCATGGCTCTAGCGGATGTGGAATCCGAGATGGTGCTCTCATATCCAAGAGAATGAATCCAAGATTTGGGTCTCAGATAGGATCCATTTCATGTAGATAGGTGAGTATCCAATCCATCTCCCTCTTAAAAAATAAGGTACTATAGATAATAGGATCTGAGTTCACCATAATTGATAACTTCCTCTTCAAAAGGAACTTTGATGGGATCCTTCTTAGGTGCTTGGAAAGAGAGGAGGCTGAAATAATCTTACACAAGTTACATCATTAGAGCTCAGGAGGCCATTTCTCAGCCAAAACCATAGCCATAAAGATCCTACAAGCAGGATAATTTTGGCCCAACTTGTTTGTAGACTATCATGCAGAGGTAAGTAAGTGCAAAATTTGTCAATACTACATGGGTTTCAGGAGGAATGTTGCATTACCTCTTAACCCTATTCTAATTGAGGAACCATTTACACAATGGGGTCTAGACTTCATTGGAATGGTTAACCCAATTTTGAGCATAGGGCACAAGTGGATCCTCACTGCAACTGACTACTTCACTAGATGGACGGAAGCAGTCCCACTGAAAGAGGCCATGGAGAACATGATCCTAGAACTCCTTTGGGATATCACTACCCATTTTGGACCCCCACACACTATCATATCAGATAATGCTAAGGATTTTTTGGGGGCCAAAGTATCTAAATTTTAGTAAAACATGGGATCTATCTGAAGACATCCTCAAATTATTACCCATAGGGAAACGGTTTGGTAGAATCCACTAAAAAAATCTAATCAAACTCATCAAGAGGATGGGGATGAACATAAGAGGTTATGGCATGAATACATGTCAAAATATCCTTATGGGCTGATTAAATCACACCCAAGAATATCCTTAAGGCCTCACCATATGAATTGGTCTATGGAAAAAGTGTTGTAATGCTTTCATCATATAAATCCCAACCTTACAATTATTAAAATAAGTTGAGGTTGAATACCATGGAGCAATGCAGGTAAGACTCACACAGAGCTGGTAGAACTTCAAGAAAGGTAAGAAGTATCCCATGAGGCCATGATCGCCACCGCCAATGGTGGTCAAAATTTGGTTTGATCCCAGGACTTCAAAACCTGATTTTCAAGTTGACACTTTGGTTCTAAAGTGGGATGCAAGGGCTGCCAAGCCTGGAAACCATGGGAAATTTGACCCCCATTATGGATAGGACCCTTCAAAATCATTGCATATAAGTAAGCATAATGCATTCAAACTCGAGACTATGGAAGGTGAACCCTAGTGATTCCATGGTAAATGGGATCCATCTAAAACCTTTTCTTTGAGTCCCTTTCTATTTGTATATTTTGTATCATGTGTATAGCCCCTTTCTTGTTTCTATCTTTTTCTTTTCTTTTGGTGGCGTCGCCCTTCCAATAAGTGTCTTCAAACATGTGTCTCTCATGAGACCCACTTTTTCCCCTTTTTGAATTTTTGAGTGAAGCGTACCTCCTTGAGTTTCCAAAATAAATGATCCAACGTCTCTTTCAAATAATCAACAAAAAGGATCAGTCAGTATCAATGGTAAATCTCTTGGGAAATGGGGAATTTAGTGCTAGAGGGTCATGTAACCTAAAGTTCCATTATGAGATGTGACCCGATGCATATGTAAGCCTTACTCCATGTAAGTCAAGAGCAATTATTAAAAATAAAATTGGGGTGTTTGAAAGTTTTATTCAAACACTAAGTGTTTCTCATCCGGATTCTCAAGTCTCCAGTTAAGACATATACCAGAGCCTTCATCAGTAAGTTGAAGAAGCAATGACAACCTCCATCTTTGTGCCTCCACCAAAATCTTATACAGGGTGACCTTTTCCGCATTGGCCTCCTCTCCCGAGACTAAGATTCCCTGTAAGGGAATTTAATATAGCAATGCTTCCATGGTTACAGAACTTCATGGACAAGATTCTTTGATCTTGATCTTAGCAAAAGTCTGAAAGCCCTAAGGGAAGTGGCTCATGCCAAATTCATGTCTCAAGGGGATTGTGATTCTTCAGATCTATAACTTGGTGCACCACTCTCACACAATACATGGTGCCCCTCATGCACCCATATCCCGAGCTCATACAAATGTGTACATAGTTCTTTGACCCTCAAGCCAACACCATCAAAGGAAGAAACATACAGGTGGTGATTTCACCACGAAATATCAAAGAAATGTTGGCCCTACTCATGACCCTTCATCTATTTTTACACCATTTACAATCTTGAGGGCATCTGGGCTTCATGTCAAAATAAGACTATATTTCTCAATAATGAGTCTGCAACATGATGACTCTAAGGTCATCGAGACACCAGGATTTCCAATTTCCCTGAAGATGTTCAAGTTAGGCTCTTAGGATGCTTGCTCCATGTTGTCATTCATTTTTGGCCAAGACTTGGATAGAGAGTCCATGAATGGTAGGTGGGACCTTTTTGGATGAGGTCCATAAAGAGGGACCAAGCATATCAATTTGACTTTGTTGAGGTCATTTTGAATGCTATCTATGAGCAGTTGGAACATTTTTCTATGAACGCCACTTCAGTACTCCTCTTATTTGTTCCACCTTATTTTGTACCAAAATGTCCAACTCTTTAAGCCATACATGGACCTGATGCTATGGGACATAGAGGTAGACCCTACGGTGGTTATCCCAGTATCTACCTGGACTCATGTGTTGTCCCGGTCTTTAGATGCATATGAATTCACCGATTGTTTCATTACGCCTCTTCTACCAAAGTTTGACCTAGAAGGGGTCAACAACATGATGAATGATACATTCTGAGCCCTTCTAGTGGACCCTCTATACCCCTACAATTTTTTCTTTGGAGTAGCACATTCGATGATTCGGATGCATGGATTTAGGGATGAATATTTTATGCTCCCCAAGACTCTCACAACGCAGGTGGTGGCCTTAGAGATAACTAAGCAACTGGCACTCCTCGATGCAAATTTGGCAATGGCCGAAAGAAGAAAGGGGTGTTTGAACTCCCTTTGAGCAAGGGGGAATCACTATTATCAAATGAAAGGTAAGCATCTTCTAACCTAGAATTTGAATTTCTTACGATTTTCACCTACATCCAAAACACATGGAGGTATGACCCAAAGGGATATATGGTCGGCATTCTGTCAAGGAAAAACTCCCAACTCATATCAAGATGAGTATAAGAAATTATTTGAGGATAGGAGGTCTCCCCAGGAGGAAACTCCTGATAAATATGTCGAACTTAAGGACATCCACCCTGGCATGGGAATCCTTCCATTCAAGTGCAAGTATGAATCCTCTTTACCGATGCCTAAAGGTCTGAGGACATCCCTACAAGCTAGGGATTGGGATGCAAAGAAGATTAAGGCCTTTTGGAAATACAGGAAAGAAATTAGTAAATGACCCTTGGTTTCGAGGTCATCTCTAGTGATGAATAGTGGGAGGAATTCTGGGATGTCGAGCATGATTCAAGCGTGGAGAGGGACAAGCCAATAGTACTCACTTAGGAGCATCTCACATGATATGTAACAGCTCCTTGGCCCTTCTCATCCACAGAAGAACCCGATGCCTACGCCCTAGTCTCACATAGGGTTTTTGGGAGGCACGCCCACGCTTCAAATGACTCCAAATGTGTAGGCCGAAGAGTTCCATAAGACAACCCATGCTAGAATTTTCCAGGGTCTTGCCTCGACCCAACCATTAGTCATTTTTTTATTACTTTCGGTGAAGGTGTGAGTCCCTAGAGCCCTCCTTTGAAGAAGTATAAGTCTTTGGTCATCTCTTCTTCCTCCACCCCTTCATTCCATCTTATTCATCTATCTCCTCTATATCCCACCTCCATAGCTGAGAGCTCTTCCATGTTGGTCACTCCAACTCTTTACTTCTCCTCCTCCTGATCCTCTTTTCTTCCTCTTCTTCCCTACCACCCTTCCCACCTTCTCTCCATGAGTCATGATGGGCCCCTCTTTGACCCTTGTTACTTCCCCGCCCTCATCACCAATTGTCACCCCCTACACTCCACCTCTAGGATTCCCATTCATAGGTGGATCATCCCTTCCCCTTCATACTTTTTGAATCAAACACTAATGGCCAAAAGCATCCCATAACGATAAGAGAAGGGAGAAACAAAAGAAGAAATAAATGGGTCAAGGAAAAACAAGGTAAGAACAGTCATTATATGACCATCAAAAGAGAACCCTAACCATTTCCCACATGGTCCCCAACGTCCAAAAGTTTTTTTGAGTGGATACATCTATAATATTACACCATCAACATATGGTAATGGACATGACTTAGTTTCAGCCCTCAAGAAAAGGTTGATTTAATGAGTGAAACTACTAGTGTGTCACCATGGATTATCTCAAGCTCACCAACAAACTAAAGAAAGTGGAGGAAAGCCTCCAACAGATGAAAATCACCTCCACCCATCTCAATGTCAAAGCTAAGGGCAAGGAAAAGAAATAGAATGACTCCATAAGGATGTTAAAGGAAGTGGCATCACAAGAATCCTCAGTAGCTTCTCAAGCAGAGTCCAAGTGATTAGAAGCCAACTAGTAGCTTTCAAAGTTGTGGTCAATTTTCTCAACCAAGAGAAGAAGATATTTCAACAGGAAGTGGACTCTACTAAGGCATAGGTCTCTTCGCTACATGTGAAGTTACGCACCATAGAGGTTCAAAAGGGTAGCCTCTAATAAAAATACAAAGCGTCAGAGGATGCGGTCAAGAATTTGATCTGTAAGCTTGCCCAACAGCCCCAAAAAGGGGGAATTGTCCCATTGGTATAGGGACTATACACCACATGCTGCAAAAGGATTTCCATCATGAAAAAAGATTTAGGCCCTACACTCATATTCATATCTTATGCATAGAGCCTGTGTGCCAATGTAGAGTCCTCGTCCTTAACCATCAGCAATGTCGTATCCACTAAATCCCCTAAAGCAAAAACATTGGTTTAAAAGTTATACAACTCTTCGACTCCACCTTTAAGGAGCGGGAATTACAAAGAAATGGATGGTCACACCAAGATTAGTGAGATTCTAAGTTGCAATAAGGCAGCCATCAAATGTCATAATCTCTTGGCACAACTCCAACTCATAATCAGGGAAAGGAAGTAGTGCATAGAAGAGCTAGTCTAATTAGGATTTCCCTCTCCATTCCCCAATGACTCCATTTCATATCCGAGGAACATAACCAAAAAACTATTAATGATGAAGGAACAAGACAAGACTATTTTTAGTCTTTAAAGGATGATTCCAATGTTGTGGAGGTGGAGGCTATTTTGAACCCCATTAAAAGTTGGAGTTTCGACTACACGCCATGGTGTGGATCTCCAGACATTTTCTCATAAGGAGATCATCGAGCTGGATAGAGCCTTTCAAGCTCTATAATGGAGGACATACCTCACAGAGGATGAATGGGGTGGGTACCAAGCTTCTTTGAAGCATCTCTAAGTGGCATCTATCTAAGCCACAGCTTTATTTTAAGACAAAGGAGGATTTTCGAATCCTTCCATGACTAGCACATGAGTCCCTTGGTGAGTCGTCATAATGTATAAGTTTTCTACATTGTTGCGGGGCTCTCCCATGGTTGTTATTTTGTCACCCCATACCCTTGTTCCTTTTTTTTTCTTTCTTTTTTTGGGACCTAAATTTTCCTAAGCATGAAGTTGAGTACAAAATACATCCATGTGTCCCTTTAGTGTATCTTGGAGGAGGCACTAAGATTCGAGACCCTCGAGTAGCAAGTGATGACCGCATGGCAAAAGCATAATGAAGGATCCCAAATATTCTTAGGATAAAATTGAATGAGAAGGATGTGTTTTGAGCCCCACATGTCACCCAGGTGCAAGTCCAAAGGGAAGAAAAGGAGAAAGGCCCCAAAGCAGTGTGTGACCTCCACGTGGCAAGGAAGGAAGTGACTACCACCAAAGGACCAATCAAAGAAGTGAAATGTTTGAGGTTCAATGGATTAATGTGGTCTTGGTCCCCAAAGTTGGTAGTTGAGATTTGGCTCCAAGATCAAAAATTTATAGGAAGAAACTAAATGTAGACATGGGAGATCAGATTACATGCATTGGAGTAAGATCCGAGGGGGTCTATAAAGGAATTTTCTTACACCATTATAAAAATAAGTCGGGGAAATGGTAGAATATAGAAGGAATATCATACAAAAACATCAGGTTTTCAAGAGGGAGAATTTACTATCCTTAACATGGACCAGTTGTAAACAACGTTGTATTTTCTTCCATTCTTGGCCTTATATATTATTTCTCTATAAATATGAGCTCTTTTATTTTTCACTTAAGTTCTCGATATTTTGTGTCCTCTATTTCTTCTTGCTTTTAGTTTTAGATGAATGTTTAAGTATTTATTGTGTTATATGCCCTTAGATATTTTATGTGAATTATTTATCTACCCGTGATTATGTTTTAATGCTTATCAACCTTTGATAGTTCAAGATATCCTTAAAATAGTAGATCATGTCTAATGCTCTTTCACTATTTTAGTAGATAGTTTAGTATCTATTCGTGTGCCTTTTAAGTCTCGGCGCATCGCCTTAGATTAGAATTATTTTCTATTATATTTCTCTATATCTCATACCTTAACATATGAATAGAGAAGAGATAGCTTTTATAAAATATGGAGGTTATCTTAGGGGAAAATTCCCATCATCTCTAAAATATCCCACAACTTTGGTGGTTCATCTGTAAAGATAATTGTAAATAGGTACCTACATTATAAAATTTGTAGAGTGTGATATGTCCATGGATTAAGGTATATATAACTAACTTATTTGTATGATAGGGATTAGGTGAAAAATGATATGATAGATATCTAGAGTGTTAAATATGAGTGTTGACAATGCTTATGTTTATGCAATGAATGAATAAGTCATATGCAATTCCTAGTTATGTTCATATTATATTGTTTTTTTATCGTAAAAGACCAAGAAAGAGAAAACAACCGATTGGGATCAATACTAGTAGCCCTAAGGCATAGGTTGTAAATTGTAGAATAGATGGGGTGGGGTCCTAAATAGTGTAAACCATGAAAATTACATGAATAGAGAAAATCAATACAAAACAGAGAAAACCTTCCTTGATAAATTCCAAATCCACCTTAGATTGGATCTTACTGTAAAAGTAAGGTTGAGTAATGCTACTATTGATTCAATTGATTTGAAATATTTTGTAGATTTGTGGATGCTCTAAGAAGTATTTTGAATGTAATATAGATCAAGCTATGACCATAAATATGGTTGTTTTTATTTGATTTGATATGGTCGGAAAAATGGTACGAATGATTGATTAATTCACCACAAAATAGCAGTATGAACTCTCACACTTGTTGGTGGATGATTTGTAAAGGAAAGACCATTGGTTGATAGATGAGGAAAGTGAATCCTCAAGCTAATATTATATTGAGTAGATTTGGAGATAAATAAACATAATTGCTTTGTTTAGTTGATTTTTCATATTGATTGAGTAGTTAAATTGTTGCTCCAAGTTTGCATGGATGATTCATTGTTGAGTTGGCAATGGCTTGTTGTAGAAACATCTTTTGGGCCTTTTACTTTGTCTCTTATAATTTAGTTGACCTTACACACCTTAAAACCTTGTCGCTATTTGACTTATTTATCTTTTATGGCCTCGAAACTAGCACCCATTTAGAAATGTAGTGCCTGTGTGCGCTTATCCCTTCTAGGTGCTCCTGACCTTCACTATTTTCTTCTTACTCTTTTAGGTCATCTTTTACAACTTTCAACCGACCTTTTTGTTGCTAATTATGAAATTCAAACAAGGGTATCATTTATACATAGTTATAGGTCTCAAATAAAGGGCCAAGCACTAAGCATTACCTATCATCACCTAAGCTTGCATTAAAATGAACAAGAGCACTTCAAATTAATTCATCTAGAACATTCACAGAAGGGATAGGGTTACATCACTCTACAAACATGACATAGAAGGGGAAGTTCATTTTATTCCATCACACACATTCTACACATTTTCTACATTCTAGATCTAGCTTGCAATCATCATTGCGCAACTTGCACAAGGGAATCCTAGGAATCATTACATAAACATTCACACGAACTACATGGATTCTAAAATGTAGTACATCACTCAGTACTAAGTTCACTCTTTGAGTGACCATCGTGGTCAATCCGACTCCGTATTTTGTACCTTCTTTTTAGGATTTAATGTTGTTTATGGGCATGTGCAAACTAGATATCTCTTTTTGCATGTTATAGGTACAATTTGCACAAGTGCATCAAAACCAAAGTGACAAATGGAATCTAATAGTAAAGCTCCTCTTGCGCATAAGAGGACAAAAACATAAGAATATGACCTGACACTAGCTCCTAGATCAGTCACTAGTGCCTAGGCACTCCTATCCTCCAGAGAGCACTCCCGTCCTATATATTTTGAAGTCCCAAGATCTCCAAGAAACCTTGAAGAAATTTTTATCATTCTACTTCGTCAAAGGTGCCTCAGTCCAAACCACTTCGATCACTCAAAAATCAGCTAAGTCACTTTATCTCCTTCTCTTGGTTAGGTTTTGTATTATTACATGTTTTTGTTTGTCCATTTACTATATATTATCATTATACATCATTCATTATAGTAGTTACTCTAAAATTAGATTTAATTATATTTAGATTAAATCGCTTACACATTTTTATTATTATTTATTTTATTCACCCAAAAGGTGTTGTGAATGATTTACTTTTGGAAGGATGTGAACTAATTTTAGATTGCCATGACATGGGAGATATCTTCAGTTAACTCAAATGCATTATTTGAGTTAATTTAAACATATCTTCTTGAATTTAATCATGATTTTAAACTTAAGTCAAGAATTTGACTCAACTTGAGTTGAGGAGGTGGATATGATGTAAGGATATTTAATTTACTTACATATTAAAGTGGACATGTGTGGATTTATTTTATTAATTTGAGATTGAATTACCTAGTAAAATGAGCTAAGGGGGTAAATAAGGTGCAATAGAATTAATTAAATTAATTCTAGAGAGGGACAATAGGTTTAATAATATTTTGAACGGTTATAATGTGGAGTGATTATTTTGGGGTGTCTACATTTACCCCTCTTTAAAGTGTTATTATAGAGTAATAACACTTTAAACATAAAGCATACGTGTAAAATGGTGAGAAAATGATGACGAAGTGTGATGAACTTCCTAATTTGCCTCGATGAAGTGTTTAGATGCCCCAACGAGTCCGGATTAATATTGAGGGAGTTCCCCCTCGAGTGGGTGGGTAACATGATGAATCGATGGAAAACCACTCGATATGAGAGAAAAGAAGTCACGGACAATGAGAAGATGAAATTTCGTAGAAAGTTAGGTATGAATTCAAAAAGGCCAAAAATTGAGAAATTAGGGTTAGGAGAAGGGTATAAGTAGAAGGATGGAAGGGTTGAAAAAATCATTGGTCATTTTTTTTCTCAAGTTTTATTTTTCCTCCGAGTGAGGTTTTTCTTTAAGTTGTGAGAGAAATGGGTCATCATCCCCAGGCATATTCATCGATCCCGATGACAACATGGTATGTATTAAAAACATTTTCTTTTGAGTGCATTTATTATGATTTATGCATAGAGGAAAAGTTAAAATTTATGTTAGCTCATGTGATTAGTTGTTGTAGCATGGCACGCGATATACGCTAGTGTAACATTTTTGTGTTAGCCTAGATATATGTGCCTAAACATTGAGGGGTGAATGTGTTAACTTGTTGTGTACACTTATGTATATGTAGGAACATTAGTGTGAAATATCGCATGTGCTTTGGCATGAAATTCATTATTGTGTGGGTATACATGTTAGAATAACATGTTTCAGATTATTGTATACACATTAATGTAACTTGCGCTAACGTTAGTGTATACACATTAGCGTTAAATATATGTGTGCTAGCGTGATTTTGAAGACATAAAATAAATTTGTGGGATAAAATAGAAGAAAAGGGATTTTTAAGTGTATAGAAAAATTGTTTTGTGTTTTACAAGAGATATTATATGTGTTAGATGTGTGGGATCAACACATATGGTTGTGGTCATTTAAGAGATGCATGAATCAAAGGGAGAGGATAATATTGTGGGAATTATTAGAGGCAACATGCCTATCATATATTGTTCATATCCAAGATATTAGGTTGGGTCACCACTTACCGCACTAGTCAAGCGATGACATAGCGAGAGTCGGACATCTGGATTATCGACGTGGAGATGATTGTCATGTTGGAGGATCTCAGTATCATATTTTGTGAGTTCTAATATAGGGTAGACTTATACATTGGGATGGTAGTGTAGCGTGGACTTGGGCATACATATGATCATTTTTAGATTGGAGGACATTTATAGGAGGGCATGACACTCCATTTATATGAGTGCATGGAGGATGATACAATAGCTAGACTACCCATATACCTGATGGCTCTTATCAGCAGTTACATGTTTCCTAATAATATAGGTAGTCATTTCTAGTTAGGATTTATCAGTATTATATCAAAGTTTATGGAGTCGATGATAGTTTTTACATGGGGTCCTTGCATTCTAGCTCACTTGTACAAAGATTTGTATTTGATAGTATTCGTGAGGTCGAAGAGACTTGGTCAAACTACCTTATTATGAACTTGGTCATGGGATCATATTGATATTAGTAATCCATTTGGCATACCGAGAGATAGATCATAAAAGGATCCTCGAATTTTGGATGGGAGGTAATAGAACCGATTACGAGAGGGTCACCTGGTAATATGACATTTTATAGATGTGTCATTGATGATCTACAACTATGCATGGTTACATGGAGACTATATAGGTGGTATAGATGGATGACATATGACACATAGTTAGTTATAGTGGAGGTAGACCACTTCATTATTAGGATTCGTGCATACATTATGGAGAGATATAGACCAGATAGGTTCATGTAGCAATTATAATTTATTCAAGGTATACTTAGGAGGAGATCAATGGTATGCATGAGTGGCATGAGAGACAATTGATTTTGGAGCCCATATCAGGCAGAGGGTTATGATGTCTAGTTTCAAAGGAGTGATACCATAGGTTTAGATGCATGAGATGATATCAATGATCCTAGAATGATGACGTAGTATGTGACATGGTACGTAGACATTATTCCCCTATGTATCATGATTTCATAGGCTTATATAACAAACATGCATAGCTTCTGATAGCTAGAGGTGTGTTACAACAGAGAAGGGGGAGGTGGAGCCCGACTGGACCAAACACAAGTAAAGGCATAGGTATAGGTACAAGGACTAGTGCACGCCCGGTTCAGTTACATAGGATTAGGTACAGTGTGTAAGTTGGTCAATCACATGTACAAGTCTTGAATTCACCACCAAGGCCACCAAGTCCTATCGAGGAGATGGAGATGGGATTTAAGATGGAGATGAAGATAGAGATAAATATGCATGTGGTTATGACTCTTAGAGATATGAGGGAGAGGAGGATGTTTGGGGTTAGTTGTCATTGATACCAACTCCAAGACCATCAGCTACATAGACAACACTATATGCACACACAGAGAGAGGGAGATGTTATATTGATCATGTCTCATAAACAGATTACAACAAGTACAATAGGTAATTATTTAGAGATCATATTACCTCGTATGTATAACAAGTTACCATAGAGAGAGATGTGG
Organism: Taxus wallichiana var. yunnanensis; assembly: GCA_018340775.1. Taxonomy (NCBI): domain Eukaryota; kingdom Viridiplantae; phylum Streptophyta; class Pinopsida; order Cupressales; family Taxaceae; genus Taxus; species Taxus wallichiana. The sequence goes on from CM031239.1 coordinate 436,240,207, forward strand.
CATGGAATGCAATCAAGGCCACAAGTATGGGAGATATTGTACATGATCTCGATGAAAGTGATGGATGATATCGGTACTATAGAGTCTTACATGAGGTAGTGGAATATCTTAGAGGCCTTTGAGATCGGTTAGATCAGTTCTAATTTCACCGCCAAGTGGTGGGGATGAGATACCGTACATTCCTAGTGTTGGAGAGAGTAATCTCTAACTCGATACATTATGGATGTATATATATTGTATTTTTGTATATGCCTTGTGATGAAGGCACACGTTTTGTATATGGATTTCCTTGATGACACTTTGATGTAGATATATGTAGATGACATTTTTGATGTAGACATTGGATATGGACATTTGAAATTGTACATATGTGTAATGCCCCACCTCGGGACACCGGAAAAAAGACCAATAAGTTGGTAAAAGTCAAAAAACTAAAATTTTGAAGGTAACTAATGTTTTCGCTTAACCGTTTCCCATTAAAAATAATTTAAATCATAGTTAATTTAATTTACCCGAACTTAAAATTAACACTATCCCAACCATTAAAATATTTTAATCTGAATTGATTTTACTATTTTCTAATTCATTACCCTCAATTGATTTTATTTATTGATCCTCCTACCCAAATCCCTTATTTGATTATTTATCTAAAAGCACTATCTTAAAATTTACTTTACTACATCACTTGCCCTCCTTTGGTTTTATCCCACAAATTCATTTCTATTTAATAGTCATGCACACCCCCACATTTTTTATTCTAATAATCCCATTAAAATATTTTAACTCAAAAAGTGCAGGATTGAATGAGGACCTTAGGATCAATCCAATCCTATCCCTTGATTTCATCTCACCCTAAAATTTGCCCTAAATTTCCTTATCTCTTTCTTTCATTTCTTTTCCATGTTATTTCCTCTCATTTTGTTTTGGTTCTCCTTGCAGGTGGAGGAGGAGCTATGGAAGTTCTCTTCCATGGGGTTTTCCATAAGGTCCACATTGCTCCCTTACTTATTCATGTGATTAAATTCCCTTTCTTCCCTCTTTTTTTGAAACATATATTGATTTATTTTATTTTATTTTTGTAGAGGAGGTGCGGATCTCAAGAGGAAGGGGGACTGTGGGTGTTTTTGAGGATAGGGTTGAGGCCGCAGTGGGGGTTAGAGTGGGCCGCACAGGAGAAGGGACATCGGCGGAAGGACAGGGCGGAGGGAAGGGAAGTTGGGGTCGTGGGGACTGCAGTGCGGGAGGAGCAGTTGGGGGACCCGCGGGTGTGTGGAGGGTGGTAGTGGGACAGGGGTGCCGCGAAGTCGGGGAGTAGGCCGCAAGGCTCGGTGTGGCCGCATACTGGGTGGGGGAGGTCGGCCTCCTCCAAATTTCATTTTTTTGTTTAATAAAAATGTTTTTAACATAAATTTTATATAATATATATAACACGTATTATATATATATATATATATATATATATATATAATATTATATAATAATATATATAATATACATATAGTCATTTATATTTAAATAGATTAAAAAAGGTATTAAATATTTTAAAAAAATTAATATTTAATACCTTTTTTCTCTATTTAAATATAAATGACTATATGTATATATACATATATATATATATATACATATATATATATACATATGTATATAATAATAATATATATATACATATATATATATATACATATATATATATATACATATACATATACATATAGTCATTTATATTTAAATAGAAAAAAGGTATATATATATATATATATATATATATATATATACCTTTTTTCTCTATTTAAATATAAATGACTATATGTATATGTATATGTATATATATATATATGTATATATATATATGTATATATATATATATATACATATATATATATATATAATATTATATATGTATATATGTATATATACATATATACATATATAATATTATATATATATATATGTATATATATATATATATATATAATATTATATATGTATATATGTATATATACATATATAATATTATATATATATATATGTATATATATATATATGGAATATGTATATATAAGATTTGTATTCCATATATATATATATATATATATACTAATATATATATATATGGAATACAAATCTTATATATATATATACATACATATATATATATATATATATATATACATACATACATATATATACATACATACATATATATATATATATATATATATATATATATATATATATATATATATATATACATATCTGCAATAAATACTATACTAATATAACAACTAACTAGAACTTTCCTTAACTATACTATAGTTACATTTGGTAAATAGCACTAACTTAAATGAATTCGGAATATGATTTTTTTTTACACAATGATAGATAATAATGAAATAACAGATTTTAATTTTATTATTTTTGAAGCAAAGAGAAAACTTAAAATTTCCAACTCTTCAAACTAATGAATTATCTACTTTGTGGTAAGGAAAGCACAAGTACTTCCAAATGAGAAGAGAGGAATTTTTGAATAAACTTAAAGCTTAGAGAGGAAGAATACACATTCATAGTGGATTTCCTAATACAATGAAATTCTTAAGCTTTCACAAAGAAAGGAAGCAAAACTAAGTTCATTATATTCCATAATACTACTAATAAATTTACAAGAATAAGACATATTGCAAGAAGAATAACATTTCCATACAATAAATCCAAAAGCTCCATATTAGATTTATTTTCTTATCAAATGCCATACTAATTAAAAGTTTTCAGATTTGCACACACAAGCAAGATATCCAAAAATTATGATATTTTCTTTTGAAGGAACATGCTTTCAAAAAACAACTTCTCATTTCAAAAAGAAGAGTTATCCCAAATTTTATTTACAATGGACTCAAATTCAATGTTCAATATGTTTTTCACAAAATACATAACTACTCATTAAATGAGTTACAAGCCTCTTTCAAGATGATAAGGAGATTTCCAAATCAATAATGACTCAAGTTTACAAGAATGCAATTTACAAAATAAGAGGTTTACAAGAAATACTAGTTTCCACAAGGCCATATCCTTAGAGTTACAAGGGAGATCAAGAAGTCACAACTCCAACTACCACCAAAATTCCAACTTCAAATGCCTTCAAGGAGTCCAAACAAGGAGAAGAAGCTTGTTTTTCCACCCAACCATAGGCATCATTACATGTCTTTCCCAAGGTTGGGATGCATGCTAGCCTCCCCCAAGCCCATGGGAAAGAGGAAAACTAACCACAACTTGCACAAGAATGAGGGTGAACAAACAATGATACATCCACATGAAGCACAAGACAAGTATAAACAAGACTCCAAATTTTACAAGATGAAAAAGAGGAGAACCCAAATTCTACCTCTAAAACAAATGGGGAAGAGAGGAGAGAAGTTCTCCAAATTTGTAACCAACAATAGTTGCACTAAAACAAGATCTCCATGCCCTCCTTATTTCTCCTAATTCATTCAAGCCCTCCTTATTTCTCCTCCCTTTCACCAAGTCCTTCTTGGAAGGATTTTCAAACCCCAAAGGGGTTTCCTTACCAAGAATGGGGAAGGAGGTTCAAGCCAAATGAACCAACTTCCCCACCTCAACCAATTTGAGGGGAATAACTAAATCCTACAAGGCTTGCCCATCAAGCCTATGAGGATTGAGAGGGAAAATCCCTCTCTCTTCCCCCACAACTCCAAAACTCCATCATGCCATATGATGGAGGGAGCAAATACAAGTAACAATAAATAAAAATCCACATGCAACAACCACATTTCCAAGTAAACAAATCTAACAACTAGCATGAATACAACACATACCATAAGGCTTAAGAGACCTACCTCAAAGAAAGCTCTCCAAAAAGCTTTCCAACTTCAATCTTTTCCACTACTTGACTCTCTCCCAATCCATAAGCATCCAAGCAAAACTCCAAAAAAATTCTCTTCTTTTCCCATGAGGGGAATTTGAAGAGGAGCAAGAAAAATCCTCACAAATGAGGGGGTGACATGTGTCACCCCTCTCTTCCTTCAAGGTCAAAGATGCCAAAACAAAAGAGAGAAAGGGTAAAATGCCTTTTAGTCCTCTTCTCCCAAATTACCTAAATTCATAACAAAACAATCTTTGTGCAACTTTTAACAAGCACACTAATATATACCTCTTACATGGATGTGACCAAACAAGAGGAAAACAAGGAGGAAAAACTCCCTCTAGCCTTGAAATAAGCCCCCTACCCATTAGGTAGGGTCCAAGTGCTCATTTTTATGTTAAGGGAACCCCAAACTAAAAAGGGGTCCCTAAAAATGCCCAAAATAACCCAATTTCGGGTTTGGCAAAATTGGCACAATGGTAGAGGGTGTGGGGACCACCCAAGGGTTCACATGTGACCCTAAACCCTCTAGATTAAGTACATCATTAATCTAATTCAAAACTTAATGCAAGTGGGGTCATTATTTCCCCCAAAACTAGTTTACAACACAAACTAAGCACCCTAAGCAAAATTAATAATTACAAGACATGTTACATTACAAATGAGGGTCACCCATGGTGCCCAAAACAATAATTCTAATGCTAAGGCCTCAAGCAATAAACATGGCTAGGACTTAGCCCGTGGGCTGCTTGTGCAAAGTTGCATAGCTGACCTGAGTCCCACATTCTCCTGTGACTCCACCTGCACACTCATTGCACACATTAAATGCACTTGTCCGATAAAATATAAATCAATTACTAAATAAGATATCAATGAATTCTAGACTAACATTTCATCTTTCTGGAATCAAAGTGCGACAACATGCACAACTATACATAATTCACCATAAGTTAGTCACAATGATAAAATGACATGTATCCATAGAGTCCCAACATGCAACAAACTGAGTATCCATCAATATAACTACGTTCCAAAACAACATCATATCAATTAGTATCCATGACATCATAAGATAATGCAAACAACATAGTAATCAAGATAAATCGGCGTTATACGCCTAAATGCCCATACATGTCTAATCCAATCAAATCTCCTAATGTAATGTCCAAAATATAACAAATCTCTGTCAAAACATGTCTATGAGTAATGAGCAACAAGTAACTAAGCTATAAAAATGTGGGCACTACAATATGATGATGAGATGGTTTGTTTTTGTGCATGATTATTTTTGCAAAATTACATGATGATATGCATAATGTATATGATGATTGTGATTTGTTATGGATATATGATGACATGCTCATAGATTAGCTTCCATTTAGAAATTTTGATTTTTTTTAGAAACCTATTTTGTTATTGCATAATAGAGTTAGCAACATGATTATTAAAAATCATGATGAGCAACCCATATACATGTAAAACACATGCACATGAGCACGCACGCACGCACGCACACGCACACACACACACACACACACACACACACACACACACACACACACACCAAGAGAGAGAGTGAAAAGAAAAAAACAAACCCAATATACACAGTAAGATGAAGACACCAAGGTTATATATGAACTAGGATACTAACAAAATACTTGTAAATGGTCAAAAAGACAAAAATGGAAAGAAAAACCAATATACAAAGAAAGATGATTACACCAAGGTTATGAATAAACTAAGATGATAACAAAATACTTGTAATCTGTAAAAAACAAAGACAAAAAAAGAAAAAACAAACCCGATATACAAAGAGAGATGACTACAACAACTTTATGAATAAACCAAGATGATAACAAAATACTTGTAATCGGTCAAAAATGAAGACAAAAATGCAAAACAAACCCAATATACATAGTAATACAAACACACCAAGGTTATATACAAACCAAAATGCTAACAAAATTACTTACAATTGGTCAATAATAGAAAAAAATGCAACACAACTTTAAATAAAGACATCTAAATATGCCCCTAATGTGTTCCATAGTGAAGATTAAGAATATTTGAATGCCCCCAAGCAAGGATACATGCAAGGGAATTGGATCAGACTAAAGATCTGAGTCAATCGAATCCTTATGACACTCTTTTTTTTATCACGTTGATGTTTGATATGAGATTTGATTGGGTTAGTTTTCTAAGCAAGGATACATGTGAGGAAGAACATGAATGCTGATATTTCCCAAGAAAGGATACATGTGAGAGTATGATTGTATTTGATAATCATAGGATAGTTTGAAACAATCACTAGGATATGAGTTAAAAGTTTGAAATTTTTTAACTAAGTTGATAATTGCCGAGATTCTTGGAACATTTTCATTTTTGAATGTTTTTATATTTTGAAATGTTATGATTTTTTAGATTTTTATGTGTGTTTTTTTGTTTGAGGTTTTTACTTTTGTATTTTTTTTTAATTTTGAAAGATATGTGAATGCCAACAAAAATACGAGGTGACCTAAGACCTTATCAAGTAGTGTACAAATGAAAATTTTTGTCGAGATCAAGAGATGGAATATAATGGATGCAGATGAAACATGGACATTGTAGAAAGTGATACACATCCTAAATACAAGGAACACATGACAAAAAGTGGTTTGAAATTATGTGGTAAGAGGAATAGGATGAAGGTGTGAGATAGGTAGTTGTCAATATGCCCCCAATACGAGGTATACTCATAGGTTAGGAATATAACTTTTTCTAATAAACCACATTCATGGGTTATTTAAGATCCTTACCATCTTCAGGTGGATAATGTAGACACAAAAATCACGCACATATTACTATTTTATTATGTCATCAAGTATGTTGTTATATGCATGGATCTTAAGCAAGAAAAGTATTCACTGGTGACACAATCCCTTATCCATCCACTTTCTTTGATTGTTTCTATTGTCTTTCTCTCTCACATATGTCATTTTTGTACCCATTTCTGGTTAGGTCATAGGGATCCCTATCTATTTGTCTTTTCACATATGTCATCATTTATCCCAGGACACCAACGCCCATTCTAGACACTACCACTTAGGTGCTCCTATTCATTCTGGGTGCTTATGTCCTCTTTGTTCTTATTTACATTTATGACATTGTTGGTCAATATTTTTAGTTTTCTTATCCTTATCTTGAGGTCATAGTCGGCATGTTGTATCACTAGTGTTGAAATTCAAACAAGAGATCCATAGACATACACAACATACACTATATTATATGGGATGGAAATTCTAATGGGCAATCTCTTCTACATACTATCACGACCATCAAAGGGACTCGCATACACTGCATAAAGGGGAATTACTAAATTCCATCTCACACATTTACATTTTATCTAGCCATAGCCTGCTATCTTAGCATCATTGGCACAAGGGAAACCTAGGGACACTATTACACACATAAACACACATAACTACATGGATTCGAAATGTAGTGCATTTATCGATTATAAGCTCACCCATCGGGTGACCACTACTACAGTCAGTTTGACTTCACATATTAAATTTTCATTCCCATTTGATGTGTTTGTGAGCTTGTGCAGGTGGCTAGGGTTTTTGTTGCAGGTTATAGGTACCCTCGGTGATCCAAGTGTAAACATCAGGAGATCAACAAGAAGTGACAGTGAAACCCTAATGATATAGGAAAACTTAGATTTTGAGAATTTTCCCAGATCCAATGTCTCAAAAGTGGTCTCGACACCCAAGTGCCCTCACCCTAACCCAAGAACCCATGTCCAAATTCTCTCTGCAGGAAGTAAAAATTAAATATCGAGTATTCACAACACTCTACCCATCTTGTTCATAGTTGTTCCAGTTCATATGTGTTCCAAGATAAGTGAAAATCAGTTCACCTTGTAGCTCTCCTATTTTCTTGCAATATCGTATAATTAGAGTGCTTAACATTTTTATTCTATTGTGTTTTATCATATTAGTGACTTTGAAATTAAATTAAATAATTTATATTTTATTAAACTAGATAACTTGTATTCACTATATCCAAAATTTATAGTAATAATGTAAGCCCCAACCAATTAGGTTCAAATTTTCCTTGTTTCATGTTCATTGGTTGTATTTTTCTTATTTTCCTTGAGTACAAAGTCGTTAATTTTGAACTTTTGGTCCGAAAATCTGTCGCGTGGACAGATCTATGGATAGACGAGCCAACAGTGTTGCAGGGCTTAGCCCCTCTTTGAGACAGCAAAGCGAAACTGGTTTATTGCTATTTCTACTAGCAGGAACCTATGCAAGTCTCACAGATTCTGCCTTCGGGGGTTGGGATCTCATCCCGGTAGAGTATTCCAGGCTGCGAAAAGAAAGGAATGAAAGAGGGAGAAGAGAAAGAACAGATCCGAAGGGAGAAAAGAAATGAATTCCAAAGCAGAAAGGTCAGAAGATTTATGTTTTTAGTTTGGTAGTAAACAGAGCCAAACCTACTTGCATAAATAAACAAAGCAATACTGATAAACAAATGACGGAAAAGTAGATATGAATCCAACAGATTAAACACATACAGATCTAACGTAAGAAATATCTAACGTATAACACAGCTATTGAGCACAAAGTCTGAATAATTGTATTACTGTCCTTTTTCTGTTACAAGAAAGCTCAAAGTCTTTCTCTCCTCACTTCTATTTCTATCTAGAAAAATGTTCACCCTGAATACAACAAGTATTCTCATATTTATAGAAGATGAGGGAGAGAGAAGGCAAAATGGAGCCAACCACTTATTTACAAAGATATTTACAAAATATCCAAAAGTCATGTTGACTTTGACAACTTTGATGGATGACATCATCCCATGATGCAACATGGATGATGTCATCATTTGTGCCAACACATTTTAGACATTTCGAAAAGAAAGTCGGAGAATAGAGAGAAGAAGAAGAAGAAGAAGAAGAAGAAGAAGCTACTCATCATCATCATCCTGCGGCCGAAAAGGGGTTGCCTGTTTCTGATGCTGCTCAGGTGATGATATGTGGAACTGAGCGCGGTATTCCAAAAACTTGCTGATCATTGGCCCAAATTGATCCTGTGATGGATCCTTGTGCCGTTCACTGATTGCTTCGCAAGTCTCCCGCTCGTCTATGAGCTTTTCCGGGAGTTTGGAATAATCTTTCTCCGCCTCGATAAGGAACCCAATGAAGTCCCTACAGGCCAGTAGGTTGTTGATAGATTCAGTGTCGAACGTGACCTCTGGCCCTGTCCCTTGAGAAGCTATCTCTTTGAAGATCCGGATAGTGTCATCAGCTGATCTCAAGGTAAGGGAAGGAGTGAGCAACCCTGGAGTCATGGTGAGGACAATTTTCTCCATTTGGTGCATTGCATCCAGGGCCTCTTCCTTTACCTTGTCTATCTTTTCTAAAACAAATTCCAGCTGATCTATCTGATAGTCCAAAGTGGACATAGTTTTGTTGAGGGCCCTTGGATGGCCGAAGACTCCGAACTTGACCAGATCTTCGACTGAACAGTCGAACATTTGTTGGAATGTCTCGTGCTGGAGTCTAGCATGTTCTAACTCTTCTGATATCGGACCCGCTAATGCTTGGAGTTCCTTATTCGCCTTCTCGATGTTTAGGTATAAACTGATATACTCGGCGATTACTCTTTCACTATCCTTGAGGATTTGGCTCCTCCAAGCAGAAACGGCCATGCCCTGCTCACCAATCTTTGAATATTCATTGATCTTCTCCTGACTGAGCAGCTCAGGAGTTTCGGCGGCAGTTGTGGGAGGTGCACTTCCCATCTTCTGTAAGGCTTGAAGCAGATACTTGTTCTGCTCCTTCAGTAGCCTTTTTTCCTCTTTCGTTTCCTGAAGCTTCTTGCAGAGTGCATCCACTGCGGAAAGAGCTTCCCCCTAGAGACTTTCTGAGGATGTCCCCATTGTGACTTGGGTCACGGTGAAATCTGTTGGAGACAGATCTTCTTTCTCTTTGAGGGGGTTGGGGTATGCTATTTCCATGACTCTCTCACCTGCAGCGCTCTTTGAGAAGCGTGTAACCGGCTTGTGCTTCTTTACTCCTTTAGCCGGAATGACCGAAAAGTCCATCGGAGCGATGGGGACTTTCCTCTTTTGTTGGCTCAGCTGCTGAGAGATCCAAGCTGGTCCTATAGAAGAAGGACCAGAGACAGAGGGGGAGGCAGCAACGGTAGAAGAGGGGAAAAACGTGGAGACACGCGGCGGCGGCATCGAAAGAATAGCCGAGGAAGTGCCCACGGGAGGAAGGGAAACCGCAACCGCAGAAGACATAGGAAGGGAAGGGAGCTCGGAGATGAGGGAAGAAATGGAAGAAGACAAATCAGCGAGGGAGGAGAAGATAGATGAAGAGGCGGGGAAAGAGTAGAAGAAGGGGCAGAGGACACAACCAAAGGAGTGGTCGCTTGAGTCACTCGAGGAGGGGAAGGAAGAGAAGAAGAAGGGATAGAAGGGACCTCTGAAGTTGTAGCGACGCCGACATCCTGGGTGGATGGGCGTATAGGACTATCCTCTGTCAATTCTTTCTCTGGCGAATCCAGAGTTATTACTTGTTCAGGCTCTGAAGGAAGAGGACTTTCAGGGGCTTCCTCCTGAATGGTGCTAGGTTCACCTTCGGCACCTTTGCCTTTCAGCAGCTTCTTTGACCTTGGAGGTGCGTTGCCCAAAGGGGAAGTTGTGAAATCTACCCCGAGGTAGATTAGTCCGTTCATGCGGCACCAATGCTCTGTTCTCCGCATAGTCTCCTTGACCCTCTCCTCAATTGTTTGAGGAGCCTTGCTTCTGTCAATGTCCGGGAAGGGCCAATCATCCCCTTCTGTGTCATTATACACTTTGTCTACTTCGTCTTCCGTGGTTTGGAAGCCTTTGGGGACAATGGCCACTCCGTATTGGATGATTTCCGTTAATGCCAAGCGAGAGTGATCCTTTCTTCTGAGTTCCACCTCATGGAGAACGTCAATGTAAATATCCTCAATTTGAGGGACGTGGATCGGATCAAGCTTAGCCCTTGGCAGGCAGCTCCTAGGATCGAAGGTAGGCCTGGCTGGGAAGTCATGTTTCAAGTTTAGCAACTCCAGCTCTGCGAACATTTCCTTCGCCTTGTGATAGGAGGAGCATGTGTACCGGCCCACTGTGAGGGGGAAAGGAGTTCCGCCCTTCTTCCTTTTAAGGCACTTCTCATGGTATGTGACCAGCTGCCTTGATAACTCCAGTAGAATCAGCCTTGGTCCAGCATACCTCGGTAGCCTGGTTGGCTCTCCCAAAAAGTTGACAGCCCTTAGATAGGTGAACGTGGGAAATTGGGTGAACAGGGCCCCCCATTTCTCTGTGACTGCCACTATGTTTTTGGTTGTCCGGCCATGAGTCAAATTTGGCCGCAACATGCACATGATGTGATAGAAGAATGCATCGTTAACTTTTGCGAAATGTTGGATGCTATTCTCCAGCCTCAGCTCTGGATAATAATCAAATATCTTGGCCTGAGGCCATACTCCACTTCGGTTGAGCCACAGGTAATCCCTTGCGATGTCGGCAGTGGGAGACTACATAGGAGTTCATATGAAATACTCCAACATCGTGGCAAGTCATTTGCACACTCGCCGTGATATGGTGTCGCTTATTATTTCCCCAAAGCCGAAGCGCGATCGGGAAAATTCTTATTAATTGTCTCTGTGTACCGCAAAGATCCACTTATGGAAATAGTGGGCATCTGAAAGCCCGAAGACTCTGCTCAGGAAGGTGATCGTGTCACTGAGTTCCTCTGAGAAATCACTTCGGTGGATAGTCTGAGGCCACCGGGTCACTACCTTCTTATTCTTTAGGTAGACCTCATTCATCAACTGCATGCACTGGCCCTCGTTGTCTTCCCAGGCCTTGATGCATTCCTGTTGGCTAACAGCCACGTAGTTCCGGTGGTGAGGGATGCCAAGCATCAACTCAAAATGATGGGCAGTGAGGTTTATGACTACCTCGCCCTTGCTGTTCTCGACACATCTTGTGTCCTTGTTGAAAGATTGCGCAACTACCATCATGAACTCATTGTTCACAGCGCTGACAGGGATTCCTCCGGCAAAGTGCAGGGCACTGCCTATTAGCTTGTCCATCCATGGACTTCTTGTAACCTTCTGAGTTCTAACCCAGAACTCATCCATGTCAATGTGACCCAATTCTGAGTCTCTGACATCCATACTGCACTCAGCCTGTGATTCGGGCATTCTGACCCTTTGATATTTGTATTTCATCTCTTCTTCTGTCAGTTTAGCCTTTCCTCTTGTTTTGGTGGGTTTCTTGCTTGACGTAGACATGTGTTCTTTCGAACTCAGTTGCTGATCTGCATGAAGAAGAAGAGAGACCCAATCCAAAAAGGTTGAATTAGAAATTTGATCTTCCATTGGAATGCAAGCAGAGGAAAGAGTTAGAGATTATAAGGCTCAGGGCGCATGAAAAATGTATGTTACAGGCCAAATAGATAAGGCGCACAGAAAAGGAATGTCGCAGAGGTTAAACTGGCGCCAAAGGCGCATGGCGCATGGAGGAAACAGGTTGCATTTTATAGAAGGGCGCACGGGAAGTGCGTGTTACATTGGGGTTCGGTGCGCCCTTTGGCGCATGGGAAGATTGTGTAACATGGACAAATGATGCGCCAAAGGAATATGGCGCGGCGCATGGAGGGTTTACACAACATAATGTTACTGCAATGGAGGATGCGCCCGCGCCTTGATAGCTTTATACTTGCGCGCAGAAGGCTTGTGTTGCATGAAAGCTGGGTGCGCCCTTTGGCGCATGAAAACAACATGTAGCATGGAAAGAAGGCGCGCCAAAGGTTTCAAGGAGGCGCGAGATTTATACTTGGAGCATGCAAAAAGGGCGCGCTTAGAGGGCGCATGAATTCAAGATGCAGCAGGACAAAAGGCTGCGCCATTGGCGCGGGTCTTGATTATGTTACATGGCGGGTGAGTGCGCCGAGGGGCGCAACTGTTTTTGTTGTTGCAAACAAGGCGCGCCAATGCGCCACTGGATAAAAGCTTACTCAAATCTCTTCTTTATTCCTCTCTTCCACTTCAAAAATTACTTGGACAAGTAAGGTTTTACAAAAAGTTTTTAATAGACCAAGCCAGTTACAAAACGACTCCTTTTCCAGCAGATCCGGAAAGAGGGAGGGAGAGGAAGAGGAACAGAAGAAAACGAACAGGACAGCACAGGGGGAAAGGTTTAAACATATTTCATCCAAACACAGACCATGCACACCAACAGAAAGCAGATCAAACACATGAAAGCACTCAATGAAAACGAGGGAGAACCTCTTACCTCAAATATATATGAAAAATCGGAAAGCGGGTCCACAGGGCGACAACGACAGAGCAGAGCTGACAAATCCAGAGCGATCACGTGCTTTGATAAAAAGGAATGAAAATGACATGGGCGCGCACGGATATAAATAGCAATAAACTAGTTTCGCTTTCTTTGCCTCAAAGAGGGGGCTAAGCCCCCGCAACATTGTTGGCTCTGCCTATCCATGATCTATCCGCGCAATGCATTTTCTGACCAACAACATGCTCGAGGATGTCAAAGATTTCATTCTCTCTTACACACTGTGAGACAAAATTAGGACCACACTTAAATAGCATTCCATTTAACCATTTGAATTGTGTATTGGTTTTAATTAACCTTTTTATTTGTTTCTTAGTGAAAGAAGGAGAGAACTTCCTCTGTTGCGAGATAATTTTCCTTATCAACAAACCATGGTGTACTTCACTTAAGATTGTAGAATAGTTGTTCATCTAGAAAGTTATCCTTGACTAGATCTTGCTCCACCGTGGTAATAGTCTTGACAAAAAATCAACTACCACATTAGATTTACTGGATTGTCCACAATGGTAATATCAAATTCTTGCAAAAGTAATAACAATCTAATGACTCTTCCACTAACCACTTGGTTTTTTCATTAAATACTTAATTGTTGAATGATCCGTGTACGAATATCTTGTACTGTAATGTAATGTCCGAATTTATTAATTGCATAAATCACAAAAAGAAATTCATTTTCGGTGGTGGTGTAATTCTTTTCGATGGGATTAAGATTCTTGCTAAGATAGTAAATGGCATACATCTTTCCTTCCTCATCTTTTTGTCCCAATACTCGCACCAATGGAATAATTTAAGGCATCTGTTTGAATATGAAATGGATTTTCCCAATTAGACCTCTCAATATTGGGGCACTTTGATTAATTTGTCTTTAATTTCTTCAAAATCATGTCGACACTTTTCATCCCAAAGGAATTCACAATATTTGGTTAGAAAATTAAACATGGGGGCAGAAATTTTCTTGAAATATTTTATAAAGCACCTATAGTACCCAACATGCCCTAGAAATGATTTGATATCCGAAATGATCCTTACTTTTTTTGATCCACTTGAATTCCTTTTTTGAAATATGGTGTCCTAATACAATTCCCTCATCCACCATCATCAAACATTTTTCATCACTAAGAGATAGGTTGTGTTGTTCACATCTTGTTAACACTCTGTCCATATTTCTCAAAGCATCTTCAAATGTATCTCCATGTATAGTGAAGTCATCCATATATACTTCAACACAATCATTTGTTAGATCAGCAAAGATTGTAAATCGACTCTTTTGAAAGTCATAGAGCATTTCATAAACCAAATGGTAACACCCTATAGGAAAAGGTTCCCCATGGACATGTAAATGTAGTTTTGTCTTGATCTTCAGCAACAACTCTGATATGATTGTACCCACTAAATCCATCCAAGAAAGAAAAGTATTGTTTACTTGAAAGGTTATCTAGGACTTGATCTATGAATGGTAAGGGAAAATAATCTCTCATTGTGGCTTTGTTTAGTTCCCTATAGTCAACACATATTCTCCATTTTCCATTCTTTTTGGGAATAATTACAAGAGGAGATACCCACTGGCTATCTAAGATAGGGTAGATGAAACCTACTTGTAATAGTTTTTCAATTTCTTGTTTGACTATATCCCTTAAAGTTGGGTTAATCCTTCTTTGAGGCTGCCTAACTAGTTTAATGTTTTCAGTATAGATGTGATGAGTGTAGATACTTGGATGAATCCTTCATATCTTTGTAATCCCAAGTAAAAGCTTTAGTATGATTTTTTAGAACATCAAACAATTTATCTTCTTCATCCTCCTTTAACCAGTTGTTAATGTATAAAGTTTTATGCGGTTGAATTTCAACATGTTTGGTTCCAATATGTGATGAACGATTTGTGGAAAGGGTTTCATTAAAGTATTTAATGGACATGAATATGGTAATAGCATATGGTATGAAGCAACATCTCCAAAAGTTCCTTGATGAGAATTATGATCATTGATACTTATCTCTTTACAGCCAAATTCCTCGTCACTTGCTACTTTCCATAAATTCTTCACCACTTCCTAATGTACTTGAAACTGAAGCTACTGATTCATCCTCTCCCTACAAGAAATATCGTTCCTCCGGAGTGAAATCATTTTCAATCAAAGAGAACTGTTGTTGTCATAGTTCCTGAACTAAATGTGGTGGTTCTAGAATTATAGCCGCAGGTTCCAGAACTAAGTTCATAGGTTCCGAACTAAGTTTGAGGGTTTCAGAACTACGTTCATGGGTTCTAGCAATATTTTGATTTCTTCGAGGACAACAAGTTCTCATCCAATGGTGGATTAATCATCTCTTCTACTTCTCTTACATGATCCTGCAATGTGATCATAACCAAAGAAGACAAATTTTGCTTATTAGTTTCAGGAGAATCAACCCACAATTGTTCATGATTGTCAATAAAAGGTTGTGTAGTAGGATATAAGGAAATTTGTTTAGAGTTCTTATCATTTGAGATTGTCATATCACTTGACTCGCAATCTATCAAAGTAAAGCAATCGTAGCTAACCATGGTCTACTCAAAATAATGGGATAACCCAATGTTTTACCTTTTTTGGCAGCAAAGATAAGGA
The DNA here is from genome assembly GCA_018340775.1 of Taxus wallichiana var. yunnanensis. Lineage (NCBI taxonomy): Eukaryota > Viridiplantae > Streptophyta > Pinopsida > Cupressales > Taxaceae > Taxus > Taxus wallichiana. Next base: position 436,256,077 of record CM031239.1, read on the forward strand.
AGTCACTTGATATTCCCACGACTCCACCATAACCGACACATCTTCAATAATTCCTTCCGGTTTTACTACAGATCCGATCTCCATTTCGCAATATGGTATTAGTAGGTCAGTATCCCCATTAATGGTAATGTTTTCATATTATCCACTATAATTACATTGATAGAAGCTCCCAAATCTATCAAAACATTATGTACATCCTTATTTCCTATAGAGACAGAAATAACAGGACTTCCAGATCTCCGTATTTGGGAAGTAAAAGTTTTCTGCTAATAAATCAACAAGTTTCCCATCTACTTTGATAGTCTTGAGGTCTTGTTTTTCCTTCCATGTTTTTTCATACATAACATTTTGATTAATTTGTTCAATTCTGGGATATCTTTAATTGCTTGTAATAGTGGTATTTCAATATTCAATTTCCTTAGTTCCTATACCAATGTAGACTCTTTGATTTCTATAGCTTTTTGAATCTATCTGGAAATGGAGTTTGTAGTATTATTATCTGGATCATTTTATTTTCTTTCTATATCCTCTTTTGGAACAATAGTCTGGGATTTCATTTTATCCTGTCATTTCAGTGATTATAAGGGGTGGATTGTTAATGATTTTCCCAGATCTGGTTTGAATATCCTTACAATCCATAGCATGTAAATCAACCGATTTTTCTAGATGTGTTCCATAAACATGAGTTGATAGGGTTTCTTTGCTTACTACCATTGTCTAACATTTGTGTTTGACTACTACATTCTCAGTTTGTGAATTCTATGTAGGGGATCCCATGATGGCCTATTGATTTTGATTTGGATATGTTCTTCCTTGGGAATAATTATTATGGTTCCATCTAGGTTGTGACCAAGCATAAGGATTTCCTTGACCAGCCCATGGTTGTTGATGTCCCTAAGCATACCAAGCTTGATTTGCCCAATCTTGAGGGTTCCAAGTTGGTTGAGGTACCCAAGGTGGTTGTCCCCAATTTTGTGGTACTGCCTGAGTAGCCCATAGCATTGTCCATGGATTAGGAACTGATCTTGGTATAAACTACCCTTAGTTAGGTTGTCTCTAAACAAAATTCAATTCTTCTATTATATATGAGGCTTTCGGTTTGTTTAAGCTGATTTCTAATAATAGGAAGTAAAGAACAAACATCGATTTCATGTTCTTTAGATTCACGAGATAAGACACATTTCTTTTTTATCCAAAGGAAAGTCTTTTAATGCATGCTTCTTCCCAGTATCTAGGACAATACATAGCCAATGGTTCAGTTTTGGAATTTTCTTTAGCTTGTAATCCATCCGTAGTAGAGGTTAATTGCAATAAAATTTCTATTTTAAAGTTTGCTAACTCATCCATTAGTTTTTTCATATCTGGATTCAGAATTTTCACCGATTTTCTTTTTTCTAGGTCCACCTCTCATTCGGAATAGCTTCTGAAATCTCTTTAATTCCATTCATTCTTATCTCGATCAATGTCTCCACCTCCTATCAAGTTAAGGGATTCTCTAGATTCGTCATCCAAACCTTTAAGAAAAATAGTTTTACTTAACTCATCTGTAAGCACAAATCCACATCTTTGCTAACAAAGAGGAATCTGTCTAAATAGTCTTCTATGTTTTCATCATCAACTTGCTTGATTTTGAAGAATTCTTCCTTCATATTTATCCCTCTGTAATAATCCTGATATTTATCTAGGAATGCGGTCTCCATTTATGCCCAAGTGCTAATGGAGTTGGATGGTAATCCCATGAACCACCTCATTGTTGCATCCTTCAAAGTGGATGGAAACAACTTGAGTTTTTTATTATCTGTTTTATAGTCATAGGTCTAACATAGTACCTTGAATTCAAACATAAATTGGTGAGGATCTTCAAATGACATCCCTCTAAAGGTGGGTAAATGTGTAGGTAAGATATTTTTCATTGATGTGTCATCATCTCCCAATTTGATTGGATAGGTAAAGGTCCTATCAGGTTCTCTCTCAGCTTCTCGTGCCATTTTAAAAATATTTTCTAAATTTTCCTCCTAATCAATGTGGTAAGCGGTATGCCTTGGGGAAGGTGAAAAATCAGGAGTAGGAGGTTGACTACTCAATTGAGAATCGAAACTTACCCTAAATGGATCTTGGGTAATAAGCCTTCTCCTAAAAGATCCACTCCTTCAGTGACTCGGGTCTAAGAATTCCAAAAATGGCAATTTTGTTTCTTGTTTGACAGGGGATGATGGTGCCTCCAATTCTTGATTAATTTCCTTAATTTGACTAGAGGATGTTATGAATTCTTGTGAAGATGTTTTTGGGAGGAATCTACCATGTGAGTCTCTTGGTCTACTCATATATTTTGTGATATAGCAGGAATATCCTTCAACTACTAGATGTATGTTTTATTTCTCTTGCTAACACTTAATTAGAAAGTTCCAACTAGTGTTCCCCAGAAAGGGTGCCAAAAATGATGGGTGTCGGCATTCCCTCCATTTAATCAACGTTGTGTTGGTCATATCAAACTAGGGGTGTGTCTAAAGCTATATACAATAAGAGTAATTTAACCGATCTAGTAGTTGACTGTATTTATTTTTATATTTTCTGGGGGATCTCTTTAATGTCTTAAGGACTTCTTGGTAAAACCTTATTTAAATCAAACTATGAAAACTTGCTAAAAGTAAACACACTGAAAGCTTTGTTGAAAGGAAACACACCGTGCAGAATGGAAACACACTTGTTGTTGGAAAATAAACACACTTGCTTCTGAAAGTAAACACACTTGCTTTTGGAAATAAACACACTCAATTTAGAATGCTTGAAAACAATTGCAAGAAATATAAGAATCTATCTAAACACTTGCAGGAACAAGTATACAACAGAGTTTAACTGGAAGGATTAAAACAATACAAAATTAACAGATCTAAGCTATTTGCTGAAGAAATATAAATACCAAATAAACGAATATCCTAGTCCTTGGGGGAGTGGGCCCTTGCTCCTCCTCGAATCAAGATTTAACAACTCAAAATTCTCTCAAATAAGAATGGCTATTTTATTGATAAAACATTTGGAATTACAAATGTACTGGATCTGAGTACTTAGTCTATTTCTCTTCTCTATTCTATTTCTATTTCTATATATATATATATTCTATCTACTGCAGTCTTGCTTTTATATACATTTTACAATCACAGTTGTCTCAATGATTTGATGAAATCAAATCATGCCCCGAGAATAGGCAATTTGAGCGGATTACGGTTGATCAGATAGTTGTAGGATAACTCTCCCTGGATCTGCATTCAGAAATATTCTTGTCCTTCTTGATTGAAAGGGTCGTAGATGAAAAATCTCCATATGTGGTTTAAAATAGATAACTCCCATTGGTTTCGAAACTTTGGAGAAGTTCCAGAACCATAGGAATTTGTTAAGGCTCCAAACCATGAGATTTCGGAGCTATCCTAGGAGTTCTGGAACTAAGTCCAAAAATTATGGAACTAAATACTGGAGTTCCGGAACTAAGTCCGAAAGTTTCGAAACTAAATGATGACTATGTGATGGAGTTCCGGAACTAGCTTGGAAGTTCCGGAACTAAGTTGTGTAGGAATAGATGTTGTTGAAAACAAATTGAACGCTTCCTGCTTCATTTCCTCAACTGATTTAGACCTGCTTTATTACAAAATTGAATTCAAACACACACTTGTCAGGAATTCTAGAGCTTTTAACATTAGAATCATAATCAATCAAAAGACAGACAATTACATCCTAACTCATATCAGATCAACTAAAAGTCACACAATACAATCAAACTTAATCAAAAGGAGAGTAAGATGAGATCATATATTATACATTAATTAGAAATATTCGGCCTCATCACCGGGGTGCCCAGATTCCTTACCATAGCACCCATGGTCACCTCGGTCCTCTTCCAGTGCCCTAGTCTAGGCATGACATCCAAATCTATCCTTTTCAAAGCCCCTACACAGTCATTCTTGCTTATTGATTTTCTATACGTCACTACAACACACCGATCAGATAGTCCTCGCTTATCGCTTGAGTTTTTTTTTTTTCCCTTCTTGCACATTAGGGTTTTTAATTTCATTAGTTTATTTACTTATCTCATTTACATGTTGTCTTAGTACACTTATTTGTTGTGTTTATATGTCCTCCTAGATTAGATTAACTATACTTTACTACATTAGTTTAGTCAATTTTAGTTAATCATTTTGGTGAACCCAAATTATTTTTCCATGCCTTTGGATCACCCATCCATCTCTTTCTTCCCTTTTTATCCGTTAAATCATCATGAATATCTCTATTCATGCCTATCTATAAAACCACCCTGATTGTATCAACAAGCTTAAGAAATACTTATCTAACACTTATATCCCCCTCATACTTCACCCGAATATGTATATCATAAGTTCATTATGGCTCTATCACTTAATGAGGACCAAATAACTTTCACAACAGATGATCTACCTCCTTAAGAGATACTACAACACGACCCTCCCTTGTATATCCAAGTTTGTATTAAAACAAGTAGGAGTCAAGTGCGTCCGTAGTTGATAATGGCTCTGGCTTAAATATTTACAATTTCACTTTCCTTCAACATATAGGCATGTCAGAAGCATCGTTAGTCCCATCGTCTATCTCTATTCGTGGATTTGATAACATCCCCAAGTGTGTTTTAGGTATTGTTAATTTACCTATCACTATTGTTACACTTGATATTCCTTGTAATGTTATGCCTAATGATCTCAACTATAATCTCCTCCTGGGAAGACCTTGGATCCCTGCTATGCATGTGGTCCCCTATACACTACATGCATGGTTGAAGTTCTGGTATCAAGGCACTGTCTATGATGTCCTTGTTGATCCATCACCTTTCGAGTATTGTAATTCTATCAAGCAAACTATTGATACCCCTATTACCTCTGATAGTACTCAATATTTTTCTAAATATGGTGTAGGATATGAATATCTCTATCGCTTTGGCTTCTCCAATACTCAAGTAGATCAACCCAAACATAAAATCATAGAGCTTTGGGATCTCCCCCACGATTACACAAGTTTGACCTAAGGTATCAACCTCCTCCTCCACCCTCTGTAGATGCTTATACCTCATCCCGTGTTCCTTCACTTTCCCTACTACATTTGGAACTCATTAGTAATGACGCTTCTATTCTTTGGGATACCCTTGATACTTTTGCTACTGATAGCACTCTATTGGAATACATGGGTGCTTATGATCACCTTCCCTCTTTCCACCATGTTTACATCAACCTTCCTCCCTCACCAACATAGTTTACCTTGAGGAGTTCAATGTCCCCATCGATACCGCCAACCCGTCTAATACTATTCCCTCTTTGATCCATATATTGAGGATCGGTCCGCCCTTCTAAATGAAGAAACAATACAATACAACTTAGGCACATCTGAAATTCCATGCATAGTTTTTCTCACCGCCTCTCTCTTTGTTGAATAAAAGGATATTAAGAAATTCCTTCATGATTTCTCTAATATTTTTACATGGGATTATAGTGATATGCCAGGTATTGATACCTCCGTCATGATGCATAATATTTTCTTTAACCCGAGTGTTTAACCGGTTAAACAAAAATTCGTAAAATACACCCTAAAGTAGCTCTCCTAGTCAAAGAAGAAATTCAAAATCTTCTCAACGTAGGTTTCATTTGCACTTATCGACTATCTTGAATGGGTATCAAACATTGTACAAAGAATGAAACTTGATGGGTGGGTTCACCGTTGTATTGATTTTCATGATTTAAATAAATATTTCCCTAAGAATAGTTTTCCATTTCCCCACATCGACGCTATTATTGATTCCATATCTAGATAAGATATCCTCTCCTTCATGGATGGCTTTACGGGTTACATTCAAATAAAGGTAAATCCAAAAGCTGACCAAGAAAAAACTTCCTTTATCACACCTTGGGGAACATTTTGTTACACGGTCATACCATTTAGCCTTTAAAATGTTGGAGCTACTTATCAACATGAAATGACTCATATATTCCACGACTACATTCACAAAATCCTTGAAGACTATGTGGATGATATCTTTGCGAATCTCGGTGACATTCCTTCCACGCGAAGGACCTTCACATGCTATTTGAATGATTACAACAATATCAAGTTCGATTGAATCCAAAACTATGTTTTTTGGGTCACCACCGTAAACTTCTTGGATATATTATCTCCTAATGCGGTATTGAGATTGATCCCAAAGAAAATCAAGGCCATAATAAACATGCCTCCTCCCAAAAATTTGCATAAACTCCGATCATTACAAGGTAAAATTCAAGTTATCCAGTGCTTCATTACACAACTCACGAGATAAGACCCAACCATTTACATAGCTAATGAAAAATATGTTAAGTTCCTTTGGGATGAACAATGTCAAATGAAGCCTTCGACAATATCAAAGCTTACTTGTTAAACCCACTTTGTCCTAGTCCTCGCCCTTTCCCGATTGAATTTTTCTATTGTATATCTCTGCTACATTTCACGCATTAGGAGCCTTATTGGCACAACATGATGATTCTCAACGTGAAAGAGCCATATATTATATCGGTCGTACCACTACTTTTTACAGAATGTAACTATAGCTACATTGAAAAATTGTGCCTCGGTCTTGTCTTCATTGCAGAAAAATTGAGACACTATCTTATCAACAATGAGGTACATATTATCACCAAAGTTGATCCCTTACACTACCTCCTTTTTCGCACACATCCAGCCGGACATTTGACACATTAGGTTATCTACTTACAGAATTTGATTTTAAGTTCATACCACAAAAAGGAATTAAAGGACGGAGTTATCACCGATCAACTCGACACAACACCTCCCTCGTATGCATCACCTATTTCTGACTCCTTTCATGACGATTTCACTTCCTATACCATTGACTCATATATGTGGATAATGTACTCTGATGGCTCTTGCTTTGTCAGGTCTAGCACCAAATTTGGGATAGTATTCATTACCCCACATGATGACCCTCCCCTTCGCATATTGATTAGGGTTCTCTTGTTCAAACAACATTATTGAGTACAAAGCTCTTATCTTAGGTTTGCTCACCACTCCAAATTTTCTCATTTGTAATTTATGCATTCATGGCGATTCTCAATTAGTCATCAATCAAGTTAATGATACATATAATACAAAATAAGAGCATCTCATCCCATACAATACCCTTGTGAAGGATCTTTTAGATACTTTTTATTCTTACTCCATTTTTTCTATTCCTCACAAGGAAAATCACCAATGCCACGCAGATGTTATGGTTAGTGCCGCGTCACACTCATCCCATAAGGCATCACCGACGAACAAACTAGTTTTTTCATTATGCACTTGCGACACCTCTCTATTTCTACACTACCTCTTATAGCAGGTAATCATGCGCAATCCACGACAACATTAAATGGTTCACACCTATTGTTTCATCGATAAGTTGCGTACGTATGAGAAAAACAAATAGGGTAAGGGTGAGGAGGAATACCTATGAATGAAGGTGGAAGGTAGAGTGCACGCGTTCTGACTTCTCAATCCAAAGGTGTTGATTGCGAGAACTTCCTTTTTACTAGGAGGAACTACCTGAAATGCAAAACAAGACCACAAGAAGAATATTAAACAATATAGGTGGACCGCCTTTATGTATGCTAGATCCTAGGAAGTGTGATACTTCCTAGATGGTTGTCAATCCATTGTTTAAAACAACTTAATGTAAGAAATAATGTAAACCAATAATATCCTACTATAGTTTATATGATTTAGGTGTCTCATTCAAGTACAATAAGCAAATCTAATATAACAGATAGGTTATGATCAGATCTGGAATTCAGATAGGTAAATAAGGTGGTTGGAGCAGTCAGGGTCAAGTTTTGAGTGGTTTGGATTATTTGGGTGAATGTTATGAGGTTGTTGTTACAGGCAGATTTACTAGATACAAAGACCAACGTCGACTGGTATGACCGATGCTTGATTGAGAGGAAACTGACGACGGTTTAGGTTAACCAACATTGGTAGGGTCAGGCTGATAGAGACTCAATAAGGTTTGGTTTTGATGATTCTCTGTGATTACACAGAGAATAGACAGAGAATGGTGAGGTTGATAATAGTGTTGGGAATACTCAGAGATGTCTAGAGTCAAGTATGGAGGGATGGGAGGTTATAGGTGGTTAGGTGGAGGGATTGGCAGGAAGGTGAGAGGTGATGAGATGTAAAGGAGACTAGGAATCCCAAACAAAGATAAAGAAACTAATCTAAGTAAGTATGGAAAGATGCAAATCCAAAGGTACTTACTTATACTTACAGACCTAGTGGTTAGATGGAGGTGATGGTTGATTCATGGAACTGGTGGTCAATGCTTTGCGCATGCTTCCTAAGCGTTCGTAGATGCTTTCCCTTCAGATCAGTGCTTGTGCTGGTTCAGGATGTTTGGATGTGCAAGAGTGCTCTAGTGCGTGCTTACATGCAAATCTCTCTTCTCCAATACTTGAATAATTCTTCCAACCTCCAACAAAGGTTACCAAAAATGACTATAAGGTAACCGATGATGGTTAGAGGTGACCGACGTCGGTTTAGGGTTGACCGACATTGGTTAAGGTGGGAAATCCTAGGTTTGCTAAAATGATAGATCTTGCAATCTTTTTGGCCGATTATTTATTGTTGCGAGATCACAATGGAATATTGCACTTAGATAAGTAGGCATGTGGTTAGAGGAGGGATAGGCATGTGATTTTAGGGTTAAACCAAGTCTTGGTTAATTAAGGTAAGTAGGATTAAGTCTTGGTTAAAAGGAAACATGCTATGAATAGGTCTATGATGAAGTGTCCAGGTGATGTGGTGGGGTGAGGTGTCTAGGTGAGGTGGAAATTAGTTTAATTAAGGTAATTAAATAATGAATATTATGAGAATGGGCATTAATTTAATTGTAGGTAATTAAATTAATATACATGTGGGGTAAAGGGGGAGTGTGACCCAAATTTGGTGTCTACACCTATTTATAATTTCTTGTATAAGAAAACTATCCCCAATACCCTACAAACCTTCATGAAGCCCACCGCTTACGTCGTGAAGCTACCCATTATGTTATCATTGCACCGAATTATTCAAGCATGTTATCGATGACCATCTTCTTCGTTGCCTCTCACTTACAGATATACCCACAACCATCTCTCAAATTCATGATATCATATGTGGTGGCCACTTCTCTAGTAAGGCCATGTCACACAATTTTTATGCTAGGGGTATTATTGACCCACCATGGAATAGATTGCAAAAATATGCCACTTGCTTTATGACAAATGTCAAAAACATGGTAATCTCCATCATGCACCAACATATGATCTACAACCCATTGCACCCATTTGGCCTTTCTCTCTTTGGGGACTTGATCTAATTGGCATGATTAATCCTGAATCAATAGACGTACATAAATTTATCATCACCACTACTGAATATTTCACAAAATGGGTCAAAGCGGCTCCTCTATGAAGCACTATCACCAAGATATTTGCAACTTTCTCAACACACATCATCACATGTTTCGGGTTCCTTTTTCCCCTTATCACTAATAATGGCACCTCCTTAAAAATAAATATGTTAATAAATTTTGCACTAAGTTCAAAATCAAACTATTATTCTCTACACCTTATTATCCATAGGGCAATGACCAAGCCGAAGCCACCAATAAAACTATCGTTAAAGTCTTACGCAAGATTGTTGACTCTAGTCATAATGATTGGCATAATTAGTTATTCTACACCCTATGGGCTTATCGCACTAGTGTTTGTACACCTATTAATGCCACACATTTTTCATTAGTCTATGGTGTCTGAGGCTATTATTCCACTCGAGCTCAAAATATCCTCCTTGCGAATTTCTCTTAAAGGAATCCTTAAAGATAATGAATATTGTGAAAACTACCTATAAGAACTAGAAATGTTGGATGCACATCATGTCCAAACACTAGAGCATCTTCACACATATCAGTCTTGCATCACCCACTCATACAACCATAAAAATCACCCATGAGAATTCAACATACACAACCTTGTCTTGAAAGAATGTTAATTTGAGGCACCACAAAAGGTAAATTCAAACCCAATTGGCTAGGTCCATATGTTATCACGATAAGCTCGGTGGCGGGGTATATCGCCTTACCATCCTTTTAGGTAAACCACTTAAAACCCACTCAACATAATGTAGCTCAAGAAGTACTATGCCTCAATTATCATTACCCGATGATAAACTCTTGTGATTCAGTTCACACTTGACTGTTGAGGGATTATCACTACATTGAACCCCACACAGTGCACCATAAGCATTAGACATTGCACTCATCATACATGTACGCGTCATACGCGCTCATGCACCCTACATTCTACATTTAGTCTACAACATTTTGACACTTATGCATTGTATCTACACCTTTGTCTACGTGCGTCTTACATCCTACACTACGTATCCTACATATCACATTATTTGTTTGTCTACATACCATACATATTACACCATGCCTTTTCACACATACTCTACATACTATTATAGTCTTTATCATATGTGAGTCTAGCATTACACAATCTTACATACTACATACATGCCATTTTACACATTCTACATTGGTTGCACTGCATTCTACACATCGCGTCCTTACATATTCCACTCATCATATGGTCAATTGTTGTCATTGCATATAATGCCTTGTCTTCTACGCACTGCACTCACTACCCGATGATGCACTTTAGTTCTTTGGTCCATACTTGACTGCTGAGGGTTTACAAATCAAATGGACCCTACACTCACCACACATTTACTATTCCACCTTTCATCATGCGACATTACTAGCTTAGTGACATACACTTTAGGCTAAATCATCACCTATTCTATCATCTTGTAGTGGTATACACCTTAGGTTACATCACCACTCCCTACTATTCATCTTGTAGTCACATACACTTTAGGCTAAATTGTCACCTTTTCTATCATCTTGTAGTGGTATACACCTTAGGTTACATCACCACACCCTCCTTACATCTTATAGTGATATACGCTTAGGGATAAATCATCACTCCACATTTCATCTCATCGTGATATACACTTCAGCTATAGGGTTCACGCACACATTGTCGCTAGGTCGCATCTCATTACTACATATAAGCATTCCTCACAACGCGCTAGACACAACACACCATTTGACCATTTACCAATGTTGCATGCTCATTTACGGATCATTCTTGACTGATTGAGGGGTAAAAAAATGAACCTCACTACATACATTTCCATCCACTTGGGGGGCACGCGACTCCTATCACTCCATATTGCATTCCATTCCATCCATCCACAACATATTACATACTATGGTTGCTTATACTCTTGTTTACTTTTGCTTGTTCATGGTCACTTTATTACACATGTTAGTTTGATTACTTGTATGTCATTTATCTATATCATACACACATGCACGTTCATGCCTTCTTCTAGTTGTGATCATAGATACAGTCTCTTACACACAACATGGATGCTCACCTTCTACCCTTCCTACACTGGTTGTTAGGGGCATCCACATTCGTATCTTCTAGGTGCTATTATTTCATTTTGTACTTAACACTTTACATTACTTGCTTCTACATGATTTTGACATACTAGTTATCTTTCTAACATGCTAATAGGTGCTTCATGTGCAACATTTGTTATGCATGGATATTGGTTTCCATACATGTTTGTTACATTGTCTGCTCTTGTTTTTCATTTTTTGTGAGCCTTTCCCTATGTTTGGTGTGCACACTTGTTTGTTTTTAAGGCCATAATGGCCTTTCGTGTATTGTGACATCATGAGTTATGTCCCATGTTTGCGACCCACTTTGTGTGACTTACTTGTCTTCTTACGTGTTTACACTATTGTGCTTGGTAGTTTTCACATTGTCTACGTAGATTACACTTTGTCTTCTTACATGCATGCATTTTCATACTAACACTTGTTTTGGCTATCCATCCTTGTTTGTGTGTGCCTTGGTTTCTACCAAGCACATTCCCTCTCCCATGCAGGGCAGAGTTATATAGTACATGCAGTTGGTCCACTTTTGGGGTCGCATTCTCCTATCAGTGACGTCACATGCACTCCCAAAGAGGGGGTATCATTTGGGTTTTTTACATACTAACACAAAGATTCTACACCGGTTCGGTTCAATTATACAAAGTGAGTGGGTTCAGACCAGTCTACGAACCCCATACACAAAGACTTTTACAAGATGTGGTGTCCTTAACATTTTGGAAAGCGAGCTTACATGCTTGGAGGTTACAATGGGTGTGCCTCTCTACATTACTTTGGCTAGTGGCGTCAAATCACCCAAAAACCAGGATGACGAACATATATCTCTTCACACATATTTGAGCGGAGGCTGATTAAAGCTTGAGGACATAAAGAACATTTCCTCTCCTAACTTCTCCAACCAAGGTGGCGTGAGATTGCCCAAAAAAACTTGCGTAGATAGGATATCCTTCTACACTTTCTCTCTCAACATGGATCAGATGCACATGTTTCATTTACCTTTGTATTTATATTTTCCATTCACATTAGCATATTTTACATACACAGTGTCTTTTACATGGCATTTTTACACTTACATACATACATATTTGACTACTTGATCATTTTCTCCTTGCAGGTCCAACCGTATGAGAAACGAAAGAGATTACATGGGGAAACAACAACAACATTCCAGGGTAGCACACATGCTTTACTAACCATGCAGGTACACTACACACTGCGAAACTACACACATGTGTTCCACCCTAGGTTCACTCTCATCACTTTTTCTTTGCACATTTTTCATCTATAGTTTCCACACTCCTCCATCTTTTTATCATTCCACGCTTTGTCTAGTCCTTTGGCATGCTTCTACTACACTCTTCAGGGACATCATGTATGCATCTCTATCTACTTTATGTTACCAATATTTCCTCACCAACATAAAGTGGGGGAAAATGTAGTCACAAAATCATGCACTTTAGATATTTTACTTATCCTGGTCTCATACTACTATTTAGAAGGTTCTTGAGTAAAGAAAGTATTAATTAACCTCTCGTCCTTTGGTCATCTTGTTTATTTTATTTCGTAATTTACGACCTATTGCACCCATATGCCCAACCATTTCCGGACATCTGCGTTATTTTAACCTTAGTTAAATTGGGTGCCTAGATTTAGTACCAGCAGTGGCCCCATGGGCACCATGGTCCCACTGGGGTGCCCTGATCATTCTAACACTTTACCACCACTTTTTGGGCCTCTTCTATCTATTTTTCATCTTTATCCTTCTTGTGATCAGAATTTTCAGGGTTAATTACAAACTTAGAGCAAAAGAACCCTATAGATATAAAGTTTGAGACCATAATGAGGGACCTAGCACCACACACTACTATCACTCCATCTAGAGTTGCATCCATCTATTGCATTAACATCCACATAGCTCCATCATCAAGGCACAAGCTAGGAAATCTGCATCACACTTCATAGGGGGAGGGATTCTATTCTATTCCATGCACACATTCTACTACATTTTCTACATTTAGCTATTGCTCGCTTTCGCTTACATCACAAAGTGCGACTGACATAAGAACACCTAGGGCACGACATGCACACACACACACACACTAGAACTACATCTGGTCTCAGAAATGTAGTGCAATGCACGAGTAGTAAGCCCATTTTTGTGGCAAAATTGAGGTCAGTTTGACCCATTCATTACATATTTTTTTAGGGTTTTGATAGTTCCTTTTGGCCTTTTGCATGTTATTTCTTCCTCTTGGAATATTTGGAGCATTTGGTGTAGTACAAAAAAATTAATGTGACAGATAGTTAGAGTTTCATATCACCTTCGACCCTATGGGCACCAGATTCAGGACATTTTTCCTGCAGTAGACCGGTGCCCAGATTCCTTACCAGAGTGCCCGTGGGTGCCCCTTGCCATGCTCCAAGTGCCCTAGTCTAGAGACGACATCCAAATCTTTCCCTTTTTGCACCCCCTTTGGATAGGTCATTCATGCTTTATGATTTTCTAGACATCACTACGACACAATTGATAGTCATTAATTATCGCTTGAGTTCTTTCCTTTTCCCTTCTTACACATTAGGTTTTTAATTTCATTAGTTTATTTACTTATCTCATTTACATGTTGTCTTATAAAATTATTTTGTTGTGTTTATATGTCCTCCTAGATTAGATTAACTATACTTTACTACATTAGTTTAGTCAATTTTAGTTAATCGGGTATGTTGATACCTCGTTTCCCAATTATTTAGCTTGATAAAGGCTACCACTTGAGCTTTCGCCTCATCTGCCCATGGTTGAAAAACTCAACACTCGATGGGGCATTCATTCCACTCCGTCTTCATGGAGTCGGTGATTTGACACTGTCTGGTCTATTTGTGTGGAGCCAAAAATTGCTCACTTTCTCTGGTGTGTTTTGCACCAAGGCCTTCCCATAGGGTCTCGACTTGTTCAAATTGGGATCCCGACTCCCAAGTGCCCATTCTATGGCCACTTGGAAACTCTTTTGCATCTTTTTTGGTTTTGTCCGAAAGCACAACTTGCTTGGAATTGGATACATTCATTTTTCTTTCCTCTCAGACCACTATTTTACTTGGCAGAATATCCTCCTAGGAGATAACCCCAAACTTCTAGCCATTGTTCACCTAGATTTGACATGTTTGAGGGGGAAATTATGTTTTGGATATGGAAAGAAAGAAATGATTTTTCTTTGCTAATTTTGAAGTTGATCAACAATTTTTAGTGTATAACAAATCTATGGTTATCTCCAATGTGTTGCTACAAATTCAAGTATATTCTAATAAAGTGGCTATGGAAGTGGACCATCTTTAGACTTTGTTGCGGTATTGGGGTGATGCCCTATGAAATGTCGCATGGGAGCCACCCTCATCATCTCAGCAAGACTCGCCGCATGGTCGTGGTGGTGCCGTCAATCGTTTAACTCTTGTGGCGTTCCTTCACACGCGGGCTCGTTGCTTTCCCCACCCTCACCAACGGAGGAGTCACTTGCCACCAACTCCGCCAACAAGGCTGGGTCTTTGCTCACCAACTTGGTGGGGCTCACCTATCGGCCCTCGCCTACACACACTTGATGGTTGGAACTTGCCTCCGTCAGCTACTTCCTCCTTCTAACAACTTTCTTCACATCTCTCTTACCATTCCCCACTTGGAAGGAGGTAGAAAATAAGAAGAAAATCCCCTAGTTGGGATATTCCCAGATCCGTGAAAGACCTCCCTAGGCTTGGGTTGGCCGGATGATCACGATCCCCTACTTCGAGAATGTTTGTTGTTGGCTTTTGCATAATATTGTGTTTTGATGGTTTCTTAGACACTACCTAGTTCGTTGGTTTTTGTCCTAGGCTCGGCCTAATTTGTTTTTGGTTTGGGGCGTGCTCTCATATCACCCACTTTTTGTTGAAAGCTATCTTGTATCTTATTGCATTAATATAATATAAAATCTCTTTTCATAAAAACAATAATAATTCTCTCTCCAATTATGACAAATTAAATATCACTCTAAAACTTACTTTTCTCAAAATTCTTAGATCTTTTAATACAATTAAATCTGATTATGTGCAAGGTGTTCCCCCTATGGTAAAGGACCTCTAGATGTTTCTATGATTGTATTAAAGTTAGACAGTTTGATGGCTGCCTGACATTTTTGCATTTTTAACAGTTTTTGAAAAAATGGCCGATAATGGCTCTCACCCGCAACACGGGGTCAGAGGGATGACTGTTGCCCAAGTTTGGGCAGCGTTTGACATGGTCTGTGTATGACTTGGAGGAGGAATGCTGCATGGGTCCATCGTCCCCTCCGCCCGATGTGCTGAGGAGGAATGTTACAGGGGTTATCTCACCGTACTCGAGGAGGAATGCTGCAGGGGGGTTATCTCACCCACCCCCTCTTTCAAGCCCTATTGACAAAGTGAAACAATGGTGGATGAGGAGCATCCGCTCTACACATAGGATATAGGCATGAAGAATTCATGGGGAATTCCAAACCAGGATTGAGAAGCAAAAGCATTTTGAAACGTTTGAAGATATAGATTTTGGTCAATTTTAATATTGATTGGGCGGATTATTTATTTATGTTAGGTAAAGGTAGTAATATATTTATACGAATCCGTTTCCTTCCTTCAAAATTTCACACACATATACTAAATTCTACAACATATGTATTTATCGTGATAATACATATATGTAGTCATCTTTAATGGAGGCTTTTTAGAGTGGCAGTTTCAAAAGCATGGAAAACTACTAAAGAGTAACAAAATAATAACTCCTATATTATATACACATTTACCAATTAATTATAAAATGATAAGATTGTGAAATGGCATATTCGATAATTATTATTGAAGGTTCCTTTAACTATTGTAAATTTTAACAAAATCAAACACAAGGCCAAAAATTATAGATAAGAGTATCCCACAATAAATTTGATGGAATGGAAATTCCTCAATTCTTCACAACTAAACATAAATTTAAGATTCAATATATATAAAAATCATATAATTACTTTTAATAACTAGCAATCGCATGTGTACAATGCAATGTGAACGCCGAACTAGTATATGCTATTTAATTTAAAGGGATAGTTATTAATTTTGTTGTTGATGTTGATAAGGGGTGTGATTGACAATTCTAATTTTCTATTAAAGCCAAATCAAATGTTGCAAAGTACATCAGAAGGGATGTTAAATAATAGTTAGTTGTGTAATAATTGAATACAAATGCAAGTGAGACATGTAAGTTTACTAACACTCACTCTTGAGAATGTAGTGAATGTGAAGTGTTGATGTCAAAGTAGATTGAAAAGAACGATCATGCTATAACATATTATCTCTCAAGAAACATAAATGAGACAAAATATGCAAGCATATATAAACGAAGCTTAAATGGTTAGGTACATTCCAAAGTGCTTTATTACCTCAAAGAGTTTGAGAGCATCATTGTCAGAGTTGTTTTGTGCATATCCTACAATCATGGCATTCCATGAGACCGCATATCTTTGAGGCATTTTGCACACAAAAATACACTTTACATTATACTTTGATGGATGGTCATACCTTGTGCTAAGGCTCACATATTAGTATAGAAAGGGAGTATGATGACAAAGGTTGTGAGGTGGATTGCACTCATGCTACAAATGCATTTTCCTAAAAAATTTGAAGGCATTTTCAACAAAACCATTTTATGCATATCCTACAATCATTTAAGTTTATGAGATCACATCTCATTGAGGCATTTTATCATGTAGTTCACATGCCTTGTGTATGCTTCCACATTTTGCATGCATGTCTACCACGACACTTGCAACTACATCTAACAAAAATTAGATTTCCATTATTCTTTGATGGACGATTTTCGTCCCGCTTTAAAGCCGCCATTTAGGCACGTGATGGGATGATGATAACAAAGGTTGTGGAGTCTCGAAAAGTCTCATATCTATTATTCTTTTTCGGTGAATGTTCATCCCTCGCTTTCGACATAGGTTGGCAGTAATCTCCCGCAAAAGGAATTAATATCCAAGTTGTTTTTTTAGGAAAATGTATTTGCTTAGTTCTGAGTGAACACTTCAAAAAAATCAAACCCTACAAAACAAATAACACTTGTTATAAAATTGTGTGCCCCCTACATATGACCGTAGGCTATGTTCTGGGGGGTCTCACATAGTGGTCAGTGGTCTCCCACCATTTAAAATTTAAAATTATTGATTTTTAAAAATAATTTGTGGATTACCTATGAATTGTGTGTTTTTTTCTTTAAAATTTTGTGGCAACAATACACAAGTTTATTTTTCAAAATTACAACTCATAAAACCTGCATTGCATGAGATCGCCAAATAAGGAGACCTATTGCTTTCTAGTTCCAGGTCACTTAGCTAAAAATAGTTTAAAATTGCTTTTAAAAGCAAAAACGTTTAAAGCAACTAACTGTTAGTAGTTACTAAATGTTATCATGATCATCTTATTAACTGTAAATCAAGTAGAAGTCACTTTTAAAGTGCATGAGTACTTAACAAGTAACAGCTTTAGAAGAGAGGAATTAATCTTTAATTACCTGTAGTGAGATCTTTAAATATGGTTAGTTTTAATTGTAGTTAGATATAGTGAGATATTTAATTATGGTTAGTTTTAATTTTAGCTAGCTATAATGAGATCTTTAATTAGCATTAGTTATTAATTATAGTTAGCTCTACTTGAGATCTTTAATTAAGCGCTTAATTATTATGAGAAGTCAAGGCAACAACACAGTAGTCGTGAAATTTGATAGTTATGTGGAAAAATACTCCAAACAATTTTTTAAAACCCTTCGAGTCTTCTTAATAAACAACTATATTGAATGGATAACCCTTCGATTTAGAACCTACCTCTATTCAGTACACACATTATTCATTATGTTTCTTTGAAAGGTCACATTCTTACGCTGATGGCTCGCCAACTCTCAAATCTCATTTTTATTTCCATTTCTCTTGAGGTGTGTTAGGGGAAAAGTGGTTTTACATATTATTCTCACGGGCTTCTGCTCGAGATGGAGCTCCTTCTACAATGGGTAAGACTCAAAACTTCATTTAAGATCTTTCCTGGATTACTTGTTCGAGGGGCATCTTCAAGAATCTTTTGTGTTTATGTACGTGCATGAAGTTTACACTAGAAAAATGAGGCATTTGAGCTAGTAGATAGAAGAATTGCAAAAGGAGAATCTATAATCGATAAGGAAGAGATAGTAGAATCATTAGTAGTTAGTAAATGTTATCATGATCATCTTATTAATCAGAATCAGTAGAAGTCACTTTTAAAGTACAAGTACTTAAAAAGTAAGCTTTGAAGAGAGGGAATTAATCTTTAATTACCGTAGTGAGATCTTTAAATACGGTTAGTTTTAATTATAGTTAAGATATAATGAGATATTTAATTATGGTTAGTTTTAATTTTAATTAGCTATAATGAGATCTTTAATTAAAGCGTTAGTTATTAATTATAGTTAGCTTTCTAATGAGATATTTAATTACGGTTAGTTATTATGAGAAGTTGGGAAAGAACACGGGTAGCGTGAAATTGATAGTTATGTGGAAAAAAATACTCCAAACAATTTTTTAAAAACCCTTCGAGTCTTCTTAATAAACAACTATATTGAATGGATAGATGTAGGCATTTAGAACCTACCTCTATTTGTACACACATTATTGATTTTGTTTCAAAGGTCACATTCTTACGCTGATGGGTGGTCAACTCTCAAATCTCATTTTTCTTTCCGTTTCTCTTGAGGTGCTTAGAAAAGTGGTTTTACATATTATTCTCACGAGCCTCCATCCGAGATGGAGCTCCTTCTATAATGGGTAAGACTTGAAACTTCATTTAAGATCTTTCCTAGATTACTTGTTCCGAGGCATCTTGAAGAATCCTTTGTGTTTATGTACGTGCGTGGAGTTTACACCCCGTAAAAATGAGGCATTTGAGTCAGGTAAGACAAGAATTGCAAAAGGAGAATCTGGAAATCGATAAGGAAGAGATAAGAATCATTAGTAGTTAGTAAATGTTATCGCATGATCATCTTATTAACTCTGTAAAATCATAAAAGTCACTTTTAAGTGCTATTTGAGTACTTAAAAAAGTAACGGTTTGAGGAGAGGGAATTAATCTTTAATTGCTGTGTAGTGAGATCTTTAAATACGTTTAGTTTTAATTGTAGTTAGATATAGTGAGATATTTAATTATGGTTAGTTTTAATTTTAATTAGCTATAATGAGATCATTAATTAGCGTTAGTTATTAATTATAGTTAGCTCTAATGAAATATTTACTTATGGTTAGTTATTATGAAAGTTGGGCAAGAACAAAGTGTAGCATGAAATTCGATAGTTATGTGGAAAAATACTCCAAACAATTTTTTAAAAACCCTTCTAGGAGTCTTCTTAATAAACAACTATATTGAATGGATAGATGTCGCATTTAGAACCTACCTCTGTTGTACACACATTATTGCTTACTCGTTTCTTTTTGAAAGGTCACATTCTTACGTTGATGGGTGCCAACTCTCAAATTTCATTTTCTTTCCATTTCTCTTGAGGTGCGTTAGGGGAAAAGTGGTTTTACATATTGGCTTCTCATGGGCTTACGTCCGAGACGGAGCTCCTTCTACTGATGGGTAAGACTCCTGAAACTTCATTTAAGATCTTTCCTAGATTACTTGTTCGAGGGGGCATCTTGAAGAGTCTTTGTGTTTATGTATGGTGCATGGAGTTTACACCGAAAAAAATGAGGCATTTGAGCCCAGAGGTAAAAGCAGAGAAGAATTGCAAAAAGGAGAATATGAAATCGATAATTAATGGCGCAGGAGATAAGAATCATTAGTAGTTAGTAAATGTTATCATGATCATCTTATTAACCGTAAATCAAGTAGAAGTCACTTTTAAAGTAGGATTATTTAAAAGTAATGGTTTCGGGAGAGGAATTAATCTTTAATTCTTGTGGTGAGATCTTTAAATACGGTTAGTTTTAATCGTTAGAAGTAGATATAGTGAGATATTTAATTATAGTTGGTTTTAATTTAATTAGCTATAATGAGATCTTTAATTAGCATTAGTTATTAATTATAGTTAGCTCTAATGAGATATTTGAAGTTACTTTAGTTAGTTATTATGAGAAGTTGGGCAAGAACACAGTAGCGTGTGAAATTCGATAGCTTATGTGGAAAAATACTCCAAACAATTTTTTAAAAACCCTTCGAGTCTTCTTAATAAACAACTATATCAATGGATAATTTATCCAGATTTAGAACACTACCTCTATTTGTACACACATTATTGCTTTTTCTTTGAAAGGTCACATTCTTACATTGATGGGTGCAACTCTCAAATCTCATTTTTCTTCTGTTTCTCATTAAGGTGCATAGGGGAAAAGTGGTTTTACATATTATTCTCACGGGCTTCCATCTCCAGATGGAGCTCCTTCTCTACAATGGGTAAGACTTGGAAACTTCATTTAAGATTTTTCCCAGATTACTTGTTACTGAGAGGCATCTTGAAGAATCCTTTGTGTTTATGTACGGGTGTGGGTTACACTAGAAAAATGAGGCATCTGAGCTTCTAAAAGCAGAAGAATTGTAAAAGGAGAATCTGAAATCGATAAGGAAGAGATAGTATGGAGTAATCCACTTTGCTCATCTGTGCATGCAAAAGCGCTCCGAGACAAGACCATCGATGTAAAAGAATGTTGTGTCGATGTTAACTAGTAGTCACAAAGATTTTGGTTGACCCACTCCACCGCTTTATTGATGTCGGCTCGAGTTTGACTCCATTAATACCGGGTGGATGGATTGCAGTTCTCGGATGAATCAGTGATCAGTGAACCACCCACCTTCCCATTTCTCTTAAAGACATTAGGGGAAAAGTGGTTTCGTATTATTATTCTACATGAGACATTTAGCGCATTGGTTTAAGTAATTTTTATGAGGCATCCCAACTTTATGCATGTGTTATTAAGTAGACATAACTTTTTACGTGAAGGCATTCCTCTTATGGGAAAGCCCTTTCCGATCGGGTTGCCCAATATGTCTCTTAAAGTTCGTTGTTTGTTTGAACATGTTGCAAACACGCATTAAATCTCTTGGCAGAAAAACCCTCGTTTTGTAATCTGCTCCGCACAGTAGCTTAATATGTCATTTATGAGTGAAATGTAGTGGTCTTGATGGATAGTCAATGCAGGATACTTGCATCGATTTATAGAAGTCGTTATAAACACGAAAAGCGGACCTCGTGAGCCTTTTGTGCAAAGGCATTTCTTTGAGATAAAATTAAAACAATGAGACAAATTTTCAAT